>CAJNDT010003713.1:311453-691346 GCA_905221615.1 Symbiodinium sp. CCMP2592
AGCACAGTAGCGTTGCTTGACTGGCCTGCTTGTCACTCATGTACATTTTCATGATGGCAAATACGTCACTCTGGTTGCCGCAGTTCCTCATGCGAACAGGTACGCGTTCTGATAGCTGAATGCCACGGCCATGATCCGGCAGAGCTGCAAACAGGGCCCAAATTCAGGGATGATTCTGGCTCGGATTGACATCTGCCTTACACTTTGATGCTCCCCGCCTTCGCGTGGAAGAAACTGGAAGACATGTGGCACCCGCTTGTCAGACTTGCCTTCGGCTCGTTCCTGATACGCATGGAAAAACTGCACCGATTGTGGAAGGAGCTCGTCCCACTTGCGAACCTCCGGCAGACTGCAGCTTCTAATGTGCGGCCTCAAACTTACCCGACTGCGTGTGCTGAGTTGGAGCTCATAGTCTGGCCTGCGTCACATGTTCGCACTGCATCATCATTCCTTTATCTCGAAACATCGGCCCGAGACTGTCCGTGAGGATTCTGCTGATGTCTTGAGGTGTCTGGATGTCCGTAGTTTGATTTAAAGCCGTTGTCACCAGGGCCAGTGTGGCGTCTCAGTAAACACATTCAGCTCATCAACAGTGCATTGCTGTGCATCAGCTACCACGCAGCAAAAAACTAACTTAAAGAACAGAATCCCTGCTGCCGAGTATCCCACATCCTCATGCGTGTGGCCTACCTGAAGATGGTTGTGTGAACTTGCTCGGAAATAGTTCATTTGCACCAAAGCGCATAGAAGCTTTGAAGTGCTCTGATGGCGAACTTCTTTCGTTGTGTTGTCTGCTTGTAAGTAGAACCTTGGTTCACCGATAGTTGCGTCGGAGTGATAAACTGAGACACGCGGTGCCAGAGTCATGCCAGGACACTCGTGGGGAAAAGGAAGATTCTTTCTTCTGTACCAGGAGAATGCCGTGTCCATCGCGCGCATGAGCTCAGAAGCAGCACAGCCACATACAGGCACATACAGGCACACCGGCGGCCGGACCGCAACAAAAAGAAGCACTCGAATCCGGAATGCGGTTGAGCTGCAATCTCCAACGTCCAATTCGCCCCAAGGCCCATGCCCTCATCACATGTGTAGAAGAATGCACCAACTCCGTGCACCAGGACAAGGGTGATGGTTACGTGGATGCCTCACAGGAATGCTGGGGAGTCGACTACTGAAATGTGTCACGGTTGCACTGCGGACACATGGGTTGCAACTCATCCCTCATGCTAATCAAGGCAAGACACGTGGATTCTTCTCAAACGCGGACAATTTCGGAGTTCGTTGATCTGGAAATTTCGGGAGCATGGCTTTTGCCTTGTCGTAGCTGTCCAGTATGACACAAAGCAAGTCTCGTTGTGTTTTGCTACGTTCACGTGCTTGCCAATAGACCTCACGGTCCCTCCATTGTGTGATATGATGATCAAGAAGCTCGTTGCATAGTCGTACATGGAGGGTGAAGTCCTTCTTGCTCTCTGCGATGGCTGCTTTTAGTTTGGAGCAGGTAAAACATAAAGAGTGCGTGGACTTCTTCCTGAAACGAAGGCACGGTGACCAGCGCACAAACTCCGAGTAGAAGAGCGACCTTCCTGCCACATTCACATCCTGGGATCCCCTTGCACAAAATGCTTGGTACTGCGTGAATAAGGTGCTTCCGCTGCTGTGTGGCAGCTCTCGGACTGGCAATTGCGTAGGATCCGTATCAAAACTGATCTGCTCCGTTGCTGTCTGCATCTTGTAAGCAATGAGTCGTGTCAACATCCGTTTCTGCAACTCGGGCGTGCTGGTAGACAAGACCTCCGCTGTAGTGAACCTTGGACTTGCCATGCACCCTCCGACTCGAAAAGTACAAATCACAATCCTGCACCATGTTTCTATCACAAAGAAGCCAAGACGCTTCGTGGTCATCGACTCTGCTGCACTGTGGTACATGTGCATAAAGAAAACTCTCAGAGAAGCCTGCTTCAAAGCTGGCCGTTTCGACGAACTCATTTTCCGTAGGTCCATCCCATGACAAACGGATTTGCAGCGCCTCAGCCTGCTCCGTCCGATTCCTAGAAGGCACAGAAAAGCCTGCCTGCAAACTGCATGACCTGCGATACTGTAGCGCAGCTTCTTCCCGCCACCTTGTTGTAAAGACCACAACAATCCGTCCTGGGCCGCTTTGGACAAGCTCCAGAAACGAGAGCACACGTTCGTCATGGTTTTTTTCGGTACGTGGCAGCCGCGTTCACAGCTGCAGGGATGCTTGCAAGCCTGTGCAATGCGCTTCGGTCTCATGCCGTTCTTGCTGTACGCATCCATTTCCCTATCTTCATCGCAGCGCACCGAGTGCAAACACTCCAGCCGGTCCAGGGTCAGGTCCACACGTGCCCACGCGGTACTTGAGGAGGAGGAGGAGCTTTCATCGTCGGATTCGTAGGATTCGTCTTCGTCGGATTCGGATGGCCTTGGCAATCCGGGTTTAGGTTCAAGGTTCAGCCTGAACATAATAGACCCCAAACCCTTGCTGGGACACAGACTCTGACTCCGTCAATTCGTAGCGCTGCAGCCCACCAGTTCTGCGTTTCTTCTTCCTCGACTCAGACTCTGACTCTGTCAATTCGTACCGCTGCAGCGGAATATTGCGTTGAATACGTCGTTCTGGGATACTTTGACTGCTGGAGCTGGGAGCTCCATTCATGAAGCCTTGCAGATCGAACTGCGGCGGCATAGCTGCTGTGTTCCTGACTTAATTCTCAAGTCATGCTGCCCTGAGCCATGTTCATTGTATTCAGGATTGGTCTGACATTGGTTTCATCCTATTGTAGGTCTACTTGACTCCCCGGTTCAGTCATACTGAGCCACACAAACAGAGCAATGAGCTTCCACAAGCTTGCTGCAAAAGTGCCGGACAACCGATTGCATTGCGGGCGATTCCGCAACTGAGACGCATTTCTTTTATGTGCGCGACTCTCCTAACACATGCGTGACATCTACCGCACTGCACAAAACGCAAATGGCGGCCCCGATGCTTCGAAAGTGCATCATGTTGCCTCCCAAATCATGGAGATCCTGCAAGATTGAAGCTCTGGTGTCCCAATGCATGGATATGGCCAAAAAGGAAACATACTGCTGCCCTGGGACACGCTCTGACAGGTTCTCCAGACTCAGCTTGTTGATGGGAGCGCCCATCAGCAGCATCACCTCTCTGCCTGTCAAAATACCCGATGGATGAAATTGCCTCATGTTGCCTCCCAACTCATGGAGCTCCTACATATGGACTGCAGGCCTAGTAAATATCGTTGATGTTTTCCCAGAACCAGGAATCGGCCGCCAGGTGTGAGGCACTGTAGCGGCCTGCATCGATTCTCTGGGCAAGACAATGGCAACTGCCTCACACCCTGGCCTTCCTTTCTTCATGACATGCGTTCGTCGCAGAGACTGCGACGTGTTGACCATTTCCATTGAGCCTGACAACTCAGGCAACAGTCAGCTTGCCTTCTTGCTTGTCAGTGACTGGCCTCCGTTCTTTGCCCAGACCAAGTCCAAGAGGTCCATTTCCCTTGTTGTTGAAACTTGGGATGCTGCTTTCGGGCAAGCAGCTTCGAAGCAGCCATGGGCTCGCTTCCTGGATACCTTAAGTCAATGTGTCCGAAGGTAATAATGGGAACCCGAAACCCTGAACCGAGGACCAAGCGTTGTTCTCTCTTGCCCAGATGTTGTGTTGTGCAGGCCACTTCACGTGCTTCTTCTTTGTGTTCCTGTCTCGACGAGGGAACTACATACCGGAACACATGTTTTTTGGCTGCTACATTATTGCGATCCTGCGTCTTGTTCTTCCATGACTTCGTCTCTCCCTCGCGTGGCACACCGCTGGGTGAGAACTGTGCAACAAGAGGTCTGTCCTTGGAAAGCATGACATGCATAACGGCACTGAACCTGCATCTGCATCAAAACAAAGCCAAGTCTCCAGGAGTATTTTGGTTTGCAATGCATTTCCCTGAGAACTTCCTCTGTGTAGGACTGAAAGTTCTGCTTGGCGTCGGAATGCAAGCAATCCCGTCTGGCCAACAGAATATACAGTCGTTTGCGACTGATCGGGCTTCCATGCTGCAGCCTTGCTCTGGTGGCGTCTGACACTCAGTTGGCGAATCTTATGTGCAGCTCGAGCGCGGATCTATCATCAACACTGCCATTTCATACCTCGATCAGGCCATGTTCAAGCTGAGCCGTCGACGGATTTGATTGCTGTAGCCAAGCGTCGTTCGTAGCTGTGATTTCACAGTCTGCTTGAAGATCTTCATACATCGCTCGAACCCCATGACATTCTCCAAGATAACCATCTCAGTTGCTTGCTTGACATTCTCCAAGACAGCCATCATCTCAGTTGCTTGATCATGTTGACAAGTTGCTGGGGGGTTTATTACCTTGATGTTCCTGATTGTTTTCCATAGCTGCTTCGCATTCTTATCTTCCAGCATCTTGGATAAATGATGGAGCATCGAAAATGGAGTGCATGGGAAGCCAGACACATAGAGGGATACCTGCACATTGTTTGCAATGTCACTGACAGACTTCCTGCAGGTCCGGCCGGCCTTGTCTTGCAACCAACTAACATTCGCTTTCAACATATCGTCTGCAAGCCTGAGTGACTTCATGTGCTTGGACTGGATAGCACAGACTTGCCAAGCAGCCTCCCCGGAAACTGAGTCACAGCGGGACTCCTTCAAAGTCGAAGTTCCTTTGCAGAAACTCTCGTGCACTTCTTTTTCGTTCACTTCCTGACCTTAGCAGCAACCCAGAAAACCTTAGGATGGTACTACTTGCAAGTCCATGTTCAGATGAGGTACAAATGAGCGACCTGTTCCTTTCCCAAGAGCATACGTAACACCATCAGAGGTGTTTCTGTTCCACTGCCTGAGGTTCCGCTTACAGGGCTGACGCATGAGGGCTCAGAGCCGATGTGCCAAGTGGCAATCCGACACATAAGTAAGAGTTCGTTCCTGCATGTCTTTTTTGAAGCGGGCCATTCCTGCCGAGATACTTAAGGCTGCACTGTGCAATGGAATTCAGGTTTCAGGCCTGGACACAGTCGTAGAAAATCACCGGCGAAGTCCAAGTAGTTGAGTTGATTATCACTCAACTTGTCGTTGGACTCCGGGTCCAGCTCCTCCATGTTCAAATTCATGATATTCCTTTCCTACAGCTGTCGCCAGTTCTCCTTCGACGTGCTGCTGCTGCTGCTGCTAGAAATGCGCCGTAGTATCGTCATGGCAATGGAAAAGATGGCTAATTTCCGTCGGATGTCTGAATCTGTCTGTTTACTTGTGAATCTACATTGCTTTGGGCCTGGATTGCCGTGATGCCAGGCAAGCATGCTTCCAACTAACTTCTGGTGCAAGCATAACAGCTGAGTGCCTTGCCACCTGCTTGCATTCTTGCGTGCTGTAGCAGACCTTGGATGTAACTACGTGGTGTTCTTCCCAAACCATCCAGAACAAGGTGACTGAGGCGTTGGCACGATACTTGAACTGGTCCACCCCATGTCTCCATTTCCCAGCCTGGTGGGAAACTTGAATGAACCACACCAGATTAAACAATAAACTTGCCTCAGGATGGGGCAAAACCAAGTAGGCCACACCTGTGCGAGCAGCGCAAAGCAATCTTGTTACGGGTTCGACCAGGGGGCATGAAAGACACAAAGCATCGCCGGAAGGTTTTTTGCCTCAGCGTACTGTCTGCTGAGTGATGATTTCAAAAACTCTATGCGCAGGGATTAGGCTTCCTGTGCATCTGTACGTAGAGAGGCCCGGACCAGGTTTTTTTTTCTACCTGCTATTTGTTTGGCACCAATTAGCTGACGTCTCCCAAACCTGGTCTGTTCCTGTTGGGAAGCTGCGTGTGAGCCTGGAAAATCACTGTCCTAGCGCTGCTACTGTATAGGTCCGTAACTACATCAGGGCTCACAAAAACTTCCTAGTGTACATGGACCCAATCACTGCTTGGTCCAATCGTCAAACTCATATCTGCTGCCATCGCCGTAGGTCTTGCCCCAATCGACATAGCTGCAGTTTTCTAGCCCTTTGCCGGGCTGTGAGCCTGGCCATTTGCCAAGGCCCTTTCCGGGGCTAACCGGGTCCTTTCCCTTTCCTTTGGTTCCTTTGGTGGAATCCGTCGACGAGGCAGCCTGCAGCTTCCGTTTTTCCATTGTCTCTTTGACTTCAAGGTCCCATAACAAGGCCTTAGCTTCATCCACTTCCTTTTGCGACATGCACCATATCTGTCTTGTTCCTGACTTCTTGTAGACATCCACCACGGCGTTAAAGAGAGCTCTTCCCTTCACTGGTGAAAATTCTGGTCCTTTGCCGGTAGCTCCCAAGTTGTCACATTTCCCATTTCCCTTGTCTCTTCCTTTCGCCCTGTACGTTTGGTTGAGCTTGCTGAACTCCCACACGTAGCCAAGTTTCGGGAAGTAAGTAAGCTCACCCGGCATCTGAGTCCGTGGAGGTTCTTCGTTTTCTTCCTGTCTTTGCTGTTGTTCCTGTTCTCGGCGATGCACTTCCTCATACTCTGCCGTAGCGTCAGCGACATACTGCTCCAAGAACTCCGAAATCTCCGTTACCCGGACTTCCACTCCGTCCATGCCTTCGGTAAGGTGCTTCACTGCTTCCTGGAGGTCCTTGATTGAGTTCGGTTCCACGCTAAAAAACTTGAGTGCGTGGTCTTGCTTCTCTTTCATATCGTCTACTTCCTTGACGATGTTCTTCAGCTGCTCCTCTGACTTCAGGACAGTTTCCTCGGACTGCTTCACCTTCTCGACAACTCCACTCGCACTTGCAACGGCCTCTTCAACGCGGCGGACCGCATCCTCTGCATTGGCTTCCCACTCGTCGTGTTTGTCTCGCTTCTCCTGTTCTGCTGCTGCCTCTTCGAGCTTCTTCCTGGCAAACTCCTTCAACTGCTCTTCTTGCATCCCGTGGGTTGGATGCACTACTGGTGGTGTTGCTGCCGTTGGATCTTCTGGTCGCGCTGTCGCCTCGGAGGTTGATGCTTCGGCCCCCGTGTATGTGTCCTCCTCCTCCTCCATTAGACGCGCCCGCCTGGCCTTCTTCCTCCTGCGTCTCGTCTCCTCTTCGTTGTCCTCCTCCGGCTTGGCCGTCCCCTTGTTGATCTGGTTCATGAAGATGTGGGCGGCGACGCACAGCAATGCCAAAGCAAGCAGCAAGTCCGTCAGCGTCATGATGCAAAGGGCTACGTGCGGCCTTCTTCTCCTTTTGGAAGCTTGAGATTACTGCTCACTGCATCACACTGACACAACCATGGACTGGCATCCGAACCACTTCCGAAATCACTTCCGAAACCTTCCCGGCCTCCCTGGCGTCGTCGTGGTCGTGGTGGTCATGGTGGTCGTGGTCATGCCTGCAGGTCGCGAGCCACACGGGGGGTTTAGGGTGTGAGAGACATCAGCGCCAAGTTTAAGACGTGCGGTTTCCGTCGTTCTTGTACGTCTCGAGGAATACATTGACCACTTTCCTGTCAGAGACATCACTACCCAGCACTTCTTAAGGGCATGCGCCGGGCCTCGCTGCCACCTTCCAGGAATCCGTTGTGAGACTTCACCTGGGAGGTTCAAAGGCTGAAGTGGATGGTGGGTCGTGTCCGTGTGAGCACACTCGAAACCGGACGACATTTTGCACGCACATCCGTAGCTCTGATCTTCATAATGACATGAATCTGAAGTCATTACGGAAGATTGATGTGAAACCTCTGTCCAGGGACACATACGTGAACTCCATGTCAAAAACAATGTCCCTGAATCTCATGCTCGACCACCGCGAAAATTCAATGCGAGGTGCTCTATGTTCTTCCTGAGGTTTTGTAATGTTGTCCGTTGTGTCTCCGTCGTGTTCTGCTTCAGGTCATTCTGCCCCTCGTCCAAAACCAAGTACGCTGTGGCCAGGACTGCCCTCACCAAGTCCGCCTTGCTTGCGTCGTTCATTTGTCGTATGTACGGTGAGACAGTTGGAAAAAGCTGCTCAAACACTTTGGCGTAGTAGTAGTGGCCGACGTCTCCATAATTTGTTCCATCCGGCCCTTCGAAACTATGAATTCCGTGAATTGAGACTTTCTCCTCTCGGACGCCCCCTTTGGATGAGAAGGCTTTTCTTTCCTGTTTTGAAAACTTCTCGACCCACTCATCTAGGAATGCGTTGTTGCCGTTGGCCTCCGCCAGAGCACGTGCCCACCATGCAGCGGCCATCAGGCTGGCTCGTCTTTCCTCCGTCATGGGGGGCTGTGCCCCTCCGGTTCCTTGGTGGGCTTTGTACCTGAAGGCTCCTGCGTCGGCATCTTATTGCTTGGGACCCTCGGGATTTCCGGGATGTCGTCTGACGGGCCGCTTTGCTTGTGGTCGTTGGTGCCGTCCTTCTCCTCGAGCTGCTGGAACTTTGCCAAGAAGCGATTCCCCCACTGTTCCTGTTCACGCCGCATTGCAAAAATGCCCTGCAGAATCTGGTTCTCCTCGTAGCGCAGCCTCTGCAACTCCATTGTACTTTTGTTCTTTTCTTCCTCGTGGGTCGTTCGAAGGAAAGCTACTTCCTCCGTGATCTCCTTGAGGCGCGTGTGTGTCCACAGCACCGACTTCTCGATGCCGTCGAGTCGTTGCATCACATTGTCCATACGTTGTGCTACTGATGCTTGAAGACTTTGAATGCGAATGCTGATGCTGTTTGCTTCTGCAGCAACCTCGTCCTCGCCCAATCCCGCCAAAGCCTCCGCCTCCTCCTTAGCCTGTCTCTTCCTCTTCTTTTTCTTGTCTGGTTCGTCGTCGTTGTCGTGGTGGTGCATGGTGTAGATGTTGATGCCCATGTACATCAGAACCACCAAAAGTAGGAGCTCAATGACGGTCACCATCACTAGGGGCAGGACCTACGTTGCCAAATATCAAATAGTTGCTATGCGTGCTTGATTTGGCACAATCCTGCGTCACACAGTCAGAGATTCACATTCAAACCAAGCGCTGAGGTCCAAAGTCACGCCTGCACGGCTTCACCTCCCTCCTACCTTCTTCCCTTTGGGGCGAGCACTCATTGCATCACACAGCCATGGACTGCTCGTGCTGCACCGTTCCTGAAACTGCCACGTCTGAAGCACAGAGTTTACAAGTGCCACTGCCCAGCCTCCAGTGAGCATGTTGGTGTGCTCGTCCGTCGTGCTTCGAGGTGAGGAGTACGTAGGCCTTTCGTGCGAGAGACATCACCGCCGAGCTTAAGACGTGCCACTTCCCAGCCTCCAGTCAGCATGTCCGCTTTATCATCCCAGCAGGTTCATGGTGCAGGGCGAGGTACCCCCGTCCCGCACCATGAACCTTCTGGGATGATGTAGCCACCGTCAAGGCCTTCCTGCAGGTCACAACCAGGCGCAGCAATGTAAGCATGGATTCTGGCAGTCCTTGTAGATCTCGGCGATCGGGATCGTTGTGACTGAGTCGGACTTAAATCTAAGTCATGTCCCCCGAATTGCAGGTGAGTTTGGCGTTGGGAGGGGCATGCTAGGAATCTGTCTGTATGCTTTACTTTTTGTATGGCTCTGGGCCTGGATTGCCGTGCGAACGAGACAGCTGAGGGCCTTGCCGCCTGCTTGCATTCTTGCGTGCTGTAGCGGACCTTGGATGTAACTACGTGCTGTTCTTCCCAAACCATCCACAACAACGTGACTGAGGCGTTGGCATGATACTTGAACTGGTCCACTTCACGTCTCCATTTCCCAGCCTGGCGGGAAACTTGAATGAACCACACCAGATTGAACAATAAACTTGCCTCAGGATGGGGCAAAACCAAGTAGGCCACACCTGTGCGAGCAGAGCAAAGCAATCTTGTTATGGGTTCGACCAGGGGGCATGAACGACACAAAGCATCGCCGGAAGGTTTTTTGCCTCAGCGTACTGTCTGCTGAGTGATGATTTCAAAAACTCTATGCGCAGGGATTTAGGCTTCCTGTGCATCTGTACGTAGAGAGGCCCGGACCAGGTTTTTTTTCCTACCTGCTATTTGTTTGGCACCAATTAGCTGACGTCTCCCAAACCTGGTCTGTTCCTGTTGGGAAGCTGCGTGTGAGCCTGGAAAATCACTGTCCTAGCGCTGCTACTGTCTAGGTCCGTAACTACATCAGGGCTCACAAAAACTTCCTAGTGTACATGACTCACTGATGGGGAGTCTTCCAGTTCTCCCAACTTTGCTTCCACTCCTCCTCCACCTCCTTTTTCTGCTGCTGATCCTTCTGCTGCTGATACTTCTTCCATGCTGTGACATGCGGCTGCTTCTGCTTCTCATTGTCCTCGGTCCACTCTTCCCACTGACGCTTTGACGCTTCTGCCTTCTCCTGTTCTGCCAAACGCTTTGCCGCTTCTTCGTCGATCAACTGTTGTCGAGCCTCGTCTAGTTCCTCTTGGGTGTTGCACCATCGGTCATGGTCCTTGTGGAACTGGATGATGTTGTGCCACAGCTCTCTTCCTTTTATTGGTGGGTTGTCACAACCTCCCTTGCACCTGTATGCCTGTATTTTTTTGTTGAACAGCCACTGCCATCCTTCAGCATAGAAGACTGTAAATTGGTCCTCCGCTTGAGTCTGTTCCGGCTGGCTGTCGGGGTGCGTGCTCTCCGCGTCGGCATTTGTGCTCGTCGTATCTGTGTCATGTTTGGGGTCTGCTAGTTCATACTTCTCCAAAAAGTCCGTAATCTCCGCTAGCTTCCCTTCCATGGACTCTTTTCTGCTGGTCAGACTCTTGAGGTCTGACCCCAGAGCGACGACCATGTCGGGTAGCTTGCCAAGCTCCGACACGTGCTCCTCTTGCTTCTGTCTCAGCTCGGCTATCTCCAAGAGGATGTTCTTCATCTTGTCCCCTAACGAGGAAATTTCCGTCTCGGAGCTCTGAACCTTCTGCAAACATCCGTGCATAGTGTGAACGGCGGCCACCATGCGTTGGACCGCGGCCTCTGCACGTTCCTGGAAGTTCTCGGGCTCCAAATCCTTGGCTTCCTTTGGCGGATCCTTGCCAGCTTCATCTTTGGGCTTGCTTTCCTTTGGCGGATCCTTGCCAGCTTCATCTTTGGGCTTGCTTTCCTGCTGTGTTGGTTCTATTGGATCTTGTGGTTGTGCTGTGGCCGTATGCTTTTTGTCATTATTGCGGTCTGACCTCCCGTTGCCGCTGTCCTCCTCCATGAGACTGGCCCTGGCCTTCCTCCTCCTGGGCCTGATCTCTTCTTCGCTGCCGCTGTCCTCCTCCTGCTTGGCCCTTCTCTTGTTCTGCTGGTTCTGCTGTATGCTGTACATGTAGCCAATGGCTACAATTGCCAAAGCGAGCAACACCTCCGTGAGCTCCACCATGATGCAAAGGGCTATGAAAAGTGTACTCCTTTGGGAAGCTTGAGATAGTTCTGCTGTCAGACGGGCGCACACTCACAGCATCACACAGCCATGGACTGCACATGCCGCACTGTTCCTGAAACTGTCATGTCCGTCTGAAGCACCGAGCTTAAAAGTGGCACTGCCCAGCCTCCAGTGACCAGTGAGCATGTTGGTGTGCTCGTCCGTCGCGCTTCTAGGTGAGGAGTACGTAGGCCTTTCGTGCTAGAGACATCACCGCCGAGCTCAAGACGTGCCACTTCCCAGCCTCCAGTCAGCATGTCCCCTTTATCATCCCAGTAGGTTCAAGGTGCAGGAGCGGGTACCTACCAGTCCTGCACCATGAACCTTCTGGGATGATGTAGCCACCGTCAAGGCCTTCTTGCACCTTAGTGCAGGTCGTGTCGCTTTCGACCTGCACCACACATCCGCAACAGCAAGAGCGACAATGTCGCTCTTGCTGTTGCGGATCTTCCATGGGGCAGTCGGTCCTGCTTGTAGGTCTCGAGGAATACGTTGACCTTTCGTGTCAGAGACATCACCACCCACCGTGTTTAAGAAGTGTCTGTCACTTAAGTGCAAGCACCGAACAGGCCGCCCAGCACAGGGGGGTTGGGGGGGGGTGGGTGGGTTTCTCGGTGGGTGGTTGATGGATGGGTGGGGCGGTTAGGTGGCTGGGTGAGGGTGGGTGGGTGTGAATCAGGGGTGCGGGAATTGGTTGGGGGACCGGTTCGTGGTGGGTGGTTTGGGGGGGGAGGCGGGGTTGTCATGCAGGAATGGTCCCTGATGCATGCGACTTTTTCCGATGCTGCTCTTGGCTTCATGACCCATCCAGTCAGAAGTCCTAAGTCTTTCTAGGAACTTCACACGGCCACCGGGCCCATGCCCCTGTGCCGCCGCATCAACCATGGAGTTCGTCGTGTTCTTGAAACTGTAAGCGGATTCAGAATCACTAGATGTCAGATTGTTTTGGTTAAGACTCGAATCCATGGGGATGTCACGATCAGAGCCATCAGCTACGTTATGAAATCCGTTATTCCGTCTCACTGCTTACTGCGATAATCCGTCCTGTCGGATCTGGGCGAGCGGGATCGCTTTCCTTCCCGATCGAAGTCAGAGTCGGACTCGTCACTACCTGGAACGTGCGAAGTTGGGGTCGCACAAGGTTGCGGTGATGAAACCAAGGCTCGGGCTGCGTGCGGGAGAGGTCGGGGTGAAAACGACCGTCGGGGACGTGGGATGCAAACTCTCCTGTCAGAGATGCGCATTTCACTGACTGAACAACTGACAAATGAACTGTCGGGCCAAGCCTTACTGTCCTTGAGCTTCTCTTCGTTGTCTTGCTGCGCCGAGCTCGCGGGTTCCTGCAAGCGGAGTCGTAGCCGGAGCCGCAGGACCTCATCCTCTTTCCTTGCCAGTGTCTGTCTCCAAAGCCCCGTTGCAGTGAGGACTTTCTCTTTGTACTTGACCTGTGCATCCTCGAGCCTCTTCAACCTGCTCTTGAACTTGTTTGTCATGTCCGTCTGGGCTTTGGAAACCTTCTCGTCGAACTTTTTCTTGTTCTCTTCTTTCTCTTTCGCCATCTGTGCCTGGTGCTCGTCGTTCATCTCTTTGATTTTGTTCTCATACATGGCAGTCAGTACCTTCATCTCCTTCTGGCTATCCTCGAACTTGTACCTGTACGTATCTTCCGTGATGGACAGCCTCTTAGCCCTTTCCTGGTTGTTTCTCTCATGCGTGTTCTCCAGTTCGTCCAGCATGTCCTCGCCTTTCTTCTTTACAGCTGCCAGTTCGTCCTCGTGCTTCTTATTGTCGTCCGCAATCTTCGTCTCGTACATTTTCTTCGTCCAAATCGCTTCCTTCTCAACCTCCCTCAAGCGATCGATTTCCATGCGGTCCTTGTTCTGCGTCAAGATGGCGAGCTTGTTGATAGCCGAATCCTGCTTCTCCGTGAGCTCCACCTCATTCTTCCATTGGTTGTACATCTGTTGCAACCTTCTGTTGCAGAGGCGCCTGATACCGCTGAAGTCATTGGCTGAGTGCTGCTTGTTCTTCTCAGCTTTCTTCCACTCAACTTTCCATTCATCCGGAAGGGGTCGGGGTTCCTTTGTGAAGCCTTGCTTCGTTGGGTCCGTCTCTGTGTCGTCGTGGCTTCCTGCAGGGTTTTGGTGGCTTCCTGCAGGGTTTTGACTTCGACGCCAAGCCGCCCATTCCGCGTCGGTGTACACTTGCTCAGTCATGGCGCTAGTGGCGCCAAGAAAAAAACGGTGCGATTTCCTTGAATCTTGAGATGAAAAGCTGCTGCAGTCCAACATGTTTAGCTTGGAAGCAACCGACGGTGCAGCAGTCAAGTCTTGGTGTGGCTTAGGCCGGGGCTCTTCGAGGATCTCGATGCGCAGACTGTCTCAGCCTGGTTGGCCGGCGACAGACGGAAAGTGAGCAGAGAGATACTGAATCCATGCATGACTTTCCTGCCTCTTCCTTCCCTCACATCACTCCTCGCTGCCTGCTCATTCCTCGCATCTACAGTCACACCCTCATCTTGATCATTCCTTCTTCCTTCCCTGCTTCCTTCCCTGCTTCCTTCCCTGCTTCCTTCCTTCCTTCCTTGCTTCCTTCCTTGCTTCGTTAATTATTTTCGCTGTCTCTCTCTCTCTCTCTCTCTCTCTCTCTCTTTCTTTCTCTCTGCATCTGTCTTTGAGGATCCGGCTCACCCCTGCTCGGGGTTCATCCTCACCCCTGTTCGGGGCTCATCCACACCCCTGCATGGGGTTCTCACGACCCCTGTTCAGGGTCCAGGCTCACCCTTTTCGGGGTTCATCGGACGCCCCTGTGCGGGGCTCTAACGACCCCTGTTCGGGGTCCAAGCTCACCCCTGTTCGGGGTTCATCCACACCCCTGCACGGGGTTCTCACGACCCCTGTTCGGGGTCCAGGCTCCCCCCTTTTCGGGGTTCATCCACACCCCTGTACGGGGCTCCGACGACCCCTGTTCGGGGTCCAAGCTCACCCCTATTCGGGGTTCATCCCGCAGCCCCTTCAAGGGCTTGGTGCGGGTACGCCCCTGCACGGGGCTCCGAAGACCTCTGATGTGGCGACCTGACATCCTGACAGAGCCTGTGCGAATGCCTAATTACAACTACTTTTGCCTGCTACCTTTAAACTTCTTTCCTGATCAATGCCTCCTTACCTACATGCCCGCCTACCTAGCTATCTAGAGACCTGGAAGCCTGCCGGTGCACCTAGGCCTACAAGTACCTCCCTCCTGCCTATCTACTTATCTATACCTACCTGCAGGAGTGGGTGGGCGGGTTTGGGGGTTGGGTGGGATTACAGTTTAGGGTCCAGGGTTTAGGGCATGAGCTGGACGTTACGAAAGCTTAGATTCCCTTCATGCTTAATCATGAACACACACACACTAATTTTCAAGTCGTTGTGAATCGTACAAAAAGCTGACTTTAGGGTTTCAGAACACAAAATCTCAAGCTTCTTGTTTTCGTTGAGCCACAAGAACACCAAGTTGCATTTGTTTTGTTTGCTCGGCACAAACGAATCTTCAAAATAACTTCAAAAATATCTTGCAACAAAGAAATTCCATGTGAACTACAAAACTTGGGACAGGCAATTATGTCAGTATGGCTTTGATTTTTCGATGTACATGTTTTCACATTTCGAACAAACCAAATTTTTCAGGCATTGATTTTTCTATTGAGCCACAAGCACACATCTTTTTATACATGTCCAGCATCTCGCTCTTTCCATAGAGCCACAAGAACACACATGACGTAGGCCCAATGTTGCTGCAGTAGTTGCATTTGTTTTCCGTCCTGCCCCCCCCCCCTTCAGCACGACATCAGACATGTTGCTTTACGTGTCCTATATACACGTGTTCTGACATGTCCATCATGTCAGCAACAAGTGTCCTATATACACGTGTTCTTACATGTCCATCACACGTGTTCTTGCATGTCCATCATGTCAGCAACACGTGTCCTATATACACGTGTTCTTACATGTCCATCATGTCAGCAACACATGTCCTATATACACGTGTTCTTACATGTCACTCATGTCAGCAACATAAATCCTAGGACCCGGTTCCATAACGGAAAGGACCCGGTTAGCCCCGGACAGGCATAAGGGACCCTTGTCTTTTGAGGAGCTTCCGACCCCTCCTTGTGTAGGCGACATTGATCAGATGCAGACCCTTGGATTTGTTCGAGGCTTGGTTCGAGGCTGGCATGTTGATCCGCCGCCAGAACCGCTTTGTGATGCAGAGAGTTTTGCCTACCCTCCGCCTACAATTCAGGCCAGTCCGGCCCAAGGCACCAAGCCAATTAGGGTGCCCCTACGTCCACCCTCGCTTCTTGTTGGAGGGGGCCCTCCCAGGGCCAGTTTGTGGTTTGACAAAACCCCGGCCTACAAGATCCTACCAGAGAGATGGGCCACGCCTGCAATGTTGCACATCCCTGCGGGGCAACTGAATTTGTACTGTACTGCGGAGGAGCCCCCAGGTGCAGAGCGCCGCTACGCTTTGTTTGATAGGCTGCGACACACCAGTGTCCGCAAGTCTGCAGCTGACTGGACATTGGAAGATTTCGCGGCGGATGCTGTTATGAGCTCTCCTGAGCCCATTGCAATCTTCCAAGTCATCTCTATCCCTTTGTCTGGACTCCCTACGCCACAGTTCACGCTGACTCCGGCAGGGATCCCTGACGCCTCCTTCACGGTGCCAGTTGATGTCCGACACATTGGGGGTCCAGTTCTGGCTTTAGTGATGCGTCCGGGGATGCCCTGCCATGAGGTACTTGACAGCATTGCCAAGGTCTTCCCGGCAGCGCGCTTTCTTGTTGATCTCGCTGCACCTCTCGATGGCCTCTTTCTTCAGGATGCACTGGGCAGAGTCTGGGAGGCCCTACCGGAGGACCTAAGCACCCTGCAGTGGCTGGTTGTACGCATTGATAGGCAGGCCTTTCCAGGTGCCCCGTTACATGCGCCCACCTTTGCGCATTCACAATGGGCCGGCACGACTTCAACCACAACTGCAATGCAGCAGCCCACCGTTGAGGGCACGCAAATTTCCTTCGTCTTGGCAGGCGAAGGGACTTTGATACGACTTGCCCCGCAGCCGGTACAGCAAGTGAACGTTCAGCATTCGATCGCTGAGATGTTGCTGATCCTTGCGAGGCAAGGCCGTACACCTAGGAATCCCATGATTTCCATTTGCACGGCCATGCCGCGTAATCCGGAGCGGCCGAATGAACTGCTTGTCGGATTTATGGTGTACCCGACCGCGACCGAAGCCACCGATGTTGCCATTCTTCAAGACTTCTCGGCCGATGGATCCATGCTCCAGGCCATCACAGTCGATAGTGGGACCCGACTTGAGCATATGATCAGCAGCGCTCAGGCCAGGCGAGGCTTTGTGCCAATACTCAATGGAGTTCCCAGGGCTGCCGCCAATCGGGATCTGGTGACCGGTGATGTGGTTCAGATCCAACTGCCTCCAGTGACGGCTCGGGTTGTGACTGTCGCCCACATGTACTTCCTGCTACCTGAACTCCGGCTCTTCGCTATGCCCTTGAGCATGCCTTCTATGACGCCGGTATCCAGGAATCCTACCGACCCCGGCGTGGTAGAGCGAGGTCGCGATGCAGCAAGAAGAACTCTGTATCTGCGCTCACTGGAGCGCCGCGTTGAGGTAGGCGAGCCAGGTCATGATAACCATCCATTGCTTGTCATGGGACCTACGCACCCTCCCTACCTACTTTTCATGCCGGTGCCGCTTGAGCCTTCCCTTCGTGAGGTTCTGCTCTTTCTGTCCTTCTCGGGTTTCTTTGACCCGGGCACGAGCTTTGCTGAGACCAGGGCCTTTTCACATGGAGTGGAAATCTTTGTGTCAATCCCGCCGAGGAGTACGCGAGCCACTGTCTTGTTGACTGCGCCTGACAGCACCCTTACCTTCTTGCAGCTCAACATGCCGGTTGGCATGCCTTTGCATAATCTTGGTCTCCCCACGAGACGGGGGTTTGAACTCAGGCTGCCAGCTCAAGCGGCGCATGGAGCCGTAATCATGGACACCGGCCACCGAAGACCCAGTACCAGCACATCCATTGGCACAGGTGGCACCTCGCTTGCGCAGCTCCCGCAGGTGGCGCTTAAACAGGCTCTCAGGTGTGAAAAGCTGCGGGCTCTACATCCCGATCAGAGCCGCTGCCCCTGTGTGGAAGGAGCTTTGCATTGCCCACTTCCATCCGCGAGTGGCAGCCATATCCCGACACAGGGTTCCGAGGGTGTTCCTGTTCAGGGTCCGGCCTCAGGGTTCGAGCATCTCGCCAGCCAGGGTTCTGAGCCAGTCTCACAGGGAGCCCTGCCAGCACCTGCTTTGGACCACTGCAATGCTGAAATTCCAACAGAGCCCCATACTGCCAATCCATGCACTAGCCTTGTCGAGCCAGCACCCGTTGTTCCGACCCCTTTCGGAAGACGGAAACTGCCGGGGCTTACCCGGTCGGATGACACTACAGTAACTGCAGCTGCTCACAAAGAGACACCAAAGATTCGCATCTGCTTGAACGATGCCCTGCCCTGGCCGGAGGTACAGCCCATACTGGAGCATCAACTCAGCTTTGCAGTTAATCGAGAAGTGCTCAAAACAGCTCTTGATAGCTTCCATTGCCGCTGCCTGCAGCAGGATCTCAGCGAAGTTGCCCTTCACCCCAAAGCTGCTGAACTTATGCAGGGCCTACCTTGGCTAGAGCAGAGCCAGCATGTAGAGGCAGCGATTCTCTATGTTGATGGTTCCTTCGATCCTCCAGAGCAACGTGGGGCATGGGCTGTCGCGGTCTTGACTTTGGCGGCAGGGCAATGGCGTTGGGCAGGCTTTATGGCAGGTCGCTCAGCACCGCGCCTGCCAATTCAAAATGCCTTTGAAGCTGAGGTCCTCGCGCAACTGACTGCGCATTTGTTATGCACGGCCAATCACTGGCAGCAGGCTGTGATCATCTACGATGCCATTTCAGCAGCACAAGTCGCAGATTCACAAGCTGCAGGCAAAGGGCTTGGTCCGCTGCAAAGGGCCGCTGCCGCAAGTCGTCTGCATGCGGTCTTGCACGGTACTGCGCCAGGCCTCGCTCACACCAAAAGCCACGAAGGGGACCCGGGAAACGAGCTGGCGGACTCCATAGCAACCTGGGCGCGCTGCCAGCCTTGCACAGATCTTGACTCACATGTGGCCGACATAGTGCAAGAAAGAATTCTGGACTGGCTTTGGCTCCTTAGCCCTAGAGTAGCCCCATCGAGCTGGCCAACTTTGGATGATGCAGGCACTACGCAGCCTGGATACAGGGAGCATGTTGTCAACCTGCCATCTACTCCAGCTGACTGGGGGCCACCCCAACGCACCACCAGTCAGCCAGCCGCCAAGCTGCAATGGCGCCTGTGCACATACAACACTCTCTCAGCCCGCACGGCGTTGCAAAAGCACAGCTTACAAGCATTTATTCGATGTCACCAGATAGAGATCCTTGCTCTCCAAGAAGCACGGGAGTCACCAGACCCCGTACGTGTCATTGATGGTGTATACAGATTCGCCGGCCCCGCGCCAGCCGGCCAGTGCGGCTGCCAAATCTGGATCGACCTGAGATGCAATCCAGGTAAGTGGGACGCCAAGGCCTTCGCCATTGTGCACAGTAGCCCGAGGCTACTGGTTGTCACGGCTCTCTACGCCGGGCACCGCATTGCGTTATTCTCAGGTCACGCAAGGACCTCTGTCTCGGCTCCCGATGAGATTCAAGATTGGTGGAGACAGTTAAGCCTCGCTGTCCAGGCATTGCCACGTGGCTATATTCCTGTCATTTGCGCCGACACTAATGCTCGTTGGCAGGGCAGCACAGCCTGCAATCACAATGCCTTCCATATGGAAGCTTTCATGCAGCAGCATGGCCTGACTTCCTCAGGCACAGTTGACTGTGCAGGTAACCCTGTCACAACCTGGCGTTCCCCTCAGGGACAGCCGGCTTGCCTGGATTTTATCATGTTCCCCAAGTGTTGGCAGCCCTCCGTGCGCAACCTTGGGACGATTGATATATTGGACGAACATGCTGGCATTGACCACCAGCCTTTGCTAGTCAGCATGCAGCTTTGTCTGCAGGCACGTCAGCGGCAACGGGCCCAGAAGCTTGATGTCAATGCCATGCACACACCGCAGGGCAAGAGGTGCATTGAGGACATCTTTCGTCGAGCCCCACAACCCAGCTGGGACTCAGGGGTCGATGCACATCTCGAAGCTCTCAACACGCACTTCCAGCGTGAGCTCAGCCAACGTTTTAAACAGCCACTCCACAAGCCCCGCAGCCCCGTCATCTCGATGGACACTTGGAAGTTGCTCCTGTGCAAACGGCAGCTCCGCAGAGCCCACCAAGGACGAGCGGCACCACGCATGCAACAGCTCGTGCGGTCAGTTTTCCGAACCTGGCGGGACAGCAGACAGCCCGGCAAGGCCCGGGACCATGCGCAGACCTTCCGTCGCGAAAGTTTGCACTTTATGGCCAAAGAAGTTTGCTACTGCCTCACACTGCGCAAGCTCAACAAATGGGCCAAGCGCAGCACCAGGTTCGATGAAGCTACTTTCACTCGTCGTGCCTTCCGGGATGCGCAGCACGCTGGACCAGTCCACATGGCTCACTTGGTCAGGGCTGTTCTGAAGACAGGTCGCCGATACCAAGCGCCAAAGTTGGCTATCACACTCCGCCAAGATGGTGAGTTGCTCACAGACCGCACTGAAGTTCTTCGTTGTATGGGGCATCACTTTGCACAAGCTGAGCTCGCCACCTCGGTGCCCTTCGCAAAATTGCGTGGACCTGACACAATGGAAGTGGCTGAAAAGCTTGAGGCAACGCAAATGCCTACGCTAGCCGACCTGGCTTTTGGCTTTGCCTCCCTTAAGCCCAGGAGAGCACCAGGACTCTCCGGCATACCAGGAGACTTCTATCGCGCAGCTCCGGGATGGGCCGCCGTTACGCATTTTCCCTTGGTCATGAAAATGGCGTCAAGGGGAAAAGCCCCGCTTCTTTGGTCTGGCTCCCTCGCCGTGCCTTTGGCCAAGCCTGCCAAGTGCCCGTTCACTCCCGCGGGCTACAGGGCGATAGCGTTGTTGGAAGCTGCGGCGAAGGCTACAGGAAAAGCCATGAGGCAGGGTTTGCTTCAGGGCCTGGAACGGATTGTGCAGCCAGGCACGGCTGGCGCAAGGAAGGCCGTGCCCATGGAAGTTCCAGCCCTTACCGGGCAAGCGTACCTGGACTACCTCAAGACTCAGAGCAGAAATGGCGCGTTGCTCTATGTGGACGGCGTCAGTGCATTCTATTCGGCCAATAGAAGTGTCTTGTGTCAAGGTAGCACAGAGGATCGTGTCCGTTGGGTCAATCAATTGCCCATCGAGGCAAGCATTAAACAAGCTTACAGAGAAGTCACAGGGGACCAATCTGCGCTCGATCGGGCCGAGATCGACAGAGTGGCTCAGCAGCTGGTCCAGGCCAACTTTGATTGCACCTGGTTCACCACTTTGCCTACAGAGGCGCAGGTGCATAAGACCCAAGCTGGAACGGTGCCAGGGGCGCCGCTTGCAGATCTGCTGTTTCAACTGGCAATTGCGGCCAGCTACCAGTGCCTGCGTGATTGCCTTCGCACGGAGCAGCTCCTCGTTACAGTCGAGGGCGCAGAGGCAGTTCTCCTCACGTGGCTTGATGACTTCGCAGTGCCCGTAGCCTCCAGTACCGCGCAGGAGCTCCCCTCTAGGCTTTCTAGGGTCGCGAGCATCACGGCGCAGGCCTTGAGCACTTCAGGCATAGCCATGAACTTTGCGCCGGGCAAATCCGAAGCCATCGTTCAGCTGCAGGGTCTAGGTTCCCAAAAGGTGAGAACAGAGGTTTTTGTAAATGGACAAGGCACGCTACCTGTGTATTTGCCGGGCAAGCCATCCACCCGGCTGGTCTGCACAGAGCACTATGTCCACCTTGGCACACGTCGCACTCCAGACTGCTCGGCCTGTTCGGACATCCAACGTCGACAGGTTGCCGCCAGTGCGGTTTGCACAAGGGTGTGTACGCGACTGCTACGTAACCCTGTCCTGTCACCTGACGAGAAGCGCCACTATTTCTTCTCACTTGTTCTGAACCGGTTCCTGCATGGTCTTGCCACCTGGGCCATGCCCACCAAAAAGGAGCGTGAGATTTTCAGAACTGCCTATATGGGTCTCTTGCGGCGCGCGGTCAGACCACTACGTGGCTTTCACTGCTGGCGCATGACGGACCAGCACACCTGTGTAGCTATTGGAGCGCTTCTACCCGAAGAGGCCCTGCACGTTGGCAGGATTCGCATCCTGGCACAAATTGCGGCCCATGGTAGCCCCTTCCTGCGGGAGCTGCTTGTATCATCTCGATCCTGGCTGCAACAGGCCCAGCTTGCAGTCCAATGGGCAGTCGGGGTCACCTCCGATGCTACCCTGGAGCAATGGCTCAAACAGGTTGGTTCTGAGAGGGCTTTACTTCACTGGCTTTATGATGCAGCCAGCACCAGACACCTACTCAGGAAGGCCAAGAAGAATGCAGTGCTGGCACGGGCACACATGGAGCCACTAGTTGCTGCAAAGGCCAAGAGTCTCCACCTTGCGGAAGCACAGGGCCTGCTCATTGTCAAGCTCAATCATGGGGCTGCTGCCCTGCGATGCAGCCAATGTGGTCAGGCATGTGCGACGCCTTCGGCCCTGGCCGCCCATGCTGAGCGTGTCCATGGCTATAAAGCCCCAAGCCGCAGCGCCATCGGCACTGCATGTCAGGTCTGCGCCCAGGAGTTCTGGTCGACTCGTCGACTTCGCGAACACCTCAGGCGAGCCACCACTTGCAGTGCCACTTATGTTGGGGCCGATCTGGACCCACAACCGGATGAAGAGGTCGGCAGTAAGCAATGCCCGGTGCAACCCTTCACCGGGCCAATGCCTTTCTGGGCTACCCTTCGACCTGCTCCTGAGCAGGCCAATCTTCAGACTCCCTCTCCTGCTGAGGTTCCTCTGCTTCAGGCTCTTGTGAAGATCACCGAGGTTGCGGATTTACCGTCGTTTTTCAAGCGATGGTGGCAGGTTACCGACAGTGTTGAGGTCGAGACTGTCAGATCCCAGGTGCGGTCTGTGCCCAGGGATTCTGTCTCACCGGCTGGCAAATTTGCCATTCGGTGGGTTCAATTTTGCTCAGCGACCAATTGGGTCTCCCCTTTTTCGGCTGAAGGACTGACGATAGTACAGAGTTCGGAGAAGCTCTTGATTGCTGAGGACAGCGTCATGAGCGAACTAAGGTCGTCAGTGCCCGAAGCCTTCTTGCTTGCATGAGAGAATGCATGGCGCGTCAACCGACTCGAGCCAATCCCGAAGAAAACCCTAAACCCCCCACCCTAACCCTAAACCCTAAAAGCCCTAAACCCTAAACCCTGAACCTTAAACCCTAAACCCTCAACCCCCAATCCCTATGGATCCCTTAAAGGATCCCTTACAGGAACCCTGATTATGGATCCCTTAAAGGAAGCCCGAAACCCAGGATGCCGAGACCCTTCTTCTGATGGCGAAGCACTACATCTGCAGAGACTGGGTTGTGCTTTGGGATAATTTTTGATTTCCCTCATTTCCTTGTAATTTGGGGTTTAGGGGTTTAGGGAACCTATTTCATAAATAGTTTTGAAAGGGTTTAAGTCACAACCCAGGAGACTGTGACCTGCCCCGGCATGCAGCTGCGGAGGCCGCGAGGCCAGGAACCTCTGCTTCGGTTTTGGGGGTGTCGGGTTTAGGGATTTAGGGTTTAGGGTTTAGGGTTTAGGGATTTAGGGTTTAGGGTTTAGGGTTTAGGGTTTAGGGATTTAGGGTTTAGGGCTTAGGGTTTAGGGCTTAGGGTTTAGGGGTTAGGGTTTAGGGTTTAGGGTTGGGGTCTAGAGTTAGGGTGTCGGGTCTGGAGTTGTAAGGTGTGGGGTTTAAAGCCTAGGTTTGGGGTTTAGGGTCCATGGTTGAGGGTGTAGGCTTCGGGCCGCACGCACACATTGGTTGTCGAGCCCAATCCTAGCAATGTAGACACAGATCCCAACGGCGATCTGCATCCCACCTTGTGTGGAGCCCCCTCCTCCCTGTTTGTGCCGTAGCTGTTCAGCTACACCGGACAGCCTCTCGTTTGAACTCATGATATACTATTGTGACTATCACTGCGGTCACTAGTGTTAGTAACGGTATTGGTATTCGTATTTAGACAGTTATTGTTGTTATGGTTGATTAGCCATGCTACTGCTGCTCCTGCTCCTGCTCCTGCCCCTGGTTGTGCTGCTGCTACTGCTACTTCTACTCCTGCTCTACCCCTACCCCTACCGCGACCCCCTACCCCTACCCCTACCCCTACCCCTACCCCTACCCCTACCCCTACCCCTACCCCTACCCCTACCCCCTACCCCTACCCCTACCCCTACCCCTACCCCTACCCCTACCCCTACCCCTACCCCTACCCCTACCCCTACCCCTACCTGCCCCTACCCCTACCCCTACCCCTACCCCTACCCCTACCCCTGCGCCTGCGCCTGCGCCTGCGCCTGCGCCTGCGCCTGCGCCTGCGCCTGCGCCTTCGCCGACTGCTACTGGTACTGCGACGCTACTACCGCCACTCCTACCACCACACTACTACTACTACTACTACGACTACTACTACTACTACTACTACTACTACTACTACTACTACTACTACTACTACTACTACTACTACTACTACTCCTACGACTACGACTACGACTACGACTACGACTACGACTACGACTACGACTACTACGACGACGACTTCTACTACCAACAGCAACTACTACTATCACCACTGCTGCTGCTACTACCACAACTACGACTACTACAGCATCAGCAGCGACAATAGAAGAAGCAACCTAACATGATCTTTGACAACAAAAAACGGTTCCAACCAACTATAGACAGGACAACTTTTGTCACATTTCACATTTCTAGTTCTTGACGTTCTTGCTCTGCGTGACAATCTGCTGTTTGCAATAGCCCTCGACCCTAAAACTCTAAAGCCCTAAACCCGAGACGCTGAACCCGAAATGCCCCAGACCCGAAGACCCTCAAGCCCGAAACCTTGAACCCTAAAGGTTCTGAACCCCCCGACCATCAGACCACAACGCCCTAAGCCCTAAGAAGCCTAAACCCTGCAACCCCCATAAACCCTACTTGGAGGATCATGGGACTTAGTAAGTAAGGTTATAAGTACCTTAATTGGGGTTATAAGTATAGTTACCTTAATTAATTATAACCCTAGTTACTAAGTCCCATGATCCTTTAAGTAACCCTAACCCCCCCTCTTATAGAACCCTTATAGATCCCTTTAAAGGAGCCCTTTAAGGAACCCTATAGTTACTAAGTCCCATGATCCTTTAAGTATCAGCCCCCAAACTCTAGACCTTTCAGGAACCCTAAACCTTATAGTACCCTTATAGAGCCCTTTAAAGGAGCCCTTGTAAGACCTTTTAATGGATCCTTTAAGTATAAGCCCCCAAACTCTAGACCTTTCAGGAACCCTAAACCTTATAGTACCCTTATAGAGCCCTTTAAAGGAGCCCTTGTAAGACCTTTTAATGAATCCTTTAAGTATAAGCCCCCAAACTCTAGACCGACTACAGGCTCTGTGGTTCGGGACGAGGAATTACCCCCGCATGGGTGGAGCAGTGCTCTGCTGAGTCGGAGGACAGTTTCCCCTGAGGGTTTTAGGGTACTGCGGTTGATGATATAAATTTAGATCCTGCATCACCCATGGTAAGGAATATACCATATTTTCCATAGTTTCGGGTCCTTAAGGGAATGCAGGATTTATATCATCAACAGTATAACAGGGTTTAGGGTACTAATTAGAAGGGTTCCCTTAAAGGGCTCTGTAAGCGTCATCGGGCTATAGGGTTTAGGGTTGTGTTTGTAGCACTTTAGGGGTTGAGGGTTTAGAGTTAGGGTTTCACAAGGGGTTCAGCGTTCTCAAATTCAGGGGTAATTGATTTCGAGGCATTCAACGGGAAGATCCCACTGTGCAGGGTTTACAGAAAGATGTAATTACTGTAGTTTGAACAGGTACCAATATTAGTGCTTGAAGTTCTGGTTATGATCATAGTTTAATATACCCCGAAGCCCTATACTCTCATTTATCAGGCAGGGCCATGCTGTTTGTCTGGTTTCGGGCCTAGGAGTAGTTTCTTCATAGTGTGCGGCATAGGGTTTCACCAAATGCTTGGCCTCTGAACCTTTGACTAAGCCTTAACACCTGAAGCCCGGGACAGAACCAATTCGAACAGATCCTCCAGTTTCTAGCAGAATCCTACTAAATACAATAATATAGGGGCCTTCATCATTAGAACATGGTTTTTGGGGCCCTGTCTACTATAATTCTAACCAGGAACCCCCAAAATGCTCTTGGTAATTATTTAGGCCCCTAAAAGTATTCCCCGACTCAACCCTACTCCAATCGTCAAGACGCTTGAACTATTCGAGCCCTGAAGCCTAAACCTGCACATAAGCCTGCTTGGCCTGACCGTTGTTCAGGCATCAGTAAAAAGGAGTTTAGCAAAACCTACTTGAAGCGTCATGGGACTTAGTAAGTAAGGTTATAAGTGCCTTAGCCGAGGTTATAAACATAATCACCCCAATTATGACCCTAGTTACTAAGTCCCATGATCCTTTAAGCATCCATAAATCTTGCCAGAAACCTAGACCCAAAACCCGCACCCCTAAGCACAAATCTTTCAGATACAACAAACGGAGAACACACCTTAGCAAGCCAAGGGTCTCACCGAGCCCAGATGCGACCCGTGTAAGAACTTGCACAACCCTTCTAAGTAGTGCCCTGTTTATGTGGCCCTTCACGACCCTCCCTAAACCTAAACCCAACCTTAACCTACCAAAGCCTACATTTGTGTAGGGTCCCTCTGAAGTCCCAGATTCAGGTTGACAATAAGAACCTGCAAAAAGTAGGGTTTGGTAGTTAGGCTACGGCCTAAACCCTGGACTCTCAAACCTAAACTGCGACCGGCCGGGGTCTCCGGCAGTTGGAAAAGGGCTCTGGAACAAACAAGGCTCAACCCCACCCCTCTTCAAAACACTAAGCCCGAAACCCCAAACCTTAAAAAAGTTCAAAAACCTCAGCTCCTTACGGCTCGGGCCCTGAACCCTAAACCCTAAGACGAGGATTTCGACGGATTTCTTCGGCAGCTCTGGGTTCTGAAGAGCCCCGGCTGTCAGAGGCATCGCTTGCTTTGCTTCGTCTCGAAATCGGTATTTTCTTGTGGTTTTGTAGCGTTTTCTGGCTCTTTCTTCTAAAGGGGATTGTATTGTGTTTGGGGGGCAAGTTGAGGATGTTGTTTCGCGGCTGGGCTTGGGAAGTTGACATAAACCCCTAAACCCTAAACTCCTAAACCCTAAACCCCTAAAGCTCTAAACCCCTAAAACCCCTTAGAGCCCCTAACCCTTAAACCGTTTAGGCTTCGCTTCGGTTTTAGTCGGGTTCCGGCCTGGCACCTGAAGCCGTGGAGTTGGAGGCAAGCGGGTTGCTGGCTTGATGGCCTAGTAGTTCTGGGTTTGGAGTACCATACTTGAATACGTTTTTTGGTACCTGTTCCTTAAAGCCTTATAGGAACCATTATGAAATAAAAGTCTATACTTTCTTCTCCCTGGTTACTTCAAAGTCTAGTAGTAGGAGGATTTAGGGCTTTCCGCGCTTAGTAGTAGAGTGGGTACCCCTCTAACATCGCCTGAGCCTTATGGGTGTAAGAGTTCCATCAGGGTTCGATGAGTGTGCTTGACAGAGTAGGTATAATATGTGCACAATCCCAAAGGTTAGCATTGAGTTCCCATCGGATACTGGAGAAGCAAGATGGCGCAGGAACTGGGGTTGCGCGTTTAAGGTTGAGGGTTGAGAGTTGAACGAGTCAGAGTGCAAAACAGGTCAGGCCATTTGTTTGGTTTGGTTCCGTGTCTTCCCGCAGGTTTTCGACATCTGTTGGCAGTTCTCTGTTCTGGCAGCATGGCTTGCTGGGCTTCCGGCTGAGTTGGGTTCTGGCGTTAAGAAATTGAAGTTTTCTGGGAGCTCAGGAATGCTGCCGTGCCGGGATCGAAACCTCCGTCTGCCGGCCCTCGGCGATGGTAAAAGACATGCCGCTCTTGGGTGTCGGGTTTAAGGTTTCCAGATTTTCATATTGTAAAG
Organism: Symbiodinium sp. CCMP2592; assembly: GCA_905221615.1. Taxonomy (NCBI): domain Eukaryota; class Dinophyceae; order Suessiales; family Symbiodiniaceae; genus Symbiodinium; species Symbiodinium sp. CCMP2592. The sequence continues at coordinate 339,103 of CAJNDT010003713.1, forward strand.
ATAAGGTCTCCGAAAGCTGGTGCCAGGCTTCTACAACTAGTTTATGATAGGAGGTTTACAACTAGATTCCGGTCATATTTCTACAGCTATATCCAGATTCTACAATTCTACAACTATTTCCTGGTAATAAATCTATGACCTTACAATACGAAGAGAGTGGTTTGTGTTGTTGTTCGTGTTGATATTTCAAAGTGTAGGGCTTCAGGGCCTAGGGTTCTAAGATCTTTATGGCCCGGAAATAAGTAGAATTTACCCAATGCCCTATCCTTAATATTGTGGCCTCTATATGTTAGGGTTTAGGGTAAACAGGCCCGGAGGTAAACCTTTTATTAGCCCTAAACCGAGTCCTAAACCCTGAACCTTAAACTGAACCAGTGCTGCAGGAGCTGCCGTTTTTTGCTGCTGGAAGTGGGGTGCCAGAAAGCTACGGCACCCTTGACCAAATCCCCAAATACTGGGACCCTGATTATACGGACCTCCGAGCAAGGTACCCTTGGTTCTCTCGTAGACGACACGCCCCATGGCACCTATAGTTCGATAGGCGCCTCCCACACACCGAAGCCTTGTACCCTCAACATGAATCTTCCCAACTCGAACCTGAACCACAAACCCTAGGCCCTATAAATCCTAACCCAACCGATTTCGTTAAGGTCTTAGGGTTATCTGTGTTTTCTGCCGCAAACCCGGCTTCAGGCCGCTCTTGCCCATGCCCTCGTGGCTCGCTAAGGAGTGCCCCTAAACCTTAAGTTCGTATGCCAGCAAGCCGAAGCGTGGAGCGTCTCCGGGGTTGAAGCGGCTCTATGCCGAGCTGGAGGACATGTTTGCCTGTGCTCCAGCTGTGATGTGGCGACTGCAGCGACTTGCCCGAAGCAAGGAGCTGCGGGCTCTGTCGCAGGGATCGGTCGGTTCGGCAAGCCCACGACCAAGACGTGCACAGGCTGTGCCTGAAGAGTCGGCCGCGTGGTAAATCAAGGCTGGTCTTGGAGAATGCTCGAACCCTAAACCTTAAACCCCAAACCATGACGGCACTTGGCAGCTAAACTTTGTCATTGGATGACATTGGGCTTGAGTCTTCCTCGAGACCGGAGAGAATCTGCTAGATGAGAAACCTTGCAGAAACATGGCAACCCCAAACCCTAAACCTAAACCCTGAACCCTAAACCCCATTCCCAAAACCCCGAACCCCCAACCCTGAACCCTAATTACCCTTCTTCAATGTTCGTGGGTGGTTACAAGTCGACTTCAAAGTGTTTCGAAGTCGACAACAGCCTGCAATTCCAGCGGAATCTCTACTCTCAACCGCCCGGGTGTGTCTTGGCTGGCGCAAGGTAAGATGCTTCTTTTGAAAGTCACATCCCAGCCGGCAACACGTGCAGCCATGTTGACCACGTATCGATAAAGTGAGTGCACAGTCGTCATCCTGTGAATATCTGAAAGAAGCAACCCATACCTGCATTCCAGTCGGTAGTTTAGGGTTTAGGGTTTAGGGTAGCTACCTGGGTTTAATTTAGTGCAGAGGCTAGTGTTAGGTTTGGCCACAACCTTCCAAAGGTACCCTTAGCAAAACCTTTGTCGTCCTCAGTCCTGTCGAATGGACTTTGTGCTGGCCCCTGTGGCAGCATAGACGGTTTACTACTATTTGCTTAAGAACCCCCCAAAAACAAAAAAATATATTCCTTATAGGGATAATATAGGGATTATTATTTTTTATTTTTTGGGGGTTCTTAAGCAAATAGTAGTTTATGGTTTTAGGGTTTGAGCCATGGGCCTTTCGGACTGCTTCTGCTTTCCGCGGCGATGGTTTGGGCGCCAGCTGCGTGGCGAGACACGGGGTTCAGGGTCTGGGGGTTACGGTTGCGAGTCTCGGGCTAGGGTTAGGAAGCCCAGCTGTTAAGGCTAGCATGTATCTCCAACGTTTTGAGCGCACCTATGTTCGTACTTTGGAGTGAGGGTCCGGTGATTCCTTTTCCGGGCGTGGTGGTGCGCAGTTTCAGGGTGAGAGTTGTTCCTCGGTGTGGGAACCACGCTGGCCTTTCGGCCTGCTACGACGCCCCACCCCCGCCCTTGCAGATAGTATTCTAAATGCTGAGCTCAAAGCCCAAACCCTTCGAATCCTAAAGACCAACACCCAACACTAGAAGCCCCCTAAGCCGCCCTTAGCCAGCCGCACGGGAGCAGGGGTAACCAGACCTTGATGGGCATCATTTGACTTGGTTGTACGGTTCTCTTCCATACCCAGAGACTCCAAAACTGTTGTTTTATCCATCGATGAATACACACTGAATTTTGCGTATCGTGATTCTTGCCTAGTCATGGGGCCTTGGTTGCGTCTGGGAATTTGATAAGGCCCCCTCATACCTACATCCTACATCTCTTCTGAAATCCTCAACCCTAAACTTCTTGGCTTCTAATCCTAAACCCAAGACCCTAAACCCTAAACCTGAAACCCTGAACCCGAAACCTTAAACTCGAAACCCTAGACCCGAAACTCTAAACCCGAAATCCTGAACCCAAAACCCTGAACCCTAAACCCCTAACCTTACACCCGAAATCCTAAACCCGAACCCAAAACCCTGAAACCTACTTAAAGGATCATGGGACTTAGTAACCAGGGTTATAATTAGGGTAGCTATACTTATAACTACTTATAACCCCACTTGAGGTACTTATAACCATACTTACTAAGTCCCACGATCCCTAAACCCTAAACCTTAAACCCTTTAAGTAACCCTAAAACCCTCTTATAGAGCCCTTATAGATCCCTTTTTAGGAACCCTAAGTAGACCCCAAACCCCTAAACCCTATGGGATCCCTTTAAGGACTCCAAGTAGACCCTAAACCCCCTAAACCCTAAACCCTAAGCCCCTAAATAGCCCTTAAACCTATCCAAAGGACTCCAAGGCGCCTTATAGTACCTTGGTAGTACCTATACAGTAGCCTCTTAACCCTGGAGACCGAAACCTTAAACTCTAAACCCTAAACCCTTAACCCTTAAACTCTAACCCTAAACCCTTAAACCCTAAACCTTAAATAGCCCTTAAACGAGTTCCCTAAACCCCTGAACCCTAAACCCTTAATAGCCCTTAAACCCCTGAACCCTAAATCTTAAAATAGCCCTAAACCCTAAACCCCTGAACCCTAAATCTTAAACTCTAACCCTAAGCCCTTAAACCCCAAACCTTAAATCTTAAAATAGCCCTTAAACCCTATAAACCCCTAAACCCTAAGCCCCTAAATAGCCCTTGCCTCCTATCCAAAGGACTCCAAGGCGACCTCGCAGCAGCCGGGCGGAGCAGACTCCGAGCTCCCGGGGGAGCGGAAAGTCCAATCGAATGAGCGCCCCTTGGCCTTTGAAAGGCTCTAGGGTTTAGGGCTCCTTTAAGGGATCCATAAGGTTTAATTAGGATTTAGGGTTTAGGGTTTAGGGTTTAGGGCTCCTTTAAGGGATCCCTTAAGGGATCCATAGGGTAGGGCGTTGGGAGATTTTATATTTTCCCTCATTGGGTTTAGGGTTTAGGATTCCTGTAAATGATCTATAAGTCCCTTAAGGGATCCATAGGGTTTAATTAGGATTTAGGATTTAGGGTTTAGGGTTTAAGGGCTTAAGGGTTTAGGGTTTAGGGATTCCTGTAAGGGATCTATAAGTCCCTTAAGGGATCTATAGGGTCTAACTAGGATTTGGGGTTTAGGGTTTAGGGCTTTAAGGGTTAAGGGCTTGGGGACATTTTATATTTCCCTCCTTGGGCTTAAGAGGATCTTACCTACTAACATTTTTCAAGGGCTTTAAAAGCACCTCCTAGTTGGTCTTTAACGGCTTCAGGGTTTAGGGTTCCTGTAAGGGACTTAAGGGCTCCTTTAAGGGATCCCTTAAGGGATCTATACGGTTTAATTAGGATTTAGGGTTTAATTAGGGGTTTAGGGGTTTTGGGTTTAGGGGTTTGGGGTTGAGGGGCTTGAAGGGCTTTAAGGGGTTTTAGGGGCTTCGGGGTTTGGGGGTTTAGGGGTTCAGGGTTCAAGGTTTGGCCTTTACAGCTGGGCCTTTTCGGATTTTCAGAAGCTTTGGGATTCAGAGTTTTGAGGCTTTGAGGGTTGAGGATTCGACCAATGTTCTTCCTGGCGGCTCCTTGTCGTAGTGGTTCAGGCCCCTTGTTCTAACCCGTAGCCCTGAACCCACGTCTTAAGCTCATAACCCTATGCATCCCTGAAACCTGTATAGCACTTCGTAAGACCCCCTTACAGCGCCACAGGTGAATTCACGAAACTCGGGGGCCTTACACAAGCCTAAGCGAGCAGTTTGCGCGTCGTGTACAAGCGGAGTCGGCATTCAGCGCGCAAAAAGTCGAAGAAAACATGCAAAGTCAAAAAAACACGAACAACTCGAAACACGCGAAAACCACGACAAACACAAAGCACTACAAACTAGTGTTGGCGCTTTCGCATTTTTCGCTTGTTTACAGTGTTCGTGTTTTTCGTGGTTTTCGCGTTTTCGCGGTTTTCGCGTCCACCTCTGCGTCTCCGCTTAGCTGAGGCACACAAAGCGTTTCACAGACACAAGCGACTACAAGGGAGTTTCCGAAAATTGGGGACCCTAATCTAGAACCCTAAATAGTAGGATCCTTATTGTAAGGACCCCGAAATAATGTACCCCCAATTTTCGGAAACTCCATCATGGCCGGATATCTGATAGAAGGACCCGGAACTTCATGTCCTCCGTCAGGTCATCCGCCTGAACAATACGAAGGCATCAGAGCAGTCGAAGCAGCCGGTCTGGAATCGCTTGGATTTAGGGCTTTGGATTCGGACTATGCATTTCAGGTTCAGGATTTTCGGATCGACTTTTTATTGTTTTTAAGGTCGATAATGGGCTTGAGGTATGTCATCTGAAGGCAGCAGATGTCCGCATCTATTGAACTCGTGGCCTCGAGTTTGCCGGCTGTGGGCACCCATGATGCTCAACCCAACACCTAAACCTCTAAAGCCCTAAACCTCTAAACCCCTGATGCCCTAAACTCTAGGCCCTAAGCCATAAAGCCGCGAATTCCCAGTACCCGAGCCCCTGCTCAATTCCCGAAAGCCCCCATATTCATGGTTTAAGGTTTAGGGGTTTAGGGTTTAGGGTGCAATGTGCATTCGGGAGTGGCCGGGAGTACTCGTCTCATGTTGGAGTATCGGGGGGGCCTTTCTCTTCAAAGTTGAAGGTGGCGCTTTTCTTGCCCTGCTGTCCTAGATCTCACACAACTTCCAGAGACTCCAATATCCCTTAATTGTGGAATATTCCTCAAATCATATCAGGGATCTTTTTTGAAATTTAGGGTATACCCCTTAATTAAGGGATATTGGAGTCTCTGGGTTAAATCTCAAAAGTATACCCCCTAAATTCTAGACCCTAACTAATGGATCTCCAAACGCTACCCCGAACCCTGAAGCCTAGATCATTCAACACATCCAGAACCCATCGGGCCCCGCTGCCACCCAAATGATCCCACGCCCTGAACCCTATCATCGTTTTAATTGACCCTCTTTGGAACGCCGCAAATCCGCTTGTTCTTACCCCATTGGTATTCGTATGATTGTTAGTGTTAAATTAGTATTAGTGCTACTTTAATTTTAGTATTAGGATTAATCTGAATATTAGTCTTAGTACAAGGTGAGTTGAGGGTAATTAGGATCAGGATGTGCGATTGAGGGTTCGGAATCAAGTGTTTCAGGTTCAGGGTTTAGGCTGGGTCATGAAGTCGTAAAATCCGCAAGGTATTCCGGCTATTGGTAGGTGTTATTCTCCTTCAGTATCTTGTAATTAGTAAAGCAGTAAAGTGCTGATATGAGGGCTTGAACGAATACAAGCAGTATTTTCTAGGGTTCCTTATTACAGATATGTTACAGTAGACCCCCAAAACCCTGTTCAAACGATTAACTCCCCTGTCTTGCCCGCCTTGGCCAGACTTCAAGGAGTTAGAAGCTGCCCCCACCCTGTAATAGTGGTATAATAGGAATATAATAGGGCCCTAATATAATCCTATATAATCCTTATGGTCACTATTACAGGGTGGGGGCCCCTTCTAATCAAGGAGCAACGACAGCGTCTTCAGACTGGTGCTGGATTCTGTCACGAACTCTGTCTCCGGAGGCCGGCGTAAGGACGAGCAGCTCGGTGTGCCAGGTCGTCAACCCCAAACCCCTAAGCCCCTGAACTCTAAACCCGTAATCCCTAAACACCAAAACCCTAGACCCTCAAAGCCCTAAACGCCAAACCCTAAACCAGTAAACCCCTAAACTCTAAACCCTAAGCCGCGAAGCCCTAAATCCTAAACCCCTGCTGGCTGCCCCTAACACACCCAAGGCTTCAGGTTGCATGGTTTGGGGGAGTCTCGTAGTTGCACGATTTAGAGTTCAGGGTTAAGGGTTTAGGGTTCAGGGTTCAGTTACAGGGATCTATAAGGGCTCTATAAGGGTTTAGGGGTTTAGGGTTTGGGGTTCAGGGTTTTTTGTTGAGGGTGTAGAGTTTTGGATTTTAATGCATGCCAGAGCTGTCTCAAAGCTCAGTCTTTTGACCCCCGGAGCTCCAGGCCCTGTGCTACGAGCGGTAAAGGATCCCAGATGGGGTTCAGGGTTTAGCGTTTAGGGTCACTCTAAAGCCTAAAACCCTGACCCTTAAACCCTAAACCCCTACAGTACTATAGTACCCTTATAGTACCATCGTAGAGCCCTGACAGGTCACTCTAAAGGAACCCTTATAACACCCCTTAAAGGAGCCCTAAACCTTAGACCTTCCGAAGCCGCCAAGTCCCCCGCCTCACCCACTCCATCTGGTTCTCGCGGTCCTCTGCGGGGTTCGAGTCTCCGAATGGGGCCTTAGAGATTGGGGTTTAGGGCTCTATAAGGGTTCCTTTAAATGGTACCATAAGGATACTATAAGGACTCTACAAGGATTGAGGGATTGGGGGATGAAAAAGGGTAGCAGTTTAGGGCAGTGAAGGGTTCCGAGAGAGGTTCAACAATGAGGGCTTAGGGTTTTTTGGGGTGTAGGGCTTAGGGCTTAGGGTTTCTGAGATGGGTTGCTTAAGGGATCAGGGTTTGGGGGTTTCTGTCATGTCCAGAGTTAATAAGCTTGGGGCTCACCATAAGTAAACCCTAGACCCAGACACCGACCACTACTCTCGACACCAAACCCGATTAGAGTCAGAAATAATCAAGTGCGAACAGCCACACTAACTAGCAATACACCAAGAAGAGCATTTGTGCCTTAAGGCCTAAACTCCCAAGCCGCTGAACACAAGGCCTGAAACCAGAAACTCTGGATGCTAAACCCCTTGGCCACTAAACGCCAAAATCCTTCCTCAACCGTAGCATCCCGACACCAAGGCCTCTAGAGTCCATGAGCAAATGGATGGAACGCACGGCCGACCCGCAGGCAGTTTGGGGTTTTACTGTTTAGGGATTCAGGGGTTCCATGAGTTCAGGGTATGGCTTGGGGTCACATTTCTGGAGGTCTCCCTTTCTTTGTCTGCGTCTGCTTATGAGAGGTCATTTTGCGTGTTCAGGACCTTTTCTTTTTTGGTGTTGTGCTTTCTTGAGGCCTTCCTTTGTGTTGTTTTGATGGATTAGGTTTTTTTTTTTGAGAGGTGTGCTGCGGGCTGTGCGAGTGGCACGGGGTCTTGGGGTTTTGGGTTTGACGCGCGGATGATATGGTGTTCTACGACCCTAAACCTCAAAACCGTAACCCCCTAAGCTTGTGTTTGGTTTTACGGTTAGGGTTGGGAGGTTGATTCTGAGGATAGATTGCAGAAAGCTAGGGAAAAGAAGAACCTAGGCTTACGGTCGAGGCTTTCAGTTTTCGAAAGAGCGGGAGGGAGAGAGAGAGAGAGAGAGAGAGAGAGAGAGAGAGAGAGAAGGAGAGAGAGAGAGAGGGAGAAGGTTATGTAAGCCTAAAGGCCTAAAGAGTAAACAGCTCCTTCAGTGCTTGGGACCAGGACCAATGCTGAGATGTTCAGGCTTACGGTTTAGAGTGGGAAGGTTGTAGGGTTTAGGCATGGATTTGGGGCTGGATGGATAACAAGGTGTACAGCAGTCAAGATTTGGGCTACAATTAGTTGTCCAGCTTTCAACCCGAAGCCTTAAACCCGAAGAGCCTCCAAACAGGTCGTTTCCAGGGAGGCCGTCGTGCTGGTGCTTGTCGGCCTTCCAGCACGCGGGAAATCTTTCCTTTCCGGAGCGGTGGTGAGACATCTGAAATTGTTCCCCGGCTGGGTTTGCACCTATTCTAGGGTTACTGGTTCAGGGTTTAGCAGTTTAGTAGGCAAGAACATGCAGTTTGGTGGCAAGCGATAGAATTTCAGTTACCTGGAGTTTCAAACCTTTTACAGCTTCACCCAACACTGCGCCCCAAGCCCTACCAGATAGCAAGCTGAAACGAGCACGGAACCCGTTGGCCTCAAGATTGAACCATCCGGCAGTGTAGAAAACCCTAAACCCTAAACCCTAAGTCAGTAGTAGCATCCCTTCGGGTTCCGTAGTAATTGCGCCTGGGTTCCCTAGCAGGAGCCTCTTGCCTTTCTTTGCTGGGGTCCCCTCCAACGGGATCCAGATGTCAGAAAACGAGAAATCGGCCTCCGCTCGAAAATCCACAGGCCCCTAATGTAAGAAGAGTAGCGCATCATTAAATTTAATTGCAAGTCACCAGACGAAACCTTGGCCCACCCCGAATCCCAAGAAGAACATTCCGAACCTAAACCCTAACCTCCCCCCCAAAGAAGTCTTCGAACCCCTGAAACATTTGCCCTGAACCCTACGCACCCCCCAGCTAGGAACATACATGTACCTCAACCCCTGTAAGATCCCTTGCAGCAGCCCTTACAGGCATAAGCCCTCACCCCCAAATTCGAAACCATAAACCCTAAACCCCAAGCCCTCAATCCTAAACTACCCTAAACCCTGAACCCCAAGCCTTAAACCCTCCACCCCAGGTTAGGTGTCCGGGTGCGGAGCTTCAACGCTGGGGAGCTCCGTCGTGAGAGTGGAAAGGCTGGAATCGAGGCCGGCATTTTTTCGGGTTTAGGGTTTAGGCTTTAGGGGGTTTCTTTACTGGCGGTGAGGGGGGAGGGTTTAGAGACTTGTCCGTACTGTTGCAAGCAGGGCAGGGGCAGGAGAATCCAGGGCATACCTTGACCTGATCCAGCAAGAGACCCCTACAGCAACAGGGTTTTCTTGCTCGTCGGCAGTCGAAACCCTAACCCCCTAAACCAATACCAAAAAGCCCTAAACCCTGAGCCTAAGCCTAGAAACTCTGGGCCCTAATGCCCCGGCCAAGAAGCCTAATAGAGGGCCTTGGAAATTACCATGAATATGGCATGAAATACCTCAAACTCCTGTTGACAAATATTATGGCCCTTGTATGAAACCCTAAACCTATACCCTAAACCCTAAACCCTATACCCTCACAAAAGAGGCTGATTTGTGTGCGGCCCACCGCCTCCCTGCAGGCCGGCCCGCGGCCGGTGGCCCGCACTAGCAGCAAGAAGAAGAACAACAACCACAACAACAACAACAACAACCACCACAACCACAACAACTACAGCAACAACGACAACGACAACGACAATGACAACGACAACAGCAACGACAAGAGCAACAGCAACAGCAACAGCAACAGCAACAGCAACAGCAACAGCAACAGCAACAGCAACAGCAACAGCAACAGCAACAGCAGCAGCAGCAACAGCAACAGCAACAGCAACAGCAATAGAAATAGCAATAGCAATAGCAATAGCAATGGCAATAGCAATAGCAATAGCAATAGCAATAGCAATGGCAATGGCAATGGCAATGGCAATGGCAATGGCAATGGCAATGGCAATGGCAATGGCAATGGCAATGGCAATGGCAATGGCAATGGCAATGGCAATGGCAATGGCAATGGCAATGGCAATGGCAATGGCAATAGCAATAGCAATGGCAATGGCAATAGCAATAGCAATAGCAATCGCAATCGCAATCGGAATAGCAATAGCAATAGCAAGAGCAAGAGCAAGAGCAAGAGCAAGAGCAAGAGCAAGAGCAAGAGCAAGAGCAAGAGCAAGAGCAAGCGCAATGGCAATGGCAATGGCAATGGCAATGGCAATGGCAATGGCAATGGCAATGGCAATGGCAATGGCAATGGCAATGGCAATGGCAATGGCAATGGCAATGGCAATGGCAATGGCAATGGCAATGGCAATAGCAATAGCAATAGCAATAGCAATAGCAATAGTAATAGCAGCTGCATGAACAACAACTATACTTTCACATATTCCACATGCTATAACGGGGGATTGCAACTTCACGCCGCATTCTGCCTGTTTGCTCTACCTTTTCGTGGCATCCATTGACATCTCCTCCAGGCTCGCAAGCTAACTTCAATCCGCAGCCTCCACCGTGCACAGCATGGACCTGCTCCGACAGCTTGCGGACGCTACCGGTGAGGCTCAGCGCCCCCGTGCAGCTCGGACGTGGCTCGTTTCGAGCCGTGCTCGTGGTTTTGCTGCTGAGGACATCGGGTGCGGGCTGGAGGAGCTGCTGCTGGAAGACGTGCTGGGTCTTTGCCGTTCCGCGGAATGGCTCACCTGTTCAGTGGCAGCTTTTGCCAGCGCCTGCGCTTCGTTTTCCGCACACAGAGTCTTGCCTGACTCGGGCACCGTCCAGACCGACTACATCTCATGAAATCTTTTCATTAACTCCACAGGCACCATCGCGATCCAGGAGCCGAGGGAGCAGACACACGAAGTTGCAAGACAGCCTTCTGGATCCGGCGCGGCAAGCTCAGATCCATGCCAAAGCCGGGAGGATGTGGACGCAACGGGCGGGCTTGCTTCAATCTCTCAGTGGTCGCCTACTCGTGCCTCAAGCACGGAGTCCGTGTGTGAAGACTGCGCATGCACTCAGCTAGATCCGCCAACCCAGTTCGATTTTCCGTGTTGGTGAGGCATCCTGCTACTGTCAGAGGAGTCGTTGCCACAGGGAAATTTGAACTGCCGCCCTGTTTCAGCGGAGTATACCATATTCCAGCCTGCCAGCGAGAGATCCTCATTTTCGAGATTGTGTGAATGCGGATTAGTTCGGCTTCAAGCTCGGCGGGTTCGTTCTATAGCTTCCTCCTTGCTGAAGCCGTGTAGCAGTCTGGCCTGCAACTCAGCGGCATGCAGCATGCACACCCTCGTTTGAGTCGCACCTTGCGCTTCAATGCGCATACACAAACTCTAGCGCCAGCCCGCCTGCCTGCTCTTGTTGTTCTTCTTCTTGTACCCGGACACGAGCTGCTTTGCCCTTCTGGGGCTTGAACTATAGCCTGCAAGAGACACGCTTGCCACCAGGTCGCTGCTCGTAAGATATGCCCAGATGCGCAAAAGACAGCCCTAATACTACAACCCGGTTCCTCCTTGCTCCCACCGCTTCAAAGGCCAGAAGCCACCGGGAACCGGGCACCACGTCGCTGGATTGGAACTCAACGACATGGATCTCGCATCAGCAATCATCTGTGGTCATGTCTGTGTGACGATTCATCAGAGTTCCGGTTTCAGCTTGATGAACATATTCCACTGCATTCCGCTGCTGTGTGCATAGCTTCCTAGCCGTGCGCATACTTCTAGCTGCCATGGCTTCCGCTTCGCCGCGAGGCATAGTCATCCGGAGGCCTTGGATAGACAAAATCCTGGACGGCAAGAAGACGTGGGAGCTTCGCAAGGATGTGTGCCACATCCGGGGTCTTGTGCTGTTAGCCGAAGGATCTCACTTTCGTGGGTATGTCAACCTGGAAGATTGTGTTCTACTTGAGCACGACATGCTCCAGAACAATGCCGACAAACAGATGTTCTTTCCAAAGTGAGGTTCACGTATGCCTGGGTGCTGTCAGGGTCCGTGCGCTTTGAATATACACACCCTCGAGGAGCTCAGAAGTTCTTCAGCATTCAAAGGTTGGCCGTGGCAGTTGGCAGTCATGAACCAGCTGAGGTTGCGATTCCCACAACTCGGATTGGAACCTGCTGAGGAAGCAGCTCCACCGAGGCAGCAGCGTCGCCGGTCCGCGGCCCGCCCCCCAGCCTGCGGTCGTGCGGCCCGCGGCGGGCCCGGAGCGGCCGTGCGGCTGCGCGGCCCACAGATCAGGGCCGCCTCCACACCAAAATCCGCCTTTACCCTATACCCTAAGCCCCAAAGCCTAAGCAATAAACCCTAAACCATCTACATAAACCCTAAAACTTAAGCCTGGAGATGGGTCGATGTCCAGGCCAGCTTCTTCTCCGCCTCCAACGCAGAAGCAAAGCAGGAGCCCTGCAGCTTTTGGAGGCTTTAGGATGTTTAGGGTCTTTGGGTTTAGGGTCTAGGGTTTTGGGGTTTTGGGGTTTAGTTGGGTTTATGGTTTAGGGGAGGATTAGGGGTTGGTAGACTTTAGAGAAAGCCTAGACGAGTACCACGACGTCTGGGTACAGCTCATATATGAACTCCTCCGGTTGAAGCTTTAGGTCTTACATCCTTGCAACTTACCTCATCGGTCATGCGAACCCTTCGCATTGGATTTTGGGGTTTAGGGTTTAGGGGGATTTTGGGGTTGTCTGTCGGATCGTCCAGAAATGTCGGGCTTAATGAGGATTCTGTATTTGTCGGGCATGACGAGCTTCTGTTCGGGCTTGTGGGGGGGGGACCCTAAACCCTCAACTCTAAACCTTATAACCCTAAACCCCTAAACCCATAAACCCCTAAACCCGGTAAACCCCTAAACCCCTAAACCCCCAAACCCTCAACCCTCAACAATGAGCCCTGAAAGCCCTAACGAAACTTGTCGAATCTCGAGGAGCGAGAGCGGCTGGCTATGCTCTGCTGTGAGCAGCTGCTTCAGTCACCTGTCAGGGTCACGTTTTGGCGTTTCGAAGGGTTCTACAAGGATATGCGGTTTCTGCCAGAGTTCTATAATTGCTATGTAAGGGTTCAATGAGGCTGTTGTGTGTGTGTGTGTGTGTGTGTCTGTGATTGTGTGTGTGTGTGTGTGTGTGTGTGTGTGTTCAGGTTCCCTTTGTTCCAAACCGTGAAAACGCCAAACCCCCAAATCCGCACTCGGCAGCTAGGGGGTTCCAAACCCAGAAACTATGGGTTGAGGTGTTTAGGGATTGGGGGTTGGGTCTCGGAAAGCTTACGGTTCATGGCTTAGGGTGTGGTGTTTTGGGGTTTCAGGTTTGGGTTTTTGGGTTGGGCTTATTGGTTTGGGGTTTACGGTTTTTGGTTTAGCGTTTAGCGTTTAGCGTTTGGAGTTTAGACAGCCCTTCTGAGCACATCGTAGGTGGATCCGCGCGGCGCCGGCTGGGACGTCCTCGATTGGCATCTTGGACGCCACGAACACCACAGTGGCACGACGCCAGCGAGTTCCTTGGCTTGTCCTTCGAGGCGACTTTTGTTTAAGGTCCCTCTGATTCGTAATTACTATCATCTAAAACCTTATCCTAGTTAGTAAGATGTGCATGTTGTGCGGTTTAGGGTTTGTGCATCTCTGCCCACGATAGAGTGATGCCTTAAGATACCGGAACGCCGCAAGGACGACCAACATGCCGGCAAAACCTTGGCTGTTGTTCGGGTTTCGGTGTCTAGGGTATTGGCCGCATTGCCTTGCGGCCGTACTTCTGAGCTCCTGCTGATAAGCCAAGGGGTTTGGGTTCTAGGGTTTAGCTGAGGCAGCTTTGATCCAATGAGATGAACCAAACCCTAGACGCACGCCCTGAACCCCAAACCCTCAGCAGTGTGCCGAAACACATCCCTAATTGAAAGCTTCGTGGATCTACTGAATCAGCAAGATGCTATACCGACAGTGGTAGCCATAACTCCATAATCTTGATGTCTGCCCACGATCTGTAAAGTACACTGGTTTGTTTCCTAAACTTTCAACTTACAACTTACACCTCGAGCCTGAACCACTGAACCCTAAGCCCCTTGCCGCAAATGCTCCTAAACCCTGCAACATCCCACTCCCTTGAACCGAATGTCACCAAACCTAAGCTAAGGCCTGTTCCAGAGATGATTCCCTGCCACGGGACCTCGCATACCGTAAGAGTGAAAGCTATTGTGGACCGATGCTCCCCTAAAGCCTGAACCCTAAACCCTAAACCCTAAAGCCTGAACCCTAAACCCTAAAGCCTAAACCCTGAGCCCTAAACCCTAAACCCTTTCACCAACCCAAAAGCCGAGACCCAAGACCCTATCCCCGGACCCCTATCCGAAACCCCAATCTGAAGACTCTGTATGTATATACAGTTTCAGCACTCTAAGCCCTTAACCCCATCTTGAACCCGAAGCAATCCGAAGCTTCTAAAGTTATGTAGGATTTCAGCAGGTGCTGGAGACCTGCTATGCTGCGGCTTGCCAGGCCTTCCCAGCGAATTAGTGTTTAGGGGACAACTTAACCCCGACAAGCCTACCTTTTGAGGGACTCCTCCTGTTGGTTTCCGTGCATAAGATGTAGCTTTTGAGCCCTAAACCCTAAACCTTCTGCAGTCTTTTGGGGATTCAGGTTTCATGCTATCGTAAGAGTTCGCAGCCCCAGGCGGGGATCTTCCGACCTTGACACGAAGGTTTAGGGTTTAGGGTCTACCAGGACCCCCAATGCCCCTTTAATGGAGCCCTTATGGTCCTTAATAGTGCCCAGAGCCTCCAAAACCCCTTAATTAAGGAATATACCTTAAATTATAGTAGGATCCCTAATATGATTTTACGGTGTATTCCTAAGGGGTTTTGGAGGCTCTGGGTGGGTATTTAAGGCATATTAGAGGGTGGTTGGGGGGCAGGGTTTAGGCTTCTGAAGCCCCAGGCTGCGAAACCCGAAGGCGAACATCTGTTGAGGGAGTTTGCAGCTGAAGCTTTCGTGTTTACCTACTTGGAGGATCATGGGACTTAGTAAGTAAGGATATAAGTACCGTAATGGGGGTTAGAGGTAGTTATAAGTATAGATAACCTAATTAAAATTCTAGTTACTAAGTCCCATGATCCTTTAAGTAGACCGCCCTTTCATCCTAAGTACCCGCTACTAAGGAGCTATGAAAGGGGAGTGCTGGTAGGGTTAAGGGTTTAGGGTTTAGGGTGTCAGAGCGGAAGCTATTGCTCTTGACGGGTTTGGGGTTTAGGGTTTACGGTTGAAGGGTCATGACGGCATGCCGGCAATATGGTGAAGTCGATTTTCAAGTCAGAGCTATATAGCTGTCAGCTTGTTTACACGACTCAAACATCTGGGCAGGCGTAGTTATAGTCTTATGGAGTGTTTATAGTTTTATATCTCAAGAAATCCTGTTCTGATTGTTAAGAACCCTCATACTAAATTAGCGGTGGGTGGGGTTTAGATTCATTTCGCGTTTAAGTTTTGGTGGATTCAGCTCAGATTTGAATGGTCTTGAAGCAGTCAGGGTCTGGGGTTAACGGATTACGAACCTGTAACCCCGAGACCGGTATGTGAGGTTTAGGGTTTAGGGTTTTAGGGTTTTAGGGTTGAGGGTTTAGGGTTTAAGGGTTTAGGGTTTAGGGTTAATCAAGGAAAGAATCAAGTGTCCTCGGCTCGGAGGCGAACGAGGACAACACGGATGCCGCGCCCCTGCGTGTGATCCTTCGCCAAAATCATCCCGAATTCGCTGATTGATTGTGCTATAGCTTACATATGGGTGGTTGTCAAAATTAGGGTCCCTTTTTGGGTCCTTATACGGCACCTAGTATTTAGGGTGCCCAACAAGGGACCAAGGATTCTCTTGGGGGAGGCTGCAAGCATGAATGTGAAACAGCAGCATAGGTAACAGTTAGGTTAGAGGATAGGCTGCAGGCTTAGGTTGTGGCTTTAGGGTTTAGAGGGCTCGGGTTTTACAGCACGTGGTGGTGGTGACGGTAGCTTGGGGTGCACATGAAGGCCACAGTAGAGAGCAGTCTTTCTAGTTTTTGGTGTTTTGGGGCAGCCGCCAATCCCGAACGCTGGAACTGCAAAGCTCCAACATCCTGAAACCCACGCCACCAACCCACCTGAAGGCCTGTTCATTCCGACCTCTGTTGTGAAGCCTCGCCTATGCAACCCCTAAACTAGATTCATAACATAAGGATCTTCCTTGAGTCCATCTGCACCGACGAGCGCATTCTCAAGGCGCCCTCCTCAGACTCAGGCAATAAAAGGTGTTCTCGGAGTTTCGCGGTGTTACCCTTATGTCGGGTGGTTTGATTAAACTTCCTAGTCCTGTGTTAAATGCTACAGTATGTGTCACCTGGACTCAAGGCATATATGTATTGCCAGGCTGATGCATGCTCGGAGTTGTGTGTGTGTGTGTGGGTGTGTGTGTGTGTGTGTGTGTGTGTGTGTGTGTGCGTGTGTGCGTGCGTGCGTGCGTGCATGCGTGCGTGGTGTGTGTGTGTGTGTGTGTGTGTCTAAGTCAAGACTCTGTTGACAGCACGGAAAGCCCCAAGCCGTTAAACTCTTAAGCTATAAGCCCTGAACACCTACACCCCCGAATCTTATACCCTTGGACCCTTAAATGCTTAAACCCGAAACCCCTCCAAGCCCTGAGCCCGAAACCAGCGACACCTTAATTCATTGGCCTTAAATTTTAGTAGGGTCCCAATATGATTCAGGGTACACTCCTGAATTAAGGGATATTGCCCTAAACCCTTACTTAAAGGATCATGGGACTTGGTAACTAGGGTTATAATTAGGGTAACTATACTTATAACTACTTATAACCCCACTCAAGGTAGTTATAACCTCAGTTACTATGTCCCACGATCCTCCAAGCAGTTAAGAGACATTGGTCTGGATAGCTGGAAGGCCCTTGTCTCCTTGCTCTTTCGCGCTTGAGGGATCTTTCCGAGTTTTCGGAGTTTAGCCTGTTGGGGGGGTTTAGGGTAAAGCTGAGGGTTTAGGAGGGTTTAGGAGGGTTTAGGAGGGTTTAGGGTTTAGCAGTTGTTTCGGGTTTTAGGATTTGGAAGTGTGGGGTGTGAGGGTCTAGCGGCCCGCGTTTATGGCCGCAGCAGGTTATCTTGTGTGGATCAAGAGGGGAAGCCCCAATAGTTTGCAGTTTCCGCAAAGGTCCAACATACTCAATTCGGTAGCTAGCTATCGGTTTCGGGTATAAGCAGTTAGGTTAGCGGTTTGGGTGGGAATATGAGTTCTAGGTACTCCAGTATTCAGGCGCGGTGCTCGCTTACCTACGCGCGAAGCTCTATGTTTGTTTCCAAAAAACGCACTGTCATAATCTTTCGGCCTTTATCTCCTAAACCCCGAAGCCAATGATTTTACACCATTTTATACTTTACAGCTACTTCAACATACAAAAACCTACCTACTTTTCGTAGGGTATCTATTAATGCCAAACCAGGATCTACAATAAGAGCCTGCAATGCAAAGTAGGTTGTGGTTGTTTGATGTCTAACGCACATGGGACTACGAGGTTTAATTTGTCAGGTTCGAGGTTGTGGTCAAGGTTTCAGGCCTTTCCGTGGTGGGCTCCATATTTAGACTAAGGTTCCCATGAGAGTTCTTTAAAGCGGGTTTTGCTATCAGGGTTCCAGGCAAAAGGGTTTTGGGGCACATGATACTGTGCTTTTGGCAACGAGCCGTGCGGAACAGGACTGGTAACTATTCATTCAAGCATCTATATTACTTGTCACGGTTGTCTTCGGTCGCTGAGACTCGCGCTTACGATGTTCTGGCTGTTGTAGGCCTAGAGTTTAACATAGGCGCCTGCACATGGCAGTGTCCACTACGATTCTAGCTTCTCTAATAGTATAGTATAGCGACATTTTATGCGCGAAGCCATATTCCAGTCATGATGGCCTCTATGTTACGGCTTTGGGATGTCATCCTCTGGGTGCGGCATTTGCTCTGAGAGATTTGATGAGTGCTGTCTTGCCGGGAGGACAACTACCAGATGAAGCTCTCCAACGATGACTACAAGGGTACAGAAGCTGGTTTGCCTTGTTCTGTTTGATATTACTTGTAGCAGCCGTAAGGACAAGTACCGTAGCCGTTTTAGTTCTAACAGCACTGGTTCAGAATACTTTTTTTGGAGGGGGGGCTACTTTTTTGAGGCTAGGTTGGATTCGGTGGTGCGGGCTACTTTTGTGTGCGGGGCGGGAATATTTTTTTGCCAAGACCGAATCCGTACTCAAACCCCAGATGGTGAAACCAAACCGTACCCGAACCCGTACGGAAAGCGCACACGTACAGAAAGCGTACCAAACTTAACATGATGGTGAATAGAAGGCGTACTCATTCTTCACCTTTTACCCATACTCAACCCGTACCAACCCGTGCAGGAATATTTTTTCGGACCAGTCGGGCTATCCATCTGGAATTCTGGGGTGATTTGTGGACTGCATTTTCGGACGAGTCGGGTTTTGCAAGGGTGTTTCACGGATTGCTTTTTGCCGATCCACGGATATCTATCCCTGAACGCAGGAATAAAAAAAGTACCCCTTTGCACTTCCTGGTTGAGCTCAGTCAGATGATCAAGAACCAAGTACATGAAGCCTTACATGTGCTGTCCCAGGACAAGGCACGAGTAAAACCCGTCATTCAGCCAATACCGGCCGATAGCGGCACCCAGAATCGCACGAGGAGTTTTGCAGTAGTGGTTGCTGTTACTTGCGGTTTTCGTCATGTTGTCAGCATTGTGCGTCAACCCAAGCCCAAGCCCTCGACCCCTCTAAAAGGGTAACGGATGAGTATAGACTCAACTCTAAACCCCAAACCCCTATACATCTCGGTGGATGTCGGATCATAGTTAGCATCACGAATCAGGTCCTCCGTCCCGAAGCTGACTTGCGATCCGAATAGCTCGAGATCTTCCGACCTTAAACTTAATACCATACCCGGGTCCCGAGAGCCCAACGCTCATTAATCCTATGCCCTGAATCGTGGAATCACGATTTAGGGTCTGGGGTTACTAAACCCCAAGGCCTTAAGCTTCTAAACCCAAAAAACCTTGAACCGGAAACAAGACCCAGGAAGATTCCGGGGCGGCCCTTACAGACTTCAAGAACCGCGTGGACGCTTATGAGGCGCAGTATGAGCCGCTCCAGGTGGCTCGGAGTTTTTTTGTTTCCAGGGTTTAATCAGGGTTCAGGGTTTAGGGTTTAGGGTCTAATTATCGGGTTTAGTTTAGGGTTTGGGGTGTAGGGGTTCAACCGCATTTGATTCGCTTTGCGGGTTTAGAGCCTAGAGTATGTGGAGGAGGCGGCAACAAGATTAATTCGATGGTCAGTGACGGCTGCTTCAGTGCTTGGGGCAGGCGCCGGGGCTTTTGGTGTCTATGGCCGAACGGACAGCTTCAACTTAGTGCAGGGGCTGGATAAACTACCGATACCATTCCTTTAGGTACCTCAGTACTAATTAAAGAAGAGTTTCGAACTAAAGAGACCCCTCTACTAAGGATCTACAGATACCTAGCTTGAGCCGTTTGTGAACTTGACTTGACCACTTCGACTGAAACCCTGCGCTGTTTCCTTGAGCACACCCCAGAAGCAGCCAACAAGCAACAACAACAACAACAACAACAACAACAACAACAACAACAACAACAACAACAACAACAACAACAACAACAACAACAACAACACTACACTTGAAGGCTACACCTCAAAAAAAATTACGGCCCTAGACCCTAAACCCTAAACCCCAAAGCTTTAACCCCCTAAAGACTGAAGCTTGAACCCTAAACCCTTAAACCCCTGAACCCCTAAACCCCCAAGCCTAACCCCTAACTTTTAATCCCAAACCCCTACACCCTGAACCCTAAACCCCAAAGCCCAAACCCTACACCCTCAACCCTAAACGCCCTGAACCCTAAAACCTAAAGCCGGAACCCCAGAGTTCAAGCGGTGCGAGGAGAGCGAGCTCGACCTCTTCAGCGGCAAAAACTCCGACGTGGCCATGCCGATAGGCCCTTGGGAAAAGAGAGGTTTGTAGAGTTTGGTATTGGGTTTAGGGTTTAGGGTTGGGCTTTTTAGTGTGTTGTAGGCTCTGTTTTGGGTTTTACGCGGTTTTGCAGGGTGTGACGAGGTCTTATAAGGTCATACAGGGGTTCGTAGAGCTTTATAGAGTTTGACAGGTTGGGGTGGCGAATAGTAGGAAAAAGGGCACCCTGATTATAAAGGGGCTACTCAGACACCTAGTAATCGTTACTTTCAAACCCCAACCCTCAACCCTAAACCCTAAACCCTTTGGTAGCCCTACGACCGCATGAAGTCCTCAGGTTCTGTGCAGATTTTCGATGGAGGCCAGAAGATCACTTGTTGCCGGACGGGGAGCTCTCTGGCGGCTGGTCAGAACTGGTTCAGGGTTTGGAGTATAGAGTTCAGGCTTTTAGGGTAAAGAGGCTCACGCACAGGTCCTCGTAATTTGGGCAGGGGCTTGGGGATATATTGTATTACATCGTTTTTATAGCGACGAACGGAAGGAATCATATGATATTGCTTGTTTCAGTCGTGCATAGTTTCATAACACATGGTATATTCAGGGTATTATAGGGTGGCAGGGTTGTAGGATGCTGTTACCGGAGCCCCGTAAAGAAAAGCCATGCATGCCTCGAGTGGCTGTCGGATGCAGCAGGCTAAAGGAGGGCGCCGGCACGCTCAGCGATGCAAGTTTAGGGTTTATGGGGCTGAGGGCTTGTAATTATGGGGGACGTGGACCTCTGCACGAGCTTTCGCCATGCCCGAACACACGAAGTTCCAAGCATTTGCTGGGTTTCCTGCAAAGGTGGCAGCACCGATGATCTCTCTGCTACATGCCATGCACCTGACGAGGCCTGAAGCCTATCAGACTGTCAGAGAGCCACGGGAGGTGATTTAGATGTAAGGATTAGCGGTTGTAAAGAGGTTGTACAAAGGCTTCACACGGAACTCCTCCTTCAAGAGTCCCCTTGTCGTGTTGCTGAATGCATGCGGCCTTTTCAACTCTACCCGCGATGCAACACAGATACCTCAAATTTTAGTTGAAGCCGTGTTCCTTAATCTACGACAATGTGTTCTTCAGAAGCGAGATGTGAATTCCCAAGGAGAAGGAAATCGGATGGTACTTCAGCAGAATGTTTGAATGGAGCTGAATTTTTCCAGACTCCGGAACTAGCACCAACCGCCACCGCCGCCGCCACGACCGCGCTGCCACGACCACCACCACCACCACCACCACCACCACCGCCAGTATTGCTATTCTTTGACAGTCAGGCGGCTGATCCTCCTTGTCCCGGAGACGGACGAGCATGGCAGGTGCCTCCCAGCCAAGGACCGCACCTTGGAGGTTTAGCGCCTTCAGGTGCTTTTGAGGTTTTGATTTGAGGCTGTTGGGACGGACTGTGGCTTTTGGGAGGACTTTGGGATGGTTTTTGTTTT
Source organism: Symbiodinium sp. CCMP2592 (assembly GCA_905221615.1). Taxonomy (NCBI): domain Eukaryota; class Dinophyceae; order Suessiales; family Symbiodiniaceae; genus Symbiodinium; species Symbiodinium sp. CCMP2592. Next base: position 360,472 of record CAJNDT010003713.1, read on the forward strand.
TTTTCATGTTTGGGTTGGCTTGGGGTTCCTGAGGCTTTTGGGACGAACTTCGTCGGACTTCGTTGCGTTGGTTTAGGGCTTTTAGTTTTTTTCGGGCTTTTGAGGACTTTTGGGGCTTTGTCCGCTGGCTTTGGGCCTTTTGGTTTCGGCATTAGGGTTGGGGTTTTGGGGCTAGAGGTTTAGGAGGCGTCGGTGCGCGCTCCCGCATCACAGAAGCCGGAGGCCGGCCAGGGTTTGGTTGTGCTGCCGGTGAAGCACAGGAGGAGAGGAATGGCTAACCATAGACCTGAGAGTAATACCAAAGCTGTAGCATACTACCCCCAAACCCCGAAGCCGAAGATGAAGAGCCGAAAGCCTTAAACCCTAAACCCTAAACCTTAAACCCTAAACACCAACAGTCCAAACTCTAAATCAAGGACATGGCGCAGCTCTTGACTACGATCGAGCAGCAAGAGGCGGGTTTAAGGTTTTAAGAAATTCAGGCTTAGTTATGGCTTTATACCGGATATTCAGGCCTTCTTGGGGGGATTTAGGGTTTAGGGTTAGTTATGGCTTTATTAAGCTCTACCCGGTTATTTCGTTTCTTTTTGTAGGATTTAGTATGGTTTCGGAGCTTCTGAGCAGAAGTTGTTGCCACGAGAAGGAAGGTAGAGAGATGTCTACTATAGGAGCCTTAAGACTTGCCTAGGATTTTTTTTTTTTTTTTTTTTTGGGGGGGGGGGGGTGGCGTTCCTTGTTATGCTGTAGTATAATATACTCCCAAACCCGATTCTGATAATTCAGGCCGCTAAGGCCCCTATATATTAGACAATTTCCCGAGTGCGGCGCGGTAATTCCAACGACTATTCGTTCGAAATAGTGGAAACCGTACTCTAAGCCTTAACCCCTAAACCCTAAACCCTAAACCCTAAACCCAAACTTCCTAAACTTCCTCAACCCTAAACATCCTAAACCGTGAGGGGCACTGGTTTGCGGGGGCTCTCTCGTTTTGGTCAGAGAGCCTCGGGCTTGTGGGGCTTTAGGTAGTTCCGAGGTCAGGGACTGCATTGCAGTAGAGTTTGGGGTTTAAGATTATAATTATGTTAGGACTGCTAGGGCTTAGTGTTAGGTTTTAGGCTTTCGGGTTTAGGATTTAGGGTTTAGGGTTCGAATTTACAGGTTTAGGAATTGCAGGTTTAGGATTTCGGGTTAGGGTTTTAGGATCTATAACTCAGGGCAACCTTGAAGGATCGGCCTGCTCTTTGCACTTCAGCTTTCTAAGTGTGAAGTGATCAATCCTGACTATGATAGTAGGTAAAGAGGGAGAAAAATGACACTATTCCGAGTCATTACGCCCCCCCTCCCCCTCTTCTTCATTCATAGATGTTGGTGGGGAGGCCCCGCTTTGGCTCCCAAGCAATGAGTTTGATCTTGGTGCAGGGTCGTACCATCGACGTGATTTGTGGCACCTCGAAGCACGGGGTGAAGATTGCGCGGCCTGGCAAGCTTAAATGAATTCTAGCATGGGTTGTCCAAGAGTAGTCGTCGAGCAGGTAGCATCCGAACAGCAGCAGCAGCAGCAGCCGAAGACGTAGCGCATGCCATTTTACTTTCGCTCCTTTCTGTGCACCCTGCCTTCTATTCATTCTTTCTCTAACCTCAAGATCGGGCCTTAAGTGTGGCTTTCGGAAACGGAGTGAGTTTCGGAAAACGAGGGTTTAGGGTTCAGCGTTTGGGCTTTCGTGACTCGGAGAAGACACAACGCAACAGGATCCTTGCGCGACGGGCCCCAGACAAGCGACAACGAAAGAAACGCAAGAACAACCCGAAAAGCTCTGTAACACCCGAGAAACACCCTCTCAGATGGATCGGAATGATGAGTAATAGCTAAAATTTGTAGTATGATATACCGATAAACCCCATAAGGACCCTTGTCTTAGTGGTGATCGAAACCTTAACCCTAAACCTTGAACCCTATCCCCAACGCCCCAAAAAACAGACGCCAAAAACCTGTAAGACTCATAAGAATCATAAGAACCTAACCCCTGCCCCCCCATCCCCCCTCCACCAAAAAAAAGCAGATACGAAAACCCTGTAAGACTGATAAGAACCGTGCGAATTGCTTTGAGGACATTTTGACATACGCATAACCCATAACCGTATTCACCCATTAAGGCCCCTATCTTGGCGGTAAGACTGATAAGAACCGCCCTAAACCCTAAAGCCCTAAATGTGAAACTAAGAAGCTCGAGAGGGGCGCTACCCTAGGGGCCTAATGCACTGCCCTCCCGAACCGGCCTGCACGTTCTCGAACGTGTTTTCCTCTTTGCGCCAGAATGCCTTCGGATCGGCCTTGCAGAACGCATCGCTCTCTACCGGGGTCACAGAAACCAGTGTGCTGTCAAAAGATGTAATACTCGTAAGGAAAGACATCGCTGCATTTACAAACTCCATCAAGTTTCACACTGGTTCTGTTTCCGATCCTTCTGTTATTGATCGGAACCCCTTCTTGCCCGATCGAAAGGGGCAATAAAAGCAAAGTCGCCATCGCTTCCCACCAATCGGATGGGTTCTGTGGCTTGGTCAAAATGTCCCCTCTTTGAAGGAGCCCGGGTATCCAGGCTATGGGGAGGTTTTCGCCCCACCTCTCGGCTTTCAGTCCTTGGCGTAGAGCTGCTAAGTCGACTGCCAAGCGCTTATCGCTTGGTACTCTCGGTATTCCCTGCCTATTGAGGTGGTCGTACAGGGATCGGCAGTCGCTCAAGCAGAGGATAGGGAGCTGGGCCGCCTCGACCGTCACCAACTTTCCTTTGGTCAAGGACTCATACATAGACCTGAGGTACTGTCCGGTCTCGAGCCCCTCCGCGCAGGCTTGCGTCTCTGCCCCGAATGTGCTTCGGCAGACTCTCTGCCCGGCACGTGACCTCCAGTCTGCCACGTTGCAGACTCCTGCTTGTCCGGACAGCGCCATGCGGTCAGCGAAAGTCACCAGGATGCCCAGTTGGGAGGCCACCCTTGAGTTCCCTTTCTTTGCCTTCCGCTGCGCTCCGGCCGAATACGGCCCTTCTTTCTGAACACCCATGTCGTTCTCGGCTTCGGTCAGGACGTAGTAGTTCTCATCGGGGTCCGGCTCCGGTACGTTGGCCCATGCTGCGTCGTGGTAGACGATGACCATGAGCCTTCCGGCGGGTATCGCCCGGAACTCCAACCCATGAGTCCTGAACTGGTAGGCTTTGGCAGCAATGCCGTTGGTGAACTTCAGGTCGCCACAAGTTGGCGACTTTTGCAACTGTTGCGCCATGCTGACGGCGCAGTTCAGATCCGGACGGGTCTGAGCGCTCATCCACGAGAGGGCACCGATCAGGCTTCGGTTATCGCTCACCAGGTCTGGGGGCGCAGGTTCACCTTCGTCCAGTCCCGCGGGGATCTCGAGGGTGAAGAGCCTGGTCTCGGCGTACTTCTCCTGTGTCATCGTCACCTTGTCGCTTTCGACGGAGATCTGTGAACCTAGGAACTCAAACTTGTCGACTTCCCAGGTCTGTATCTCGAACTTCGTCGCCAGTGCTTGCTGCACCAGTTCCTGTAGTCGCCGAGGAGCAGCAATGAGCAGGTCGTCGACATGGCATCCCAGGAATGCCACGGGCTCGTCGTAGAAGTCGCCGTTTTCCCAACGGCGGAGCATAAAGATGCACGGGTCCATCGGGGACTGGTCGAACTTGTAGGTGGCCTTGCCGTCGAGGTAGGGCAACTCGAGCTCTATGTCGAAGATCCCGGCCTGTAGGTCCTGCCACCAAGTATGGGGGCTCGTAGCGAGGCCGAACACATTCTTTTTGATCCTCACCAATTGTCCCGGAACCATGCCGGGAAACCCGGTCTTTGGCTGATGCATGTACAGCTCGCGGTCCAGGTAGCTTCCGGTGAGAAATGCACACCGGATGTCGCCTGCTGCCAACGTCCAAGGATCGCTTTCCTGTAGTCCATCTGCCGTTCGCTGCAGCATACACGTAAGCCCGCTCCTAGACAAAGTGGGGGCGTCCGTACTCAACTTCATGTCCTCGTTGCCCAAGTCCGGGTCGGTGTGGCCCGCTATCACCAGTCTCGACTTGCACTTCCACGGTAGGTCTTCGCCTTCACGTCGTCGCGACCAGTTCTTGTCCTTGTAGGCCCACCTGCATCGTAGAATACGATCTGCCGGGACTTCCCGGCGGACTCGTTCGCTTTCCTCTGTGCCGAGGGGTTCAAGGGCGTCAAAGGAGAGGTGCTCTTCCCATTGTAGTCGTTCTGCATCTCGGAACTTGTCGTGGACTTCGGCGGGAATCTCCGACCATTTGAGCTCCTTCTCTTTCCGCTTCTCCAGTCCCCTCGTAGTAAGCTGCGTCTTCAGCATCATCGCCTCGTGCCGGTCTGGGTTCAGGTCGGTGGCCGCGGTCTTGCGCTTCAACCTTCTCCTGGGCTCGGGTAGACGTTGGCCTTGGGTTTCCTGCAACGGCTCCAGGATGATGTCGTCATCGTTGTCGCCAGGCTCTGGGGCGATGGGCTCCAAAGCGTCGTCCTCATCCCAGCTCATCTCGCCCTCAAGGATCTCGTCGAGGTAGTCCATGTCGTCCTCTCCTTCGTAGACCTCGTCGGCGTCAGGGTCTTGATCTAGTAGGCGCTCAACTTCTCGCTGCGTACCTTTCATAGCAAGGAGAGCCCCGACTTCTTCGGCGGTGGTTGGGCGAATATGTTCAGCGGAAGTGAGCCTACACCTTCCCCCTTTTGATAGCCAGTAGTTGCCGCCCTCCTTGCCGACGATGACCGCCGGCCCAGTCCAACATCCCCTCCTTCGGTTCTTGGGCTTGTGCCAGTAGTGCACACTTTCTCCGACGTCGAGTGGTCGAGAGGCCACCCGTGTCCTTTGAAGAAGGGCTTTACGTAGACGGCCATCAGTTTGACTCTCGTGGAACGCAACCCTGGCCGCCGCCCTCATCGCCGACTGTCTCTGGTACTTGGCGTCCTCGCTGACATCCCAGAGGACGTGGGCTCCACCATCCGGGTCCTGGAGGTCCTCCGGAACTCGAGGGGCCTTTCCGAAGACCCACTGTGAGGGACTGTACCCGCATCGTCTCCGGAGGTCGTTCTTGGCGGCATTGATCACTGGGACGACGAGCTCGACTTCGTCCTCGGTGATGCTGAGCTGGTAGCTGACCTTGTCCCATACGTGTTTCCACCACGCTTGCTGTCGTTCCACTACACCTGCTTGCCAATGGCTCTGGGCCGCTACGCTCCGAACTCCGATGCCGTGCCAATCACAAAGCCTGCCCAGAGCTCCTTGCAATCCTCCTTCAAGGTCTATGACAACGGCCTTCGGCGGGCCGAAAGGAATCAGCCACACATCGTTGAACTTCGCTTCGATATCCTCGGCGGATTGCCCGTCAACTTTGATCGCCAGGTGGTAGGTGGTGCCGTAGTCAACGACTGAGAGGAAGGCGTGCTTCACGTCGTCCGTGTCGTGGCAGAAGAACAGGTCGAGGCCGAGGGTGTCGTTGAAGTCGGCCATTGGTGGAATGGTGCTCGGTCGGGCAATCTTCGGGGCGGCGTTCGCCTGGCATACTTGACATTTCATTGATCTTGCGGCCTTCAGGATCGTAGGATCGCACCCGGCAAGCCTGAGGTGGCGGATTAAGTCCTCCTGCCGAGGATGTCCGAGGTTCTGGTGAAGTCTCCGCAGGGCGGTGGCAACATTCCGCGGGGTGTCCTTGCCGAACGATATCCCAGTTGCCCCCATAGGCATCTCACTCTTCTCCTCGCCGGCCTTCGCCTTGGTGACCATTCTCACCTCATGGATCCTGTCCCCGCATTGTACTGCTTCTGTTTCCTCCTTTTTCTTGAAGAGGACAAAGAAGACCTTGTCGTTTTCCTCGCTAGCGTGTTGACGAACTCCCCGTAGGTCTTCTCCGCGTAGGCATGGAACCAGACTGTCTTCGCAGTGCCCGGTCACGACCACAGTCCCACCGTCGTCGACTTGCTGGTCGATCAAGGCCAACAGGGCTTCGTCGCACTCTTGGTACTTCCCTTCGAGGTTGATGCGGAGTTCTCGTGGCCCGCCTCCATTGACGATGTGGTGCGCGCTCTCCTTTCCTTCTGGTGACCGGTACCTTTCCCAGGTCATGGGCTCGAATACGTCCTTGCCGATGGCGGCCGCTTCGTGCGTCGCCTCCACTCCGCCGATCTCGAAGATCACGATGGGGTTCGCTTCGACCGCGGGGTAGACGTGCTCCGCCATGTAGCTTCCTGCCGCTGAAACCAGCGTCGCCAACATCACGCCGATCTTTGCTGCATTGTTGAAGATCGCCCTTCTCACGCTGGCCCGTGGTTTCCTTTTCTCGCGGTGATCCTGTCTCCCAGGTTCTTGCCCTCTTGGTAGGGGAAAACCACATCCCTTGAGGAACTTCTTCATCCCAGCGCTCGCCTTGTAGATGTTGCGGGTGGTGTGGTAGGTGAGCGACCATCTTGTCCCGCTCCATGGCTCCGACCCGTGCTTGAGGAACGGATCGAACTCGAGGAGCTTGTTGTGGGTGTTGTGAACGCGTCCAGGTAGCCACTGCCCAGTGCCGGTTTGCCTCCACTTGGTTTCCTTTGAGAGAGTGTCCTCGGTGAGCCCCTTCTCCTCGATCCATAGTCCACCGCCGCTCTCTTGTCCCAAGCTCGTAGTAAAGTTGGTCGTGCCCTTCAGGTTGTGGTAATCGTGATGTACCTCGGTTTTGACATCTCGGGACAAACTCACAGAGGTCCATGTAGCGTCGGCGCCGAGGTGGTACTTCGCGTAGCCGTTGAGATACCTGACGACATTGTCCTGCTCGCGGGTCCTTTTCGTCAGTCCGACCACACCCCCATGAGAGAAGAGTCCGTAGGTGAAGTACTGAACGGGGTCGCCGGTTTTGCCTCCGAACACGGTGTCTCGGCAAGCCTTGACCGAGTCCATTTGGAGGCCTTCTAGGAGTCGCTGAAGGGTGGCTGGGTTGTAGTCGTTAAGGTCATAAGCCACGGTGAACTGGTCCTCGGCGGCGTCCTTGGCGGGCTCGCACTTGTAGTTGACGCTGTCCAGGGTGCTTGGTCGCTCGAAGTCTTCATTGGTGAGAAAAGCGCCGTGCAGGACTTCGTCGTGGAAGAAATCGCAACACCCATCGTGCCGCCTTGTTCCGGTGGTCTTATTCCCAAAATGGTTGCCTCCGGACTCATACTGTAAGGCTCCTCCTCGAGGTAGTCGGGGAAGAGGGTGAACGTGCCCGGAGAGATCGGGATCATCACGTCGTAGAAGCCGTTCGTCACCTCCTCGTTCCGGCGAGTAGGTGACGTCGTAGTGCTCGTGGTGGCATGTCGTGTCCCCACAATCTTCTTCATCCTCGGTCGGGGCAGGGTTCCCTCCCAAGGATGTGAGATCGAACCTCACTTTGTGGCGGGCGGCGGGGTCGCCGCTGCCTTTGCCTTTTGCTTGAGCACCGCCAGCCTCGTCTCGAGTGCTTGGATCTCCTCCACCGTCGCCGAGTCCAGCTCCGAGTCCATCGCCTCCTCGGGGATCGCAGGTGCCTCTCGCTTTGAAAGCCGCGGTGCGATCGGTAGGTCGCGAGTCATCCGCCCTCGCCTCTCCGTGACCACGTCCCACTCTGTGCTTCCCGTAGAGGCCGCCTGGCTCGCATTGTCCAAGGGGTAGGGCACCGTCGCCGTCTCCTCGAACGTCCCGCCAGGGCCGAAGTTCTCGTGGTACTCCTTCTCCTCCCACCATTTGGCGTAGCGCACGAGTTCCACGTGGGGGTTCGCACTCATCCTGACTTCTCGCGCCGCCCACATGCCATATTGCCGGGGGATCTCCTGGAACTCGTAGCCCCGGTACTTGCCTATCTTCATCAGCTCCGTCCCCGGCGTCGAGGTCGCATCCCTGATGAGGCGGATCAGGTTCCCTTTTGTAGTCGTCGAGTTGTACATCACCCCGAGCTGGTCCGCCTTGGTGCGCAGCTCGGGCAGGGTCATCCCGGAAACCGACTTCATCGCATTGGCCTGCCGGGTCGCTGGGTCGTTCATGCGAAACTCCATGATCGTCGCCTTCAGCTCCTCGCACGTCCAGCTCCGGTGCACAAGCAGCCCCAACCGGTTGCATTCCTCGAGCAACTGCGTCTTGGACATCTTGGAGATCGCGGGCTGCTTGCATGCCATTTCCAAGCCGGCTTGCAGGGAGAGCGGGGGCTTCACTAGCTCGCACTTTCGCGAAAGAAGATCTTCCGACCCACAACAACGGGAAAGAGCTATCACCTCCACCATGCGCCCACTGATCAACTGCAACTTCGAGTGGCTTTCCAGATCTACAGCAGAAACCTTCTGTCACGCGCAAGTCGCCAACAGACTTCAACAACATGTTCTTCTGGACTGTGTGCTGGGTCTTCCATGTAGAAGGATTACAAAGAGCCCTGCGAGGTACGACATGAATGCGATGCCACATGGAATCCCCTTCCAACCAGAAATCCGAATTGATCTTGGTCTTCTCCCACCAACTCATAAAAGACACCCCTTGCAACTGATCCTGAGTGAGCAACTCCTTGACGACGGGACTGAGTTTCTTATCGTAGAAGATCTTGTAGGGAGGAGCCTTTGTGGTGGAAGTGGTTGGTGTAGGTGGCGTAGTAGACTTCGTGGTGGAGTCCTCGGGGCCTGTTGTTCTCGAGCTACCAGACGCACGACCCAACACTGACAAAGCGAAAGCCATGTATTGCGAGCTGCTCTGGGAAACGGTCTCGCCGATCACAAGCCTTTCTAGCTCATTGCAGGCCTTTGCCGGCACTATAGGGATGGCTGGATGCCCGGACGAAGTCGTAACCAAGTCCACTCCCGAAAGCCCGACGCTGTTAAAGTCGGCGCGATTGGCAGCCACATCGTAGACCATGCCAAGCTGAGCCAGCGCAGGCTTCGACATAAGGAGGGGCACGTCCCCGTTGATCACCGAAGTCCTCATCTCCACAATCCTGTTGCCGAGGGAGAAGCGCAGGACCACGTGGAAGGAAGAGTGGTGCACCTTGCCAGTCCCGAAACGGAACGACTCGGACTCGCGCACCAACTCAGGCACAGCACCGATGTCCTTGAGCGCGTCGCTGTACTGCTGCAGCCACATCGTCCCAGTGACCGCCTTGGCACACGCTGTGTCCGTGATCCCGAGAAGAGCAGGCCCGTCGTGCCTCAGTGAGAAAACTTCTGCCGGAACGTGATGACATACTCCGACTTCCTTAACGGCGGCCCGCGAAGCTCCTTGTGCCGACGTCCCAAAGTTAGGGCATTCGGGATCTCGATGCCAATGCCCCTTCTTTCCACAGCTCCCACAAAACGACCTCGCTTTCATGATCTTGATCTTGTCCTCCTTGGCCTGATCGGTCTTCCTCGGTGCCTCCTTAGCCGGGGCGCTCGGTTTGTCGCCTTGGTAGCCCCTCGCCTTGACGTGCTCTTTGTAGCGGTCCTTAGCGCTCTGGTAGGTCGCGAACGCTACCGCCACATCCTCAGGCACGCCGTCCTCCAGGTCAAGGTCCTCGTTGCCGTCACCATCGCCATCATCGGAAGCGCCGTCCGGGGACTCAGTGAGGTGCGCGGTGTAGGGCTTCCGGGTCCTTCCAGATTCCCAAGGTTTACGATGGCCCCTATCGTGTAGCACTGCAGCTTGTTGGAGACGGTGAAGGTTGTACTCATTGCCGACACTAGCGAGGAGGTTCAGTTCTTGCGGTTCTTCTAACTGAAGGCGGTCGATGTAGAGCCAGGCTGCGCACTCCTGTGGAATATTGCATCCCACTTCCCTGAGTCGAGCGTGAAGGCGGTCGTATTCTGAGTTGTACTCTCTAATCGTTTGCCCGGGTTTCCTCTTGAGTCGTCGGAAAAAGTCTGAGAACGCCTTGCCTATCCGTGCAACCTCCAAGTCAAGGAACCTTGCATTGATCCACGACACAAAGTATCCGACCCCGCCCTCAGAGGCTAGTCTAGGCACTGACAACTCCTCAGCCGCAATCCACGCTTTCCCGCCCAGGCTCTGGTACAAGACGAGTCCTTGCTGCGAAGCCGGGAGCAAAGTCATACGACGCCAGGCCTCGATCTGGCGTAGGTAGCTCCTGGCCGAGTTGCCGATGTCGTCGGAGTCATCACCTGTGAAGGTCGGGACCGCTAGTTTCTCCGAAGCACGGCCGTTGCCCGAAAAGCTCCTGCGATCGGTCCAGTCGCCCTGGAAACCTCCATTGTCGTAGTGCGACCACCCTGCCCAAGCGAGGCCGCCGTCATCATATGTGTGGCTTCCATTCCATGAACCAGACCCTCTATCTCCCGAATCGCTCCCCGGAGCTCGGCTAGCTCTACCATCTGCCCAGGGACCTCCTCGGTGGTCTTCCCATCCGTTGCCGCGTCCTTGACAAAGATCGCGAGGTGCTCCGCTCCACGGGTCCCGGCCGTTTGACCAAGGGTCATCTCCACCTTGGCTCCACCTGTCCGTGTAGCCGACAGTCGCCGCGGTGGTAGCGTCCCAACTCTGACGCCGATCCCAGACAGGGGTGTTGTCGGCTTCCCGCCAACCATGCCAGTCGTCTCCCCACGACTGTTGGTCATGATCATCCCAATGACTCCGGATGGAGTCTCGCCACTGGTTCACACCTGTCCACTGCTCGGCGCCCACATTCTGCGCATCGTACACGTCGTTCACATCGTCTGGCGGCTGGGCAGCCGCAGTCTGCTCGGCCGCATCCGGTGACTCAGCACCCGGGGCGGCGTCAGCGTGGCCCGTCATAGCAGGATCTAAGGAGCCGGAGCTCCGCTACCAATGTGAAACTAAGAAGCTCGAGAGGGGCGCTACCCTAGGGGCCTAATGCACTGCCCTCCCGAACCGGCCTGCACGTTCTCGAACGTGTTTTCCTCTTTGCGCCAGAATGCCTTCGGATCGGCCTTGCAGAACGCATCGCTCTCTACCGGGGTCACAGAAACCAGTGTGCTGTCAAAAGATGTAATACTCGTAAGGAAAGACATCGCTGCATTTACAAACTCCATCAAGTTTCACACTAAACCCTAAAGCCCTAAACCCCTAAACCCCTAAAGCCCCTTAGCCCCCTAAACCCCTAAACCCCTAAACCCCCTAAGAAGTCCGAAATGCTTTGAGGCAGCATCTCAGCGGCGTGAGGTCCGAGTGGTCCAACACTTTGAAGCAGCGACCCAGGCCGAGAGCCCCAAGGAGACTTTGAAAAAGAGAGAGTTTAGGGTTTAGGGGTTAGGGTTTAGGGTTTAGGGTTTAGGGTTTAGGGGTTGGGGTTTGGGATTTAGGATTTAAGGTTTAGGCTAGGGTTTAGGATTGAGAGTTTAGGGTTTAGGGTTTAGGATTGAGAGTTTAGGGTTTAGGGTTTAGGATTGAGGGTTTAGGGTTCCGGGTTTAGGGTTGATAGGGGGAGAGAGAGAGAGAGAGAGAGAGAGAGAGAGAGAGAGAGAGAGAGAGAGAGAGAGAGGAGAGTTCAAGAGGTAGAGAGATAGAGAGATAGAGAGCTGGATAGATGGAAAGATAGTGATAGAGAGAGAGGAAGGGAGAGGAAGAGGGACACACTGAGTGTTGTCGTGTAGCGGGGCTCGCTTTGCATTGGTCGAGTTGTTGTCCTATCAACAAAACAGTTCTCAAAGCAGGGTTGCAAGCGATGACATTGCTGATTCAGTCTTCATCAGGTTGGTGAGGGCAATGGTCGTGACTGTCATGACGATGACGGTACTGATTCAGACAATGATCGAATTAGGTGATGACATGATAATGATGAAGATAAAGAAGACGGTGGTGAGTCATGATGCCCATGGTGGGTGGTAGGCTGATCGACATTGTTGGTGGGACTTGTCACACCCCTAAGCCCTAAGCCGCTATTTCCGCGCCTGGTTTAGTATAGGGGCCGAAAAAAATTATCAATAATACTGTAGGGGTTGCATAATTTGACTATAGTCCAATATACACCCCAAACCCTGTTCTTTAAGGCCCCTATATTCGAACACCCCATTGCACACTTGGCCTCATAGAGCAGCTTCTCAGCTCGACAAAGTCAGTGAGATAATTAGAATGGGGTTGGGGGGATATTATACCAAACTTGTCATCATAGGGAGCCCCCACAACCCTATTCTTATTGTTAAGGCCGCTTCATGAAAGCAGGGCAGGAAGCACTAATGCTTCGTTTCCATGATCTTCCTCGAAGTTTGCTTGGGAGGCACTAAACAATAGATGCGAAGCCCGTTTCCGCTGAATCCTGAACCCAAAGTCCTACACCATAAAGCGGTAATACAGAATGCTACCTGATACACGAGGTGCGTTCTCAACTTGCGCGCCCTGGCAGTGTGTGGCGGGTCTTCGAGTCGGCAAGATTGCCTTCAGAGACTTCCGTTTCGGGGCTTCGAGGTTTAGGTTGCTTTTTGCGCAGAGGGTTTGGCTTCAGAGGTTAGGTTTGTGGCATTCAGGGCTTAAAGTAAAAGCCAGAAAGTTGGAATATGATTATCCTAAACCCTTTACGGTCAATTATAAGGTATCCTACCCTGAAGCCATATTCCAACTTTCTGGAGTTCCCTTTAAAGTTTATGGTCCAGGGTTGAAGCTCGGACCGGCTCTGGTGGAGACAGCAGTCGCACATGGACGGAGCAGTTCAGCCCTGGAGAAGATCAGCTTCTGGCTTGAGATGAAGCATGACTTTTTCTGGTGCCGTATTATAATAGGATAGGGACCTGAAAAGAACCATAATCTTGACAACCACCCATATGGAATATACCATAATTCTGAGAGTCTAGGGCCGTTGAGGGTATTCAAGCAGAAGACATCCACCCTGGGTGCAGATAATGACAGGGACAGAACTGCTGAGCTGATCTCAGGCTGCAAGCGCCGGAAATCTTGCAGCATCTACGCCCCTTTAAGACGGAGGTTGGAGATGTCGGAGCTCAAATGGTCTGCAAGTCTGATGAGACTGGCTTGGCCCCGCAGCTGACGCACTACGAAGTGCTGCGATCCCAGGAGGGGGCCACATGGAGTCGCGGAGTGGACAACACCTACAAGGCACACTACTTAGCCACTAGCCTGTACACTACCTCCCGGCCTTTTTCGTTATTATATTGAACTCAACTATTTTCGTCGCAATCCTACACAGCAAAAACACTGAGGCCACTGCTCGACATGATGACCGTAAGAGTCCAAGTGCATATACCCTCCCAAACACGACACTACAAAACTATCCGAACTATCCTAAACCCAAGTACCTAACTTATTTTGGGTCCTTTGGACCCCTGGAGGTAATATGGGGGTCATAAGTATTACTGATAGTATCCACTTTTTGTCCTCATATATATTGACCCTTTACTGCAATCGCCCGGAAAACACTAGCCCAGTTGTTAAGGTGCTTTGCTCTTCGAAGCTTTGGACATCCCATCGAGAACCCTTTAAAGAAGCTCTCCTCTAACTATAAATTCCCTATCATCTCAGCATCTTTGGGAGTGGGGCCTAGGGCTTTTGGCAAACTCGCTTCGGGTTCATGGCAAGTTTCGAGGTTACGGCTTAGGGTTTGGGCCTTGGGGACATAGATATAGGGTTCCGGGTTTTCTTGAAGTTTCCGAGAAGCAGTGCACCGCGAGGCATAACGTAATGGAGTATCCCTACCTCTACGCTCCGCTCCTGTTGAATTTTGCACCCGAGCCCTAACGCTAATTACTTCCAAGCGTGAAGTCGTGGTAGCAACCCTATGCCATCCCATGCAGTCTGACACAACCGAAGCGCTTTTGGATAGAAGTGAAGCAGCAAGAGCTAAAGAGCAACTCAAGACATGACTGAAGCGATCTGATTTCAGAATAGTAGGTAGCAGAATTCCTTCGCAATCCCGGTATAACTGCGCTGTAAGCTGTAACACTGCCCAAAACCTATTCAATTCAAGTCACTGATGACCCTCTCTCAGTCTACTACCCTATGTCAGCCCTAGGCCCGAAATTGGATCAACCCGACACTTCTGCAAAAGAAGACAAGCCATAAGGGAGAAGAGAAGACAAGAATCCTAAATCCCCGGAGCTCTAAGCCATACTGCTTCTACCTGATACCCATTCTTCTGAAAGCACTTTCTTCCGTAAGCCCTAAACCCTGACCCCCCCCCCTCACCCTAAACTCTAAACCTGAAACCCTAAACCCTGAACCCCAAACTCTAAACCCTAAACCCTAAACCCTAAACCCTATACCCTAGACCCTTAACCCTATAAACCCTAAGCCCTAAACCCTTAACCCTATAAACCCTAAGCCCTAAACCCTATAAACCCTATAAACCCTATAAGCCCTAAACCCTATAAACCCTATAAACCCTATAAGCCCTAAACCCTATAAACCCTATAAACCCTATGAGCCCTAAGCCCTAAACCCTTAGGGCCCACTTTAACAAAACGCCATCGAAGACCAAGGGGCCCTTCAGGGCCGGGCTGCTGGGAGCTGCGATGGCAGCGCCATGGAGGCGGCTGTGTTTCTGTACTAAGAAACTACTTAAAGGGATCTATAGGGTTCCTTAAAGGGTTCCTAAGGGATCTATAGGGGTTCCTTAAAGGGATCTATAGGGGTTCCTTACAGGGAACTAAAGGATCATGGGACTTAGTAACTATAGGGTTCCTTAAAGGGCTCCTTAAAAGGGATCTATAAGGGTTCTATAAGAGGGGGGGTTAGGGTTACTTTAGCTTCAGGGTTTTCAGGGTTAAGGGGAACTCCAGAAAGTTGGAATATGGATTACTGGTAGGATTCCCTATAATGTACCTTAAAGGGGTTACGATAATGATATTCCAATTTTCTGGCTTCTACTGTAAAGGATCATGGGACTTAGTAACCAGGCTTATAATCTATGCTTATACCCCCAATTAAATTATGGTACTTCTAACCACTTATAACCTTACCTACTAAGTCCCATGATCCTCCAAGTACCCGTATTCCCTTTTTGCAGTCCTAGGTTCTTCTGAACTAAGAAACTAGGATGCCCAGTCGTACCCTTATTACCTTTTTGTAGTCCTAGGTTCCTCACCCTAAGACTCCAAGTATACAAATAGTACCTGCTTTGGGGTCTAAAGTCTATAAATGGTACCTACTTTGGGCTATTTGAAGTCTCAGGGTTATTAAAGTACCCAATACCAAAAAATGCGCCCCTTTTATTCCTCGGCTAGGAAACGCTTTCAGGCTCTTCTGGGTCTAGGCTTTTGGGTTTAGCTTCAGGGTTTTCAGGGTTAGGGTTAAGGGCTCTTGGTTTAGGGTTCTTGGTTTGGGGTTTAGGGTTCTGGGCAGGGTTTAGGGTTCTGGGTTTGGGGTTTAGGGTTCTGGCTCTAGGGTTCTGGGTTTAGCTTCAGGGTTTTCAGGGTGAGGGTTTAGGGTTCTTGGTTCTCCTCTCACCAGCTTGCCAAAACACAGGACGCACGCAGACGAGGAACTGAATTACCGGGTGGCTGTACCCATGCCTGCATAGTGCGCCCATGTGGATTCTGAAGCTCATACGTTGAGGCTTGAGTGATGAGTACAACTATTGCTAGGGGTTCCTTAACATAGTTGCAGCATATCATAGAACGAGCCACCAACAACAGTTAGAATGACTGGTCGTGTGCTCTGCCCCAAACTTCCGTGCCAAGCCCAGAAGCCCGAAACGTACAATGGAAGATCTTTGGGTTTCCTTTTTTGGGGGGGCTTAGGGCTTGCAGTTTAGGGTTTAGGGGTTAGGGGGACTGAGGCCTGACGGTTTCAGAGGTTTAGAGCTCCGGGTTTTAAGGTTTGGATTTTTGTTGGGTTTAGCGTGCTGGGGTTTAGGGTGTTGAAAGGTAATTGCGTAGGATTCAACAGATCCGCTTTCCGGTAGGAGAACTACGCCGACCTAGTACGGCGAATGCGTGTCGAGGCTGGGCGGAGCCGTGGGCGTGAGAATGGCACCCATAGGATAGTGAAGGTATTGTTCCTGAAGGGATCGCAGATTTCATGTTGACTTTCTCCCAACCTCAAACCCAAAGCCTGAACCCTAAACCTTAGACCTTAACTCTAAATCCAAGCCCTAAGCCGTAAGCTTGCCCTAAACCAACGGCTGAAGGATCAGGTTTTGAAGTTGTGGTTTCAGCTTTTGTCGGGTGCTGGTGTTCGTGCTGACGTGTGTTATAGAAGCCAAAATAATTGCCAATATTATTCCTTAGGGTTCCTTATTGCTATAATTATTGTGTAATGGGCCCCAAAAACCCTACTCTAAGTTTTATATAAGGCCCCTCTAGAGTGTGTGTGTGTGTGTGTGTGTATGTCGAATGTTCGATCTTTGCGCGGGTGTTCAGGCTTTAAGGTTTGGGGTCTCGGGTGTTTGAAGTTTAGGTTTAGGGCGAAAACTTATCTGCATGAGAAAGTACATAATATCTTCATAAACATACACATGCATACTTACACCAACAATCCCCATCGCCATTGTCATCGCCGTCACCATCGCCGCCACCACCATCATCACAATTATCATCTTCAACGTCACCTTCAGCATCGTCACCATCCATCATCCATCCGCGAACATCATCATTCTTCGCACGATTATAACCTCGCCGTCATCGTCATCGTCTTCGCCATCTTCCAGGTTATCACCATATACTTAAGACATTCCTGAAGGTCATCCTTCCCGCCACACCAAAAAACCCTAAACCCTAAGCCCCAAACACGTTTTTACGGCCGCTATATTCGACCCTAAACCCGTTGAATCTACTGAAGGTCATCCTTCTGGCAACACCTTATGCCTCTAAACCCCAAGCCCTTTGCCCGAAACCATTGAAACCGTTTGAATCTACTGAAACTCATCCTTCTTGCTATACCCTATTTGCCCCTAAATCCGAATATTTCCATATTGGGCCCTAAACTCTAAACCCTAGAACCCTAAAGCCTAAATCCTAAACCCTAAACCTCCTTAAGGTCATGCTGCTGCTACACCCTCGGCCCCTAAACCCTAAACCCTATGCATCCCTGAAAGGATCCCTTAAAGGAGCCCTTTGTGTATCTCCTGAACCCCATGGGTCCAAGTATCTAACAATCATATACTCTCCAAAATCCTAACCTACATAACTACTATCCTAAAACCGAGTACCTAATGATTGGGTCCTTTGGACCCTTGGGGGAAGGTCATCCTCTTGCTGGAGCGCCTTCCCCGGTCCGTGCTGGTTGTTAGCCCAGGAGACGATGTGTCCGGGGCCCCGGTGGGACCGCGAGTGTTTTGGGTTTAGGGTTTATAGGGTTTAGGGTTTAGGGTTTAGGGTTTAGGGTTTAGGGTTTAGGGTTTAGGGTTTAGGGTTTTGGGTTTTGGGTTTTGGGTTTTGGGTTTTGGGTTTTGGGTTTTGGGTTTAGGGTTTAGGGTTTAGGGTTTATGGTTTTGGGTTTTGGGTTTAGGGTTTTGGGTTTAGGGTTTAGGGGGGCCATGACAGGATTTAGGGCCATAGTCGGAGTTTAGGGCTTTAGGGCCATGATAGGGGTTTAGCATCTAGGGTTTTTAGGGCGATATAGGGCTTTAGGGATGTAGGGCCATAATGGAGGTTTACTATTTAGGGTTTTGGGGAGGGTTTTAGGGCCATAATACGGGTTCAGGATCTGGGGTTTTGGGGCCTTAACGATCACGAGAGGGGTTTGGGGCTGTAGATCCATAAAACAGTGTTTTAGGGTTTTCAGGGTTTTAGGGCACATGTCAGCTCAATAGTGCGTTTTGCGATGAGCTTGTACCGAGGAGTCGTGTGGACGCAAAGAAACAAACGACTGTCTGGTTCTTAGCAGGGAATGAGGGAACGGATTATGGGGACTACTATTGGGGTATTTTGGGGATCCATTCCCCCATTCCCTACTAAGCATTGGAGACAAAGGCCAAGCGCCAGAGCCACAACGCCCACAGGCATCCTTAAAGACGGTATCTGAAAGTTAGTAAATCCGTGATATGGGAAACCTCGGCCGTAGCGTGCTGATCCATCTTGTACTATACTTAATGAATTTCTCGGAGATAGGGGCCGTAGCCAGCCCAACTACTTGCATTATCCCCTACACCCTAAGCAGCCTGGAGCCTGGACCCTACACGACCATACACACTCAAAACGAAAAGGAATAGAGTTCACGGAAGTTGCGAGTTTCAGGGTCCTCGGGGTCAGTTTCGGTGTTGAGTTTCGGGGCTGAGTTTCGGATCGGGCCCGGGTCAGTTTCGGAACGGGCCCGGGTCAGTTTCGGATCAGGCCCGGGTCAGTTTCGGATCGGCTACGGGTCAGTTTCGGATCGGGATGTGGTCAGTTTCGGATCGGCCCCAGGCCGGATTCAGGTACGCTCCGTAGGCCTGGTCCCAGCATGCAGTTTCTGTTCACGACAGGTCTCGGCAGCAGGTCCCCCCCCGCAGCTCTCCAGGTCCCGGCCGCAGGTCCCCTGTCCGCCCCGGGCCACGTTCCAGTCCGCAGGTCACCCTGGGTGTGTTGTTGTGTTGGTGTGTTGTGTTGCGTGTGTTGGGTGTTGGTGTGTTGCTGTTCGTGTTCGTTGGTGGATGGGGCTGTTTGCTGCACTAGAGTTCTCTGAACGTGTTTGCATAGCTTCGCACGTGCACGGGCCGCCGCGGAAATTTTCAAGATCAAAAGGGCAGGAGCATAGCATGGACTACCACGTGGGAGGCGCTGCTGCAGGACTGCTGCTTGGGATCTGGCTGAAGACCGGGAGCCGTGAGCCTGACGTTCGGCCCTGTGTGTGTCATTGCGCGGTGAGCTCTCCTGATCGCTCAGCCGGGGAAGGTGCCTGGTTGTGGCTAGTCTGTCTCGGGCTGGCTGGGCTTTTGGCGACCAACTTGGCCTGGCTTTCAGGGTCTCTTTTCGCAAGGACGAGGCTGGGCTCCAGGAGTTCACTTTTTCGGTGAAGGGAAAGCCTGGGAAGGGCGTCTACGGCGTCCCCAAGGGCCTACAGATCGCTGAACAGTGAGTCTAGGGCACGATGCAGTCCGGTGAGATAGTCTATCTTCGTTATCATGGAGATCCCGGGGTGATCCACACCCGGCTGTTGGTGGACCAAGTGCAGGGTGATGAGTGGGTGATCGTCACCCCTGATCACGACATATATGTGGAAGAGCCTGCCTGGCACAACCCCGACATTCAATACATGTGGCACTCTCCGGATGGCAGGCTCGCTCGTGGAGTTCCAGCCAACCAGGTTTACGGGTTTGCACCAATGACGGCGGCCCAGTAAGCAGCAGTGATGCGAGCTGGGGCGGTTAGAGTTTGATGCGGAGATGACCAGACGCGGGCTTGGAGCGGCTGCGGTCGCCGCAGGAGCCCCTGGCGCTGGAGGTGTGCCGGTCGGAGCCGGTGCAGGTGCTATGGTGGCAGCTCCCGCAGCTGCTCCAGCAGCCGTGGTCCTGGTTCAGCCCGTTGCCGCGCCCGTGGCACAGCCCTCGAATGCTGCCATCGCAAATGCTGGACCAGTCGCGAGCGACCTCACAGGGAGAGGCCTAGTGTGGGTGGCAGCAGAAGGGACAGCGGCAACAGTGTTTGGCGAGGTGATTGCAGGCATAGTGGCACCAGCCGTCGAGGGAGCCAAGCTAGTCCACCGAATGCCCGATGGCAGTGATCTCTTCTGCATGTGCATCAGCGAGGCCTCCCGCCTGGCTTTCAACAGTCGGCCGGCCGCATGTGATGGTCGTATCCTGGCCCGAGGCTTCAACACCGTGGGGCAGCCAGAGCGACCGCTTTCGGAGGTGGTGGCTGCTTCGAGGGAAGTTGAGATGGGTTGGAAAATAGCCGGCCCACGAACGGGTGCTTGAACTACCTCATGGCAGAGGGGCTTGGATTCGAAGCACACCATGAAAGATTCAGACAGCTCTGCCGCATCGATGCCGGTGGTTGGGGGGTCCAGGAGCACTTTCAGACCAGCATGTTCCTTCGGCAACTGATCCAAGTTGACCAGGTATAGATGCTTGCAACTGCTACGGGGTGGAGCTCATGTTCAGGCGGGTCCAGACAATCGAGTACGCTCACTCAGAGAGGGCCCGGGAGATCGAATCGAAGACGGTCGGAGGCAAGCTCAGCTTAGAGGAGCAGTACACTTTCGGTTCTTTGGTTCGGCAGGCCGGGACCTTGATGATCGCGCCATCCTTGCTGGAGCATGTGAAGCAGGAGGTGGAGCGCGACTCGCAGCTCTCGAAGAACTTCAGGAAAGCCCGCGAGGAGCGGGACCTGGCCAAGAAGAAGGGTGGTGGAAACCCCTGAGCTGGGCTCCGCCTGCGGCTGTTGGGGGTGCATCGCAGGCGGCTATGAGAACTCCCTTTTTATTTGGCGACGCACGTCGCGTCCCCAGAGACATTTTTCCTTTGCCGGTGCCGGCAGCTTCGTTCGACGGCGGCTTTGACGGTTCAAGGCGTGTCAAGCGCCGCCTGGAGCGAAGGTGGCACCAGGAGAGTATGGTTACTGATTGTGTTCGGGGGCTCAATATACTTTGTATAGTGGGAGAAGTTTGGAAAAGCGAAGTCGCCGACCCAGGCTCCTTCACGGGCGCAGCTGGCTGCCTTGGAACACATGCGAAATTCGGTGCATCTTTTGGGGGCTCCCGATCAGGAGCTCAGTGGTCGAGAGGCGCTTCGGCAGCTTCACGGGTACGGGGAGGACCAAGCCCCGCCACTCGTCGCCTCGTACGAGCCCAGCCTTCTGAGCCTGCCGACCGGTGAGGTGCCACCTGTGCCTCTCCATTCGCTTCTCGGAGGCGATGGGATGAACATCGTTGAGGACTTCATCTCAACTCGGCTTTTGCAGAAGAATGAGGCCCTGCACAATTTGCGTGGTGAAGTGCTACTCGGACCCCCGACTTTTGGAGGCCCGGGTGTATCGTGATTTTGTTCGGCGGCTTTGGGATGGTGGCCTCGTCGAGTTCACCGTTGAGGAGCCCGTGGAGAAGGTCGAGGCTTTCTTTGTGCGGAAGAAGGACGGTCGGCTTCGGATGGTGGTGGATTGTCGGCGGTCGAATGCCTGGTTTGCCCCTCCTGACAAGGTGAACTTGGCGACGGCCGAGGTTCTCAGCCGCATCGACTTGGGTGGCACGGACTGCGACCTCTACATTTCCACTGCCGACCTGAAGGACGCCTTCTACCACTTCGAGCTCCCTTCTCAGCTTCGGCCTTATTTCGGTATGCGGCCCCTATCTGCGGGCGACCTCAGCATCAACGCTTTGGGCGGTAAGACTTTGAGAGCGTCCTCCTTAATTTTCCCGCGCCTGAAGGTGTTGCCGATGGGTTGGACGCACGCCTTGTGGTGGTGCCAAAACATCCATCAGCGGGTCGTGGCGAATGTTGGGGCCACAGCCGAAAAGTGCCTCGAGGATCGCGCCTCGGTACCGTCTCCGGAGTGCATGCACTTAGAATATGTCGACAATTTCGTGTGCATTGGCACGGCCAAAGATCAAGTCGAGGCACTTGCGGCAGCAGGGGTGCAAGCCTTGAGGGACAAAGGTTTGGTGGTGCATGAGGTTGAGAGCGGCGAGGGGAACATCAAGGTTTTGGGATGGTGTTTTCACGGAAAGAAGCTCCGGCCCTTGTCCCACCGGGTGTGGCGCCTCATTGCTGCTATCCGGTTTTTGCTGGACCGTGGCACTTGCAGTGGCAAACAGCTCGAAAAGGTGCTCGGGCACGCAACCTTTATTGCCCTAGGTCGCCGTGAAGCTTTATCCGTATTTGGTGAGTCGTATACTTTTGTTCGTACCCACTATGAGCAGAATCATCGTTTTTGGCCTAGCGTGAGAAGAGAATTGCTGATCTGGACCTCAATCGCACCTTTGCTTTGGAGAGATTTGGTGATTCCCTGGTCATCGGAGGTCTCGGCGGTCGATGCCTCAACGTGGGGCTTGGGCGCCGGCGGAGGTTCGCCAATTAGGAAAGTATTCGGAACGATGGAGGTTTGAGATCCCCGAGTACCGCTGTCCCCGTGCAAGTGCTTTTGGTGCTGCCGCTATCGATGACGATTCTGATGAGGCTCGCAGCCTACAGTGGGCCCACATCGGAGACGGCAATGCCAAGGCGCGGCCCGTGCCCCTGTCGGTCGTTGAGGGCAAGTTGCTTTCTGATAGATTCGTGCCGGTTGCGCCCGGCCAAGTTGATCGTAAATGGCGTGTGGTGGGGCGATATAAGTGGAAGCGACAAGAGGGCATGCCGTTCTTGAGGGGAGGGCATCTTTGTTTGCTGTGAAACGACTGCTGCGCAATGTGACTTCCTTTCACAAGCGGCATCTCATCCTGTCCGATTCTACCGCGGCCATCTGCGCTCTTGATCGAGGCCGGGGGCGCTCTTTCGGAATGCGCCGGGTGACTCAACAGCTGGCCTGCCTGTGCTTGTGCTCGGGCATCAGCGTCCAGTTCAGGTTCTTCCCCTCGGAGTGGAATCCCGCGGACGGGCCATCACGTGGCTCTTTGTTTCCATCAAGCCCCGAGGTGACCCGTGGTGGTGCACAAGTTTGTCCAGCTGCCCAAGGCCGCAGCCAAAGCCCGAGCGCGACCACCAGCCAGCCGCAACCGTCCTGTGGGTCCCAGTCTGCAACATGTGAAGAAAGCCCGTGCGAAGGCCCGGGCCAAAGTGAGGCAGGAGTTCGGGGCGCTGGCGGAGGCGTCGGTAAGCCGGGGTTGCAGGGAGCGGTCCAGCAAACTGTGGAGGCGGATGTGCACGGCGGCAGGGCTGAGCGTGACCGAGAAGTACTCAGCCAGCGACCTCGATCTTCCGGCGAGCCAGGTCTTGGAGGACTTGTTCGACGAGGGCGAGGAGTTGAGCCAGGGCCAGTACCTCATTGCGGCGATTCAGTTCTACCAGCCCCACCTTCGAGGCAGCAGAGGCGGGTTGACCTGGCGAAGCAAACTCTTGCAGGGTGGCGTCGACTGGACCCGCCAAAGCCGAGGCTTCCGCTACCTTGGGAAGTCGCGTGCTTGATGGCTATGGAGGCCGTCACCCGCAACATGATCGAAGTGGCCCTTTATATATTGCTCGCCTTTGTGACCTATACCTGAGACCGGGAGAAGTGGCCAGACTGTTGGTGGGCGGTCTGGTGCCGCCGATTGGGGTCGTCACTGCGTGGTCGCTAATCCTTCACCCGCTGGAGCAGGGGACGCCGTCCAAGACAGGGGAGTTCGACGAGACTGTTTTGTTCGACCTCCCAGAGATTGTGTGGATCGCCGAGCAGACTTTCCGGCTGCTCAAGGTGGGCCATCGAGGCACTTCGGAGCCATTGTTTTCAGTGGATCTGGAGACGGTGCGGAGCTTCATGCAAAGTGTGGGGAGCCGATACGGCATGGAAGCAGCGGTGGGCGACCCCCACCCATACCGTCTTCGCCATGGAGGTCCGAGCCGCGACATTCTGTTGGGACTTCGGAACTTGCAGGAAGTACAAAAGCGCGGGCGCTGGCGCAGCTTCAGCAGTGTGCGCCGTTACGAGAAAGGGGGGCGCGTCACCCAGCAGACGCAGGCCCTCTCCAAGGCAACGCGGCAAAAAGCGCTGGAGGCCAGCCGAAACATCCGCTCCGTGGTGTGTGGCCTGCCTTATAAGTGTCCCTGCTGGGCCCACAGAGCGCGTGTACATTGAGATCTTCTCCGGCAGCGGGAGCCTCGGCAAAGCTCTGGCACAGCATTGTGGAGGTCTCGTCATGCTGTGGCGACCTCTTCGAAGCGATGTGCAGCCTTTGGGGCTGTACAACTTAGGCCCTTCCGACCAAATCAAAGTGGAGCTGGGTAATTTGTGGATGCGCTTCTCTGTCAAGGTAGTGCTCTTGTGCTGGCGCTTGCGGCTTTGCGCCAGTCTGGAGAACCCGCTAACCTCGCGCTTGTGGCTCTGCCCGCCAGTGCGACATTTGCTTCGCCGGCCACACGTTGGCCGCTGGACAACTCACTACTGTGCATGGGGCAAGCCCTTCAAGAAACCTACAGCTTTCCTTGGCGTACACATCGGCCTGAGCGTGCTCGAGCTCCACAAATGTCGGGGCAAGCGCATCTGTGATTTCACTCAGCAGCCGCATGTACCACTACAGGGACGCACTGCAGCAGGGCAATGGCGCACCAAGTGGGCCGAGCCTTATCCCTCTCGTTTGTGCAATGTCATTGCCAAGGCATTTTACAATGCGGAAGTTGCAGTCCTAGCGCGAAGATTTGAGCAATGCTATGCTCGGTCATGACCAGATGGCAAGCAAGTATGGGCACTGTGCACGCAAGCTAGTCTGCGGATGCTCTTCTTTCTCTTCTTTTCGGACGGAGCTTGCAAATATGGGCACTTCTTTTGCGACGGCATTTCTCCTGGCTACCTTGAGGGCTCCTGCTGGGCAATGCTCGTTGCTGACGCAAAGCTTGATGTACCATCTGGCCTGAAAAGAGTGCCGTTGCGGTGCATTAGAGTTCTCTGAACGTGTTTGCATAGCTTGGCACGTGCACGGGCCGCCGCGGAAATTTTCAAGATCACCCTCCCGCCCTCCCATAAGTGGGGGCACTTCTTTTGCGACGGCATTTCTCCTGGCTACCTTGAGGGCTCCTGCTGGGCAATGCTCGTCGCTGACGCAAAGCTTGATGTACCATCTGGCCTGAAAAGAGTGCCGTTGCGGTGCATTGGTGTGTTGTATGTTGGGTGGGTGTGCTGGTGTGTTGTGTTGGTACGTCGGTTTGTGGGTGTTTGCCGAGACGGAGGAGCGCTTGATCCCGCAGCCCTGAGCAATCAATTTTATAACCCCAATCCACCCTAAACCCAGTAATCCCAATCGCTGACTCCTGCACTGCGATAGGCCTAAATCCTGGTTGCGCCCATAGTAAGCCTGAACCCATGCAATCCCCAACTTGAGGCCTAAACTTGCCATCCCCATCACCCCATCCCCCAAAAGCCCCGGGGCTTTGAGCCCAAACACCCAAACCTAACAGTCTAGACTTCAACACCGAAATCTCAAACCGAAGCTTCCAAAGCGCTCGGGCCGCCATGGCTTGCACGCAGTAAGCGCCTGCAGTTCCGCAGGGGGCTTAGCTCCTCATACAGTCGGAAATACCATCATTTGACATGCAAATAGATATTATAGATATTATGGAGATGCACTTTCACTTACGTATCTATGTTCCGAGAAATCAGTATGATTTGTATGTAATGCGGGCATGCATGCAAGAATGACCATTGTACGCATGTAGGTATGCATGCATGCATGCATGTATGTAGGTACGTATGTATGTGGGCATGCACGTAGGTATGTAGGCTATGTATGCATCTATGATCATCTATGTTTCTTGTTTGTTCGTTTGCTTAGCTGCCAACTTGCTTGCGTTCTTGCGTGCTTGCTTGTTGGTGTGCCCGTATGTTTGCGTGCTTGAATGTACGTATGTTTGCCCGTATACATGTACTTGTGTAGACATTTACATAGGTACAGGTATGTATGTAGGTAGGTAGGTAGGTACGTATGCATGCGTCACGTAGCATATTATAACGTATGAATACAATATCATCCATTTGTGTGCTTTGTCCTTGCGTTTTCAGAACGTCTATTTACTGTCTATGTCCAGCTCTCTGCCACCATGCCCGTCCCGATCTCGACCTCTATCTCTGTGTCTCTCCGTTCCTCGAGCGTTGTACGTTTCAGACGCGGTAGGGTAGATTTCAGGTCCGATTTCAGGCATGAAGTTCGGCAAAGTTGCATTTCAGACACACATTTCAGACGCAGTGGTGATACTTGGAAATTGCAAGGTTGGCCATAGAGTTAGGGTTTGAGCATATCATATACATATATATTTATTTAAACACGCCCCTCATTTGGCGATTCCGGCTATCATATACCTTAAACACCCCACCATTCTGCGATTCCGGTGCATCATATATATATATATATATTTTTTTTTTTTTGACACGCCCCTCATTTGGCGATTCCGGCTATCATATACCTTAATCCGCGCCCCATGGGGCGATTCCGGTTTATCATGTAAATGTATATACGTATATTTAAACACACCCCTCCTTTGGCGATTCCGGTTGTCATATAACTTAAACACGCCCCCCAATGGAGCGATTCCGGTTCATCAGATATATCTAAACACGCCCCTCATTTGGCGATTCCGGCTATCACATACCTTCAGCATGCCAGACCTGCGGGGTTCTTAAACACGCCCTCCATCGGACGATTCCTGCATGTTTACCATATATATATATATATATGGCCATATATATATATATATATAAACACGCTCCTCATTTGGCGACTCCTGCTATCATATACCTTAAACACGCCCCCCGACTGGGCGATTCCGATTCTTGATCTTTAGACGCGCCCCTCATTTGGCGATTCTTGCTGTCATATACCTTAAACACGCCAGGCCATCGGGGTTCATCATATATCTCAAACACCCCCCCATTGGGCGATTCCGGTTTAACATATACATATATATATATATGTGTATATATATATAATTCTATTTAAACACGCCCTTCATTTGGCGATTCCAGCTATCATATGCCTTAAACACCCCGCCCCCCCCCCCACTCTGCGATTCCGGTCTATTATCATATGTATTTAAAGACACCCCTCATCTGGCGATTCCAGCTGTCGCATACCTTCGACACGCCAAACCAGTGGGTTCATCTTATATATATATATATATCTCTCTCTCTTAAACACGCTCCCCGATTAGGCGATTCCGGTTCATCATATATCTCAAACAGCCCCCCCTCATTCGGCGATTCCGGTTATCATATACCTTCAACACGCCAGACCAGTTGGGTTCATCATATTTCCGGTTTGTCACATATGCTTAAACACGTCCATTTGGCGATTCCGGCTACCATATACATTAAACACGATTCCTGTTTATCACATATATTCAATTTTGCCCCTCACTTGGCGATTCCGGCTATCGTACACCTTCAACACGCCAGACCAGTGGGGTTCATCACATACCTTAAAAAATCTTAAACACGCCCCCCATCGGACGATTCCGGTTCATCATCATATATATATATATACATATATATATATATATATATATATAAACGTCCCTCATTTGTCAGTTCCGGCTATCAGAAAAAAACGCCCCCCGATTGGGCGATTCTGGTTTTGCATAAACATGTAAACACACCCCTCATTTGGCGATTCCTGGTATCACATACCTTATATACCCCCCTTCACAGAACCTTGATGGCCTCTGTGCTTCATGTCAACGCCGGAAAGTTGCAACACGGTTCCAACTCTTGGGGGCTTTTGGGGTCGAGGTTGCAAGTGCACTTGTCAAGTCACATGCTGGGCGCCTGGCGAATATACTGGACTGGAAATGCTGAGAGCGGGCATCGTCCACCTTGCTGCTCACCGGTCCATGCCTTTGCATCTCTGGCAGCAGTGTGTGTTCTGGCACATGTGATGCCGACAAAAGGTAATCGGGGTGCCTCGGCGCCCAGTACCAAGGGCCAACAGTATCCTGGGCCAGATTTTGTCGCGACGCCCTTCCTTAAAGGTCTGTTCCGAGGCGCTTCCGGAAGGATTTGGTCCCGACGCCTTTCGCAGAAAGATTTGGTCTCGAGGCCCATCCTGCACAACCGCAGTATGCGCAGGGATATCATACACTCATTGGACTCTGCAGGCAGGGATCATTACCAACCTGCTTCGCCGGTGTGTTCTGTGATAGCCAGGCTTTCATGTCACCCAGGCCAAAATGCTTTCCCGCCTTGTCTGGCATGTTTCTGTACAGACGTGTGTTTCACAGACATGTACAGACTGGCTCAAACTTCGTGTATAGACTGGCTCAAACTTCCCCCCACCCCTCCACCCTCCGGTTTTTAGGGTTGCGGTTTGCGTGTGGGGGTGGTTTCGTTTCAGGGTTTGGTTTAGGGTTTAGGACATACCTGCCTAGGCCCCCCGAAGGGGGAAACCGGGCATAGGGTTTCGCCAAGGTCCCCAATTTTGCAGGGGAAACCTGGCATAGGGTTTAGGGCCTTGCTCCCCAAATTTTAGGGGAAAGCGGGCTAGGTCGGGTTTAGGGGCCCAGCCTTAGTCGTTCTTATTGGGCTTAGGTCCCCTCATCAGGGGAAGCTGGGCAGGGTTTAGGTTAGTGTTAGGTTAGGTTGTTTCCCTCCTCCCACCCCCAAGCATGATGACGTCCATGGTCTAACCCATTCTGAAAAGGAAGATCCATGGCCCAACCTTGATGACGTCCATGGTCCAATCCGTTCTGACAAGAGAACACCCTTGGCCCAAAACATGATGACGTCCATGGTTTTCTCCCTTCAGGGAGCTTCTGGCCCGACCGTAATCACGTCCCGTTCGCGCTGTGGTGCTCTCGCCATAGACCAGGCTCTGCTCTGCAAGTGTGAAAGTTGTTAAGCACGAGTTGTAGACTTTAGATCATCATTGCACGTAAGCGGTTTACTTTTCATTGCTACGTGTGTATTCGAAAATTTGAGGTGGAATGTGCAGTTGAGAATATGTGGAGTTGCCAAGTTTGCAGATGTGGAACATCAACCTTTTAATTTCGGAAACTGTTCCAGGTCTGATGCTTCAGAATTGCTTGCACCTCGCCGAAGTCTTGAGACCCGGTGTCGAAACAATGACTGTGACATGACTCGACAATTCGATTCCATTTTTTCATCTGGCCGTGAGTTTTCATGACTCCTGTCGGATTTGTTTGCTTTCACAAGACACGCCAGACCAGTGGGTTCATCATATATATATATTGTTCAAACACGCTCCCCAGTTTAGGCGATTCCGGTTCATCACATATCTCAAACAGCCCCCCTTCGTTTGGCGATTCCGGTTCTCAGATACCTTCAACACGCCAGACCAGTTGGGTTCACATACCTTAAAGAATTCTTAAACACGCCCCCCCATTGGACGATTCCAGTTTTGTCATATATACTTAAAAGCGTCCTTCATTTGGCGGTTCCGGCTATTATATACCTGAAAACACCCCCCGATTGGGCGATTCTGGTTTTGCATAAACATTTAAACACACCCCTCATGTGGCGATTCCTGGTATCATATGCCTTAAGTACGCCCCCCCTCCCGATCGATTGGTGGATTCCGATTCTTCATGTACCTCTAAACGCGTCCCTCATTTGGCATATACTTTAAACACTCCAGACCGATTCGGCGATTCCGGTTTATCATACATGTATATATAGATACACACATATAAATATGTACATATATATATATATATATATATTTATTTATTTACACATGTCCCTCGTTTGGCGGTTCCGGCTGTGATATACCTTAAAAACGCCCCTCATTTGACGATTCCGGCTATCACATACCTTCAAGATGCCAGACCAGTGGGGTTCTTAAACACAGACTTTAGATCATCATTGCACGTAAGCGGTTTACTTTTCATTGCTACGTGTGTATTCGAAAATTTGAGGTGGAATGTGCAGTTGAGAATATGTGGAGTTGCCAAGTTTGCAGATGTGGAACATCAACCTTTTAATTTCGGAAACTGTTCCAGGTCTGATGCTTCAGAATTGCTTGCACCTCGCCGAAGTCTTGAGACCCGGTGTCGAAACAATGACTGTGACATGACTCGACAATTCGATTCCATTTTTTCATCTGGCCGTGAGTTTTCATGACTCCTGTCGGATTTTTTTGCTTTCACAAGACACGCCAGACCAGTGGGTTCATCATATATATATATATATATATATTGTTCAAACACGCTCCCCCGTTTAGGCGATTCCGGTTCATCATATATCTCAAACAGCCCCCCTTCGTTTGGCGATTCCGGTTCTCATATACCTTCAACACGCCAGACCAGTTGGGTTCATCACATACCTTAAAGAATTCTTAAACACGCCCCCCCATTGGACGATTCCAGTTTTGTCATATATACTTAAAAGCGTCCTTCATTTGGCGGTTCCGGCTATTATATACCTGAAAACACCCCCCGATTGGGCGATTCTGGTTTTGCATAAACATTTAAACACACCCCTCATGTGGCGATTCCTGGTATCATATGCCTTAAGTACGCCCCCCCTCCCGATCGATTGGTGGATTCCGATTCTTCATGTACCTCTAAACGCGTCCCTCATTTGGCATATACTTTAAACACTCCAGACCGATTCGGCGATTCCGGTTTATCATACATGTATATATAGATACACACATATAAATATGTACATATATATATATATATATTTATTTATTTACACATGTCCCTCGTTTGGCGGTTCCGGCTGTGATATACCTTAAACACGCCCCTCATTTGACGATTCCGGCTATCACATACCTTCAAGATGCCAGACCAGTGGGGTTCTTAAACACGCTCCCCATCGGACGATTCCTGCATGTTTACCATATTGATATAAACACGCTCCTGATTGGCGACGAAAGACGGTGCGCATGTCCCGCTGTTGGCCGAACGGGGCTGAAAAAGTGCAACCGCCTGTCACGTCCCTGCAGGTGGTTCGAAACACGGTTACAGCGTGTAGATCTATGGATTCGGGTTTGAGGTCGTTAGGCTCGCGGATGATGCATAGACAACAAAGCCGCAGTAGTAGTAGTAGTCGTCGTCGTCGTCGTAGCAGCACCCCAACCCCACCCCCTCCGCGACCCGAAACTGACCTCTGCCCGATCCGAAACCGACCACGTCCCGATCCGAAACGGAACACGGCCCGATCCGAAACTGACCCCTGGCCGTCCCGAAACTCAACCCCGAAACTCACCCGCCCTGATCCGAAACTGCCCCCCCACCGATCCGAAACTAGGACCCCGAAACTGTGGGTACCCTTTAGAGTTCACGGCTCCCTAGCTCGACCCAGCCTCCTTCGAACTTGTACCAACCCTAGGGGCTAAGGCCCCAAAGTCTACACCTGGCACCCTAAACGCTGTCTCTTTCTCCAGGCGCCGGGTGCTTTTGGCGCACTTCTGTGGATGTAGCGAGGAGATAGAGTCGGTTTCTGTGATGCCTAAGACCCTGAATTGTCACCGTGAGCAGGCCTTTGGTTGACGTGAGGGGTTCTTGCTTTTGGGAACAAGGGTAGAATCCCTTGCCCTTATATCGCTACCGTCAGGCTTCTGTGATCTGAGTTGGTCAAGGTTGGGGGTGTTGACAGTTTCTGGGCTACCTAAGACCCTAAACCCTAAACTCCTAAACCCTATAAGCCCCAAACCCCTAAACCCCAAATTCCTATCAACAGCCTATACACCCTAAGCCCTATAAACCCTAAACCCCGAACTCGTACTTTGGCTTAGGGTTGGGAGAAGCCCAATGGCCTGGCAAGGACCACTGGACACTGAACCCAACCCACGAGCCAACATAGCCCAGGTCCTGAACACCTAAACCATAAAGGGTTTAGGGTCTGGAGTTCAGGGTTTAGGGAACGCAAACCTCCCCAACTCCCCAACTCTGAAAGCCTAAACCCTCATGCCTTGAGCACTAACACCCCAAACCCCCGAAGCCCTAAACCTTTAGCCCTATGAGAAGCAAGCCTCAAATTCGGCAGGTTGCAGGGCTTTGGAAAATCGGGAACTGGCCGCACCCACCCCACAAAACATCCTAGTAGTTGGGCTGAGCCTATGATGCGCACCCGCAAGCGAAGAATGCCCAACCGGAAGCCTTAAGCAAGACATATCGAGCCGAATACCAGATGTTTCGTAAGCCCTAAACCCGGAATCCTGTTTGGTAAGAGCCTGCACAATCCCCTGAAGCTAACACCTGAAAGTATAAGGGTGGTTGTCAAAATTATGGCCCCTTTTGGGTCCCTGTTATAGTACGGCACCTATGATTTAGGGTATCCCAAAAGGGGCCATGATTTTGACAACTACCCATAAGCCTTACTTAGGGTTTGGGGTTGAGGGTCGCCTGTAATCAAAAGGAAAAAGGAGGGACCCTTAATAAGGACCCCTAGATATATACCCTTAATATAGCTATGATATACCCATTCTATAGCCCATCATAGGGTAAGGGTCCCCATTAAGGGTCCCTCCTTTTCCCCTTTGAGGTCTTCAATCCCTGAGCCGTTTGATATCCGTCGCGAAATCCGTAAGCCGATTTCCCTTAGAGTGAGTTCCCTCTAAGGATAATGATGTTCCAACTTTCTGGCTTGTACTCTAACCCTTGACCTTTGAACCCGAGACCTCCCACATTTAAAACCCCTCAGACCGGCACCCTCTACTTAAAGGATCATGGGACTTAGTAACTAGGGTTAGAATTAGGGTAACTATACTTATAACCCCAATTAAGGTGCTTATAACCCTACTTACTAAGTCCCATGATCCTCCAAGTAAATACGACCTCTGAAACGGAAGCTCAGCCTGAAATCCCCTTGTAGAACACCCTTCTGAAAGTCGTCTAAATCCGGCCCTAAATGGGTGGTGGTCAAAATTATGGCCCCCTTTTTGGGTAACCTAAATATGAGGTGACGTACTATATTAGGGGCCCAAAAATTGACCATAACTTTGACAACCACCTAAATCCCAAACCAAAACCAGAGCAGGGGACTCCATCGCCCAGCCCAAACCCCGACGTATACCAAAAAGGAGCCCTTAGGAAAAGAAACCCTAAACCCTAAGCCCCAAACCCTACACCCTACACTCCAAACCCTGAACCCTACATTTTAAGACTCTTGGAGGACTCCATCGCCGATCTGGACATGCCGGAAAATGGCGTTCTCGAGCTCCTGCGTGACCACAAGGTCGGTACTTAAAGGATCATGGGACTTAGTAAGTGAGGTTCCTTTTAACGGCTCCTTAAAGGGATCTATAGGGTTCCTTAAAGGGATCTATAGGGTTTAGGGTTTAGGGTCTACTTGGGAGGATCATGGGACTTAGTAAGTAAGGTTATAAGTACCTCAAGTGGGGTTGCAAGTAGTTATAAGTATAGTTACCCTAATTATAGCCCTAGTTACTAAGTCCCATGATCCTTTAAGTAGTAATCTTGTTCTCTAAGGGTTCCATAGGTCAACAAGGGTTTAGGGTTTCAGGGCTTTCGGGTTTTAGGTTTTAGGGTTTTGGGGTCTTAGGATTTTCGGGTTTAGGGTTTAGGGTCCTATACATGGGTCAACTAAGGTTACTCAAGACTTCTCTAGGGGTTCTATCACGGCTCTACAGGGGCTCGGGGGTTTAGAGAATTTGTGGTAGGAGTTTTATGGGGTCTCTAGGGGGTCTTGTAAGGGGTATGTGTGGACTCTCTGGGACGATAAGAACTTTTCAATGAATTCAGGCATTTTGGGTTTTTGGGTTTAGTGGCTTTTGAGGCAATGCGAATCGGCAAGCCCCATCGAGGTTTTCAGTGGCCTGCGTGGGTTTTGCGTTCGGGGTATGGTCGGAGGGTTTCGTTATTGTTAATGTAAGAGTTTGGGGTTTAGGTTATTGTCTTGAGGGTTCGGTGATTCAAACGGCTTTAGAAAGGCTTTGTCTCTTGTGCAGCTGCAGCGGCCTTCATACGGATGTATCAGGCCCTAAACCCTAAGATGGTCCGAAGTATCTTTGGGTCGTGGTCATAAACGGTTTCTCGGGGGCCGTTTTGCCTTCAAGGCCATTGATGAAGATGAAATATTAGACGTTATCGACAGTTTGTGGTGACCAGTCTTCAAAAGTTTCTGGCTTGGCTCTTAGGGCTTGGGTTTTGGGTTGTTGAGTCGATGGGTCTGGGGTTTCAGTTTCGCAGGTTGGTGTTGCGTGCCGTGCTACATGATGTTAAAAGGGCTGCATTGACTGCCATACGCCCAGACGGCCCTGTTTGGTATTGATTGGTCTTATGAGGATGCTTTATACGACGCTTTCGCCACCCTTTTAAGCTCCTAATCTTAGGCGCCCTGCCCATAGAACCCCTGCACCATTACAAAGCCTCTTTCACACCTTAAAGTACCATTATATGGGTTTAAAGTTCACGGTTTAGGGTGTGGTGTAGGTCTTACGCCGACAAATTGACTTCCATAAGAACCCCATCGCCAGGGCTACTCGTGCAGGGAGCTCACCCTGACGGGCGAAGAGAGGCCCCTCTAACGGTTCAGGGCCATGATAGCACTTCTGAGGGCTTTAAAGGCTACATTCCTCAGTAGGACCCTTTGGCCCTTTTCATTTTAGGGCCCCTTATCAAAATTGAATAGTAGGAAGAAAAGGTACCCTTATTACAAAGGGGCTACGCAGAAACCTAGAATGCTATGCCTATGCGCCTGTGATACCAGTGTTTCCAAAAAGGTATGCCCGTCTTCTGAAGGATGGTGTTCGGATCTTGTAACAACTTACAGGATCTATAAGGGTTCCTTTAAGGGATCTATAGGGGTTCCTTTGAGGGATCTATAGGGATTCCTTTAAACAATTTGGAAGGGCTTCAGCAGACTATGAAACGGGTCTCGACAGAAACTTAGATCCCCAATACCCAACCTTCCAACTTTTCGTTCTTGTAGTTTAGGAGGAATCGGAAAGTTTAACCTTTTATTTCTGTGGCTCATTGGGGTAGTAAGTGTGAAGATCTTGTTTTGAGCTATCATAGCAATCAACCGCATCATTTACGATAGATCTGTGTTATGGTAACTTAAGCTACATTTTGGCGTAGTAAGGAAAAGGCCTGGGGGGTTTCGGATGCCTCGGCCCGTGTGTTCGTCTCTGAGTGCACGAGGACCACCAGTTGAGGAGTTTTGCGGATCAAGGTGCTGTGCTTGGAGGATCGTGGGAATTAGTAACTAAGGTTATAACTACTTCTAGGTCTGGTTATAAGTAGTTATAAGTACAGCTACCCTAATTATAACTCTAGCCACTAAGTCCCATGATCCTTTAAGAGTGGGGGGGGTGCACGTAGAAACGAGGCCGAACCGTGAAATGGTTCACCAGCCCTGTGACAATGACGACTGTTACTTGTACTGTATGCATTACTGCGAGTCTTGCTCTTGCTCTTTCTGTCCTGTTCGTACTCTTGCCGGTGCGGTGACTACCGCTGCTGTTTCTTCACGACTGCTACTGCGACCGCAGACACTACCATCGTCACAACCATGACCACCACCATCCCAAACAACACTGATTCCCCTCAGACAAAATGTCAAACGCTCAATGTACCAACTGCCCATACCCTAGTGAGCGCTCACGGCAGAAGTACGTTAATGAGCCCCTTTGGCGCTAATTCTGCACCACGAGGCTCGAAACGCCGTGAGCCATCTCGAAACCGATCCTGGCCACGCAAGTGTAGCTAGGCCATTCGGGTTCAGGGTTTTAGGGTACATGCTTTCAACCCTTGACCGACGCTTGACCGTTTCAGGATTCGGGTGATGGGCTTAGAGTATCTTTGAGTTTAGTGCTTTGGACATTTAAATTTTCACAGCGAAAGGTTGGCAGGCTTCTGAAATGCTTCAAACTGAAAGATAGGAGTAGGACAATCCTTTGGAAGCAGCGGTAATATTGTTCCTTTGCAGTTCTAACCCAAACAAGCTGTTTAACCCTTAAAAAGTTTGCCACGACCAGACAAACTGTTCCAAAATTCCCTTGCAGCATCCTTGTGGAAAAGAAACCAAGCCATAAAATGCATGCCACTTGACAACTTCAAGTATATTCCATGAATTGAGAGGTTTTGGGCTCAGAGTTTCCGAATTGAGGTGCCTTTCTTTTATAAACCCTAAACCAACACTTGCGCGAATGACGGCACTGCTCTTCCTTGCAGCCGTCTCCATAAGTCGAACCCACAGGCTACTGAAGGGGCCTCTTAGGGGTACTTAGAAATATTTTTAATTTTCAGTTATTATAACCCCTAAGAAACAGCTAAAATTGTAATTTTTGCTAGGGTTCTAAGTTCAGTATAGAAGGGGCCTAACTGGTTTACCAATACCCCTTTGGGGTTCCTTATGCTAACTATTGTATGGTATACCCCTAGACCCCATTCTTGTTACTCCGGCCCCTATGTTACGCACCCACACTTCGGACTTTTTCTTGGCTGCAGCTTTAAGCCCTCATGTTACAATGTTGGAGCCCGGTTAAGAAACCTCGTTCTGAATCACCCCACAACATAGGATCCATAGTCACAGCCCTGCCAGGACTACGTGCAGACACCACCCCCAAACCCGAACCGCCCCGAACCCTAAAGCTTAAACCCGAGCCCCTAA
The DNA here is from genome assembly GCA_905221615.1 of Symbiodinium sp. CCMP2592. Lineage (NCBI taxonomy): Eukaryota > Dinophyceae > Suessiales > Symbiodiniaceae > Symbiodinium > Symbiodinium sp. CCMP2592. The sequence goes on from CAJNDT010003713.1 coordinate 396,481, forward strand.
ACCCCCGAACGGCAGTCAGCTTGACGTCGTGGCCGGGGTGTGGGTATCGCTTCGATCGAATTGGAGCGCCTCTCCAAAGTTCATACATCCCTTCCGTAGGATTCAGAGCTAGGCTTTATAGGGTCTTAGGATTCAGGGTTTTTAAGGTTTCGGGTTTCCGGTGTCGCAGCACTTTTTTGTGTGTGGTTTCTGAATACGTGGCATTGGTTAGCATTTAGGGGATATATTGAGGATCGAGATGCATGGTCGATAGAGTCTATATATTTTATAGCTAAGGGATTTCAATACTAGGATCCCTTCTGGGTGCCAAAACATAGCGTGCCGCATGGAAAGCAGACTTTTATAAGGTTCCTCAGAAAGGCTATAATCAACTTTTGACAGCTACCCGATATCATATCTAGGGACTGCAATGAATACACATACCTCTCACCGTTGCTTTTGCAACACCCCCCCAGCACTGCTCATGGACAAAAGCCTGCAGTACTCTGAGTACCTTGAGCCTGGAACCATGGGGATTTCTCTCGTTTCCATATCATGGACAATGCAGGATTGTGTCGAACAGCCGTACAACAACCCACTCAGTGATTTTCTGATCATATCTGTTCGAGTGAAATTGCCGCAAGCCGCACCCAATCATGTCGAGGACCACTATTTAAATTATTACGATTACTTTCATTAATTATTGTTATACTTACTAGCATTACATTAGTATCTCATGAGCTTCTTGCTGTTTATGCTTGCTAGCTCGTCAGTCAGTGCTGGAGGGGTGAGTTGGTTACACTCCCAGGGACCCACCTTAAGCCACTGAACCCAAAACCCTGAACACCAGACATCACCAGACCGCTTTTGAGCTGCCGGAAGGATTAAGAGTTGTGCCGGATGGAAAGAACTTGTTGGAGTGGCTTCAAGTCGATCTGTTGATAGCTTACGGACCGCATAGGATCGGCAGGTTACGGAACCTCAATCTCAAGCCCTATCGAACCCCTGGGCTGTACGTCTCTAAACAAATCCCGAAGGCCCTGAATCCTTATACCCTCGATCCCAAACCCTAAGCCTCAACCTCTGAACTCGTGAACCCTGAATCATCCCCTCCCCATGCCCTGAAATGTCCGCGCATGCTTCGGCGGAGTTTGCAAGCCACTTTCTTGTCCCTATCTGGGCTTCAGGGTTTAGGTTTGGGGTTTGCGGTCTCTGGGGAGCACTCCAAACGACCTTGCACTGTTCATAAAACCATTGCACGAGCATCCCCGAACTCCGAAAGCTCAGAGAAGAAGGGTTCTCCTAAACCCTGAACCCCTAAACCCTAGACCCTCTGATAGAACCCTGGTAGATAGAACCCTTAAAGGAACCCTAGTAGAAACCTTAAAGCAACCCTTAAAGGAACCCTCAAAGGGTTCTCCATCCACAGTGTCGCGGTCACCAAGTCTTGATGTGGGAATTTCGTTCACTGCAGGTTCTGCGTTGAAGGTCCATGTTGGAAACATCGTACTAGGCTTAGTCATTGCCTTCGATGATGGGACTCCTAATTGGTTTAGTGAAAGCCTTCTATCCGTCCAACGGAAACGGGCTTAGATTTGCTCAGGTGGAGCCCTTGCGGGCTTAGGCTGCAGGTTTCGGATGCGTAGGATCTGGATTCGGAACAGGGAAACCTTAAACTTTCGAAGTGCAAGCCGAGACCCAAGATCAAAGCCCTTTGGGGCCCGTATCCTGCCGAGAGTGTGATGGCAAGATTTCGGAAGAAAGTCGCTTCAGCTGAAGCTGACACTTTTTCCACGCGCTTTCCTGAAATGCTGCGCCATTCTGTTCCCAGGACCCTATAAACTAAGAAGCCCCTAACCCCTAAACCCATAGAGCGGATCGAGAGCCCTGAATCCCAGCTTGAAGGGCGGGGTTCGAGTTCTAACTCCGGACAAAAACGGCTTATTGAGGTGGATTTGCACTCCGGAAGTTCACAGAGTAGGGTTTCAGCAAATAGCACTTGTTCCGTTGCTGTCATGGGTGTACAAGAATGATCTGCAATGACATTGTAGTTCTTCTAATGCCAACTCCATTGTTTTCCTATTTCTCCGGTGTATGATGATCTTGACTGCCAATACCTTCCGCGTCACCGCCAGGTCGTGCTACTGTCACCTGTCACCACTGTTTCCAGATTGTGGGTCGGATTCTGACTTTCAGGTTTGTCCCCGTACGCCACCATTTCCTAGCCCAAGGAGTCGACAGGAGGGCGCATGGCGCATTACAGTCACACGGGGGCGTGTCTCATAACGAAGATCTTTTGAGCCACAAGAAGTCAAAAAGGCAGCTTCGATGTCCTTTCCTGAAATTGAAGCCTTTACCAGCCCCCAAGCACGAACATGTAGTCCAAAAAACACCAAGGCGCACCCCAGTCACACCCCTCCGTTTCACCAGCCGTGTTCCACATTGCAGCTGCGGAAGCTCATCTCGGTCTCGGCATGGAGTGGGTCTTAAAAAATTATAGTTAAGTATAGTTTTGTGGTGACTTTATGATGAGGATGCACTGTTCTGTCCTGCTCTAAAGCCCTGAGCCCTAAACCCTCAAACGTTGTTGAGCCCGAATCCTTGTACGTCAAGCAAGCCTACACAAATCTGTAGCTAGCTGTCGAGGACTGAACACAATGTCTATATAAGGTACCCTTCAAGATAGCTTTGTCATTGCCAAGCCTCCTTCGAACCCCCTCACAATCTCTGAAATTCTGAAAAGACCCGTAGCAGAACACGAATTATAGAATCCTAAGTCCTAAGTCGAAGAGTCCTAGATCCTAAATCCTCAACCCTGAACCTCCAGGAACCCCAAACAACCGGATGAAAGGTATATCAGGGCTTCTGTAAGGGGCATCATGACTTGTAAGGGCTCCTATAAGAGATGTGTGAAATGGTTCTAGTAATTTTTAGGCCCTTCTTGGCTAGAATAGGGTTTGGGGTACATAAGTCTATGAATCAGAACACCGCAGTCTGCGATTGTTGCAGAGCAGTTGGGTTTACGGGTACATGTTATACACGGTTTACATAGCGTAGTATCTGGCGCTTTGGTGCTCATTCGCCGATGTACATCGGAGGTTGCTATCCATTGCTGCTCCGTTTCCGGTGCGCATTATTACTAGTAGTCGTGCTTCAAAAGTCTGGAACACCTCATTCCTTACCTTTGGTTAGTAGGGAATGGAGGAGTGGGGTACAATTATTTATAACTACTATTGCTACCGTTCTTCCATTCCCTACCAACCAAAGGTAAGATTCTGGGCCATAACGACGCCCGACCATGGCTCTGCTGCGAGCAAGACCGCCTGAATCTGCCGATGCCAGCAAAAGCTCTTACAATGAAGGAGATCCATAAAGGGTTTGGGGGTTAGGGTTTAGGGTTTAGGGGTTAGGGTTTAGGGGCTGATGGACAAAATCGTGCATGACCCTAAGGACTCTAAACTATGGGAAGTATGGTATATTCCTTACAATGGGTAATGCAGGATTTTGTCCATCAACAGTATCAGTGCCGGAACCAGCAACCCTGAACTCCATAAGTTCAGATATTGACCTGTAAGATCCTCTTTGAACTGTGCTGCCTCACTGAAAAGAAAGGCTTCAGATCCCAATTCCTTATCCTGCAAAAATTTAGGATTCCTGCAAGTGTCTCTGCCGACCAGGATTCTTTTTACGACCTAAATACCCACATCTACAGCCCATAGATCCCACAAGGTATACCACGCTTCCTTTTGGCTGGAGGTTGTGTGCCCAAAGCCTGGGTTGACACAGCTTCACCAAACCTTGTTGAAGCCAGTCGTTGCTGAGGTGCTGAAGGCGTTTTTGGGTTGTCAGTTGTGGAACAACCGCGCAGTAGAGCCGCTGCAGACCTATTCGCATCGATTCATAAACCCTAAACCCTAACCTGCATGAAACAGCATCCGTCGTTTTAAGGAGGCGGTGGCCGGTCTGATATAGCAGGGGTCTGATGCAATATTTAGCTTGAAGAGGGATTTGGGGTGCTACAGTACAGTATAGAAAGCAGCAGCAAGGACTAGTATCATTTATTTTCCACAGAGGTTTGTGGGCCTTTGCTTTCGATTCTGTTCCTTCACTGGTTTGGGCTTCAGGACTTGGTTCTCCAGAGTGGCTGAGTGTAAGGTATCCCTTTCTTGTTCGGTCTACATATAAACACCAGTACGCATGGACATGTCTATGTCTATCGATCCATCGATTTACCGATTTATCGATCCATCGATCTTTCGATCTTTCTATCTATCGATCTACCTGTCGATCTACCTATCTACCTACCTACCTATTTATTTATCAATCTATCTATCTGTCTCGTTACATATCTATTTGTTGCCTATCTGTCTATCTAACTATCGATGGCTCTATCGATCTATGTATCGATCTATGTATCGATCTATCTTAGAGATAAGCACATGCAAACAAACAAACAAACATACATACATACATACATACGCACACGCACATGGGTGTGTGTGTGTGTGTATATTGTCTGTTGGTCTGGTCTGTCTGTCCGTCTGTCTGTCCGTCTGTCTGTCTGTCTGTCTGTTTGTACGTATGTATGTATATATATATATATGTCCAAGAGAGTGGGTACATTCTGTAATACACATATTTGTATACAGAATACCTATGTGTTCGTTTAGTCCGCGCTTAATGTTGACCCCTGATTAATAAACCCCCCCCCCCCCCCCCCCCCCCCCCCCCCTCAAGGTTGTCAAGGTCGCAGGCCCCCCACACGATCACAGACCCCCAAATAATCCCGTGAAGCCAAATTGCAGTAAACAGTGGTGCTAGTAGTAGTAGTCGTAGTAGCAGCAGTAGTAGCAGTGGCAGTAGCAGTAGCAGTAGCAGTAGCCCTTGAAAGAACCGCTTGAAAAAGGACAAGACGCCCTTTAAATGTAGTCTTTGAAATTTTAGATCCCCAGACGGTGTTGCCTTTAATCGTGGGTGGTTTTCTGCAAAAAAACGATCCTTATTTGGGTGCTGCCTTTAAAGTAGTACAGATTGGGGCCGGAGCCGCCCGCAGGCCGCCTTTAATCGTAGGGGGATTATTAATCCTAGGTCAACATTAGGAGTCGACCCTTCTTTCTGCCACGGCGCTTAGCAACTAGGTCCCTGTCCCTACCTGATCTCTGAGCTGCACTCGAAACCATCACAGACGCAAACCAAGACAGGGTTTCTAGAAAGAGTTCCGTAAGAGTCTAGGAATAAAGGGGCCTTAGTAACTAAATTTGGCGTTTACAGGGTTCTATGGGGTTTAGTACAGGAGCCGTGGCCCTTTCAATACAGTTTTGGCATGTATCACACTACGGTTGATGATATAAATCCTGCATTACCTTAATTAAGGACCCTAAACTATGGGAATTATGGTAGATTCCTCATTATGGGTAATGCAGGATTTACATCATCAACGGTATTCTTATCGGCGGCCACTATATAAGTCTTTTAAAGTGAAGCAAGTTATCCACAAACCCAAAGCGCCGCCTGGCCCATCCAAAGCCCCAAACTCTATACCTTAGTTTCCCGAAGCCCCTAAACCCTATACCTCAATCTCCCGAAGCCCTGAACCCAAACCGCAACGCGTTTCAGCTCAAGATGAAGGGATAGAACATGGAGGGCGGCGAGGAAAACCACTTGCCGCCCACCAGGCCGACAGAGCAACGGAGGGTCCCCAATTGCCCAGAGCCTCCAAAACCTCTTAATTAAGGAATATACCTTAAATTATAATAGGATCCCTAATATGATGTTAAGGTATATTCCTTAATTAAGGGGTTTTGGAGGCTCTGGGAATTGCTACTGCACCTAAAATAGGGGTCTTGGTAATTAGAACCTCAGGGTTTCATTGGGCTCCTCTAAAGGGGTTATTATAAGTTTAGGGTTTAGGGGTTTAGGGTTTTAGGGTTTAGGGTTTAGGGTTATTATAAGGGACCCACAAATTGGGCCTTTTTTTCCCTCTAGTTCCTTTTCGTGGCTCAGCCGGTTTCACGTTTACGTATTTTTTAGGGTTCTAGAAGACAGCCTTAACAAGGAACTACAGAGGAGACTGCAGGTGGAGCTTCAGAGTTCGAGGAGCCGGCGATTGAGGGTCAAGCCTAAGGGTATTTCAGTGTCGGGCTTCACGGTTGTGGGCGCAGGGTTCCGGGGGTTTCAGGGTTTAGCTTTTAGGGTTTAGCTTTAGGGTTTCAGGGTCGTGGGGTCCAGGTCCTGCGTCTTGGAGTTCGCCTAATTATCCCTGAGGCCCAAATCCTATATCCCAAACCTCCAGCCCCAATATATAGAAACCCTTCACGTACCCTCAAGGGAACCCTAGGCCCTGAACCCTCCACCCTAAACCGTAAACCCCCAAAACTTAAACCTTACACCCAAAGCCCCAAACCCTAAATCCTGCACCCTGAACCGTAAAGCTCTCAAATCAAACAACAAGAAGTAACAAACCCCAAACCCCTGCACACTAAACCCTGAAATGAGCCCTAAGCCTTCAGCAAGAAAACGGGTCGGTAGGCTCAAGCCCGACGTGGCGGTTTGGGGCCTTGCTCGCTGATGGGGTCGGGTTTAGGGCGTATGGTGTAGAGTTTAGGGTTTGCATTAGGGTTGGGGGTTTGGGGTTTAGAGTTTAGAGGGTTTAGGACTTAAGCCATATGACTTTTCATAGAGTTTTCTGTGTACCTTGTTACATAGTTTGGAGTCTAGGATTGTTCAGAGTGTTTTAGAGTTAGTTTAGGGGCTGTTACAGGGAGTCTAAAAGACGATGATGACAAGAAGGACGATGATGACAAGAAGGGCGGCGATGACGGCAGTGACTCAGAGGGCTCATCGTCCATGAGCAAAGGGGGCTACTATGTGGGTGCTCTGACGACCAAGAGAATTAAAACTGCATGAAGTCGCTGCCAGGGACCAGGGAAATGGAAGTCGCAGATGGCGGAGCTTCCACACGTGCCAGGGAAATCGCCACGAGCACTACGAGCCCAACACGTTGTCACCACGAGCACTATTGGTCCACTACAGGGTTCCTACAAGCTGCCCCGGCTCTGCAGCTCCTAAAGCAATTAAACCTGAAACCTTGTGGTTTAATAGTGGTGTTAAGGTTTAGGGTTTAGGGTTTAAGGTGTAATTAGGGTTTAGGGTTTTAGGGCTTAAAGGGAACTCCAGAAAGTTGAATATGGATTAATGTTAGGATCCCCTATAATTTACCTTAAAGGGGCTACGATAATGATCTTCCAACTTTCCGGCTTCTACTGTATGCTACGATTCCTGCTGCTCAGGTGTACCTCACCTGTTGCTGAAGTTGGGTTCGTGAGGGCAGTCGGGACATACTGTTGATGAGATAAATCCTGCATTACCCGTAATAGGGAATATACCACTAAATTCCCATACTTTAGGGTCCTTAAGGTAATGCAGGATGTATGTCATCAACCGTATTGTCAGGCACCCCCTTTCAAGCCTCCGAGCAGAAACCGAGAAGTCTTGGAAGTTAAGTGTAGGAGCCAGATTATGAAACCCTGGCCCTGTAACACCAATATATTAGGACCCATATGGGTGGTTGTCAAAATTATGGCCCCTTTTGGTGTACCCTAAATTTTTAGGTGCCGTACTACAATATCACCCTAAATAAAAGGTACCGTACTATAATAAGGACCCAACAGGGACCCTAATATTGAAAACCGCCCCTATAAGGAACCTTAATAAAGACATCAGGTTCCTACATTAGGCATTAAGCGCAGGCCATGGAAGCCCAAGCTCGTTCAACGCACATCATCTTTACTATAATTATAGTATAATGGGCCCCAAAACCTTATTCATTTATTAAGCCACAATTTTTCTCGACGAATTCTTGAAAGGTAAAGTTTCTGCACAAAGAACCTCGTTCAGGTTGGGAGAATGGACGGTGCTTCGCACCCCCCGGCGAGGGAGGACGAAGGCCGTCACATCCGTTGGCCTTAGGGATTGAGGGCTTTGGGTTTTAGGGCCCTATGGTTTAAGCTTTTGCTTTCCAGTGCCTTGGGAACTCACGCGCTGGTTTATTTATTGTGTAGGTTTCATCTTCATACGCAGAGTATGCAGATGTGAGTATGTGGAGGTTGTACCGCAGAACCCCAATACAAGAGGAGTGTTTGTTCTCCCGGTAGTTTTTTACGTTTCTCTAAATCCGAGACCCGCCGAAAACCCACTGGTGTAGGGCTGAGGGCCTAATTTCCATCTTTCCTATTCCGCTGGCTTCCTGCTAGACAAGAATATGCCCACATACCCTACTCTGATCCCTGAGGCTCCTATACTATGTCCTCCACCCGAGACCCCAACGACACCAGCAAAAGTTCCCACTCGCGATTTCTGCACGTTTCTGCCAGGTACAAAGCCCGATGCGGATGGGAGCGACGAAGACGACCCTGAGCCCATGCTCGGGTCAGACTTCATGGTTGCTTACTTTCTGTAGGGTTTATGGGGTTTAGGGTTTAGGGTTCTTTATAGGTTTCCTTGGTTTAAATGGCGTGTAGGATCTCTCTGAACCACAAAGCCTAATGTCACCTGAGATGTTGGCGCAACTTTGGATGTGGCTCGTGCCTTGACTGCACGCTTTAAAATAAAATGTAAGGACTGGGCTGAAATGCGAACGATGTTGTGACAACGGCACTCTTTCTCAGCAAAAGGTGTTATGTAGAAGCCTGCATACATAAACACGTCTGCTCCTTGGGATTCCCTAATAGTGTAACACACCCCGAAAATCTAAGCTATATTCTACCCTGAGCCCCTCGAAAGTCTCAGTCTAGTACCCTTTTGACGAGCCCTGCAAAGAACCCTGAACCCTGAACCCTAAACCGAACCATACTGAAATTATTAAGGCTCCTAGAATAATGAGCCCGACTAAACTTCAGTCCCATTGAGCCCCCTAAGCCCCCCCCCCCCCACACACACACACGCATACAAAGACTGTAACCCTTAGCCCCAGAAAAGCCCCAAGTCCCAAACCACGAAAGCTCCAAGGTTATAAGCCCTGAAGCCGTAGATAATGGTAGAAGGATGTGGAAGGGCTTAGGGTTTAGGGTTTAGGGGTTTAGGGTTTAGGGTTTAGGGTTTAGGGATTTAGGGTTTAGGGTTTAGGGGTTTAGGGTTTAGGGTTTCATTGCGTAGGGTGTAGGGCTTTTCGGGTTAACAGATGATCCAGCCTCTCATGCAAGCGGGGACTTTGCTGCTGTTTTGATCCCTTGAGCCCCAAACCCCAAGGCAGCGAGAGATCCTAACCCCTGTGACCTCTCAGCCCTGAACGCTAAGCCCTAAACCCCCGAAGTAGATCTGACTCAAGCTTGCGACGTGGCACCGTGCAATCTGTCGAGCTTGGGCGTTTAGGATTTGGGGTGCAGGCTTCTGGGTTTAGTGTGCAGGGTTTAGGGTTTAGGTTCCTTGACTTACAGTCCGGATTTTCATGCCCATACCTCCTTCCATGCACGCTCTAAACTCTACACCCTCAGCACTAAACCCTATAAGCCAACCAACCTAGACCGTGCCAGGCTCGATGCTCGAAGCATTGCAGCGCCGCAGGGACGCCCAATGAAGCCGTTTCGATAACTTTTCGGCCAAAGATTCAGAGATCATTGGGGTTTCGGCTTCAGGGTTTAGTAACTTAGGGTGTAGCTACGGTTGAGATTTCTGTCTTAAAGACCTACCTTTAGACTGGCATAACCTACTTTTTGTAGCTTCGGTACGTTAAGGAGCTTTTTTGCCACCGGGTTGTTCTTGCGTTTAGGGGTTTTAGGGTGTAGGGTTCAGGTGTAGAGTTAAGGGCTGTGGCCGGCAGGCAGGGAACAGCAGACTAAGCAAATGTCACAAAGTCAAGAGTCCTCCCCTAGCCACAAATGCTTAGCGAATCCTCAACGGAACCCTAACCCTGAACCCCTAAACCCTAAACCCTAAACCCTAAACCCTAAACCAAAACCCAAAACCCTAAACCCTAAACCCAAAACCCTAAGCCCTAAACCCTGAACCCTAAACCCTAAACCCTGAACCCTTGAAGCCTGAAGGGAGCCCTTAATCGCATTCGAATCCCAGGCCAATGAGCTCGGAGGATCAGCCGGAGGAGCTAGATGTGGCCGGGGCCTTCAACGTTCAGGGTTTGGGTTTTTTGGGTCCAGGATCTGGGTTTAAGGTCTCGGTTTTGGGAGGCTTAAGCTTCTGTGTGCAGTTGGTGATTTTTGCATGTTTTTTGCCAGTGATTCTTGTTCGGGCATTGAGGGGTTGGGAGATCCGGGTTTCAGTGAGGTTAAAGTCTATATATCCTTCTGTGGATATACAAGGAGGAACAGATGCTGCTGGGGGAGGAGCTCGGCAGATGGACCACAGAAGCTTTCAATCAGACAGGCTGACAAACAGACAGACAGAGACAGACAGACATACAGACGGGCGAGTAGGCAGAAAGGCAGTCATATAGGTATTTGTAGACGGCAGTGATGCTCACTCTCTGATTTTCATATCTGCCCTTTACTAAACTCTCAACCGGAACCGAGGTCTTCAGATCAACCTTGCCACCTACAACAAAGCCGCGATTGAGCCATAAACCCTGAGCCCAAAGTGCTAGACTCTCCCCAAGCCGTAGCCCTTAAGAACTTGAAGTCGATGTACGAGTCTTTATTGTCCTAAGGTCAGAACCCAGAGTTGGGCAGAGCCCGAGAACCGAAGTGAACTCCAAAATACTTGCCACGGGATATACATACTGTAATCTATATTCCATCGCTTAGAGTCCCTCTTACAGAAAGTGTAGTGTTAAGAAATGTTCATACAAGTGTCTATATAGCCAAATGTAGAATCTCTCTGTATACATGCGCATCTGATACAGCATAACATACGATGGATATGCAGTCCGTAATGTGTGGTATGCAGTATACACTCTGTAACATAATACATACTTCACAATATGAAATCTAGAACCTTCAGCCGGACATGCAGCACCTACAATAAGTTATACTGACCTGGCCAGGCTGCCTTAGACAAGCACGTGGCAGCTTGGCCGCAAATGGATGCCTGCTGAGTTGAGTTCTGAAGTCGGTTGCAGCAGAGAGCGGTTCAGGGGTGGAAGGTTCAGGGTCTTGGATTTTGGTTCAGGTGTCAGTTCAGCGAGTTTTGCATCTTGTGCCCGCAGCTTTTGAGTTTCCTGACTGGACTGTGGGTCGTCAGCCACAGAGATACTTTCACGAAGAGACGAACATGCGCCAAAGCCACAAGCCCTGAAATTACCTGGGGCCTGGGGGCTTGCGATTTCTCATTATAGTCATCAAGAAATTATATATATATATATATATATACATATACACACCTCATGGCCCAACAAAAACCTATTCTACTTTATGAAGGCCGCTATATGGGCTATAGTACGTGCCACAACACTCTCATCACCAGCACCATTGCCAATGCGCCGGCACCACCACAACGACTGCTACTGTTATACTCCGAGGCCAAAGACGGTTTAGGGTTGAATGTGAGCATCTACTCGAAACGCCACTGAAAACTGTAGAGTCTCGTCTTAATCCTAACAGCCAACGAAAGCCTTGAAGCCCTGAGCCGCAAGACCCGAAACCCCCGAGCGCCCAAAACAGCACTCTCAAGTGTGGCCTGAAAGCTGCTCATCTCTTACCCCTAAACCCTAAGCCCTAATTACCCCTGCGTAAACCCTAAACCTTAAACCCTTATTCCTGAACCCACTCTCAGCTGTACCGTCGAGGCCGAAAGCCTGGGTGAGCTAAGCCAGGAGCTGTTCGGAAGCCCAGCTTCTATTTGTCTTGCGTGTTTTTTGATTTGGACCTTCTGACTGCTGATTGATAGGTACTTTTGTAGGGGTTACGGGGTCTTTCTTGGGCTTGGCCATGGTGCCAGATCCGGCGCTTCCGTGTTTCTGGGACCTAGGACCTGGGTCATTACTAGTTCATGTTCTATTGGAGTAGCGCAGGGGCCGTAATTAATCATTGGAATAGGATGTTGGGCATTGGGGGTTCCTCATTATAGTGATAATATAATATACTCCCAAACCCTATTTTTATCATTAAGGCCCCTGCAGTAAGTTTGTCAACAATCTTAGCGGTGCTAAGTCTTGTGCCACGACGCCAGATTGTCTAGTGAGCTATGATAGCAGTTAGGGTTGAGGGTTTATCATAGGGATCCTTAGGGGTGTAGGGGGAGGGGGGGTAGGGGGCCTTAAGGCCCATAATAAGGACTAATAAGGCCTGTTTAAGGAAATATAGTCCCCTACACCCCTCCCCCCTACACCCCTAAGGATCCCTATGAGTTTAGCAACTTCTTTTTCAGACTTTTGCGAATGTCTGGAACCCAGAGCCTCCAAAACCTTTTAATTAAGGAACATACCTTAAGTTATAATAGGATCCCTAATATGATGTTAAGGTATATTCCTTAATTAAGGGGTTTTGGAGGCTCTGGGAAGCTTTAACTTCTAGTGAGCTCTATAGTCAGGCCGTCGGATCCAGTTTCTCGCGATGCCTCCGCGCTTGACGGCCTTTCACTCAGAGCGAGGTTATCGAGCTTTACTTGCAGGATCATGGGGGGCTGAATAAGTAAGATTATAAGTACCCTACTTGGGGTTATAAGTATATTTACCCTAAGACTGATTTGGGGTTATAAGTATAGTTGCCCTAAATTTTACACTACCTACTAAGTCCCTTGATCCTTGAAGTAAGGTTTAGGGTATGAGAGCGTTGCGATGCTTCATTTAGGAGCTCAAGGTCTCGGTGGCTGTTCGCGCTTAAGGGTTTATGGTTTTTGGGGTTAAGGCGGTTGAGGCTTTAGGGTTTAGGGTTTAGGGTTAAGGGTCTAGGGTTAAGGGTTTAGGGTTTTAGGGTTAAGCCGGTTGAGGCTTTAGGGTTATTCGGTCAACGCAGGTAAAATGACAGACTGCAGAGAAGAGTTGGACTCGCAATGCAGAGTAACATCTTGCACAACGCAACGCTCGGATATAATGTGATCGTTGTGTTGCCTGCATCAGACCCCTTCGTATACAGAGTTCTCAAGTTTGAGGGTGCAGGGGTCCCCAACCCTGAATCCAGGGGCTTCGGGCTTCGCAATTTACGACCTATTTAGGGTTTGGGGGTCGAGGGTTTGGGGTTTAGGATTTTGCTGAGTCTCCCGACCCCCCAGACTGCCGTTTGACTCTTTCTGACAGCTCTCATTGTGGAGGCCTGCGCGTCCAAGCCAGCTTAAATCCCACCCTTAAACCTTTGGACCCGAAGCCCAGCCTACACCCCGGCTCCTCCCTGCAACCATCCAGTCAAAAAAGTGAGCCGCTTTTAGAAAACATGGCTAGAAGCCTAAACCCAGCCGCCAATAAATTGATGCTAAGCCCTGCACGTCACATCCACTAAAACCTCTAAAACCTTAAACCCCCAAAGCCCCTAAAAGCCTGAAGCCCCACGATGTCACAGTAAAGCCCTATGCTGAATCCCAAAAGGTGCGCAAAGAGCGGATGCCGAAGCTGCTCTCCAGGCCTTTGTTTTTGTGGTAAAGTATTATAATTGAAATCGTTTGCTGCGGTAGAGGTTTAGGGGTTTAAGGTTTAGGGTAATTATTGCTGTATTGCTACTAAACTACTAGTTGCTAGTTACCACTCTTCTTATTATAATTACCAATAGGATTACCATGATGAAAACTATAACGGTTAGAGAACCCTCCAACATGTCCCCCTATCCTCCTGGGCACAACTAAAGCGTTCGAAAGGGTCAAATGCAAAAGTCCCCTTCCACGGCGTACCTTAATGTACTCTCACTATTATTAACTGTTGCTGTATCATGGTTCGTCTTACTACTCTTTGCTGACATCGCTACCTTTCAATGTTGATGGAATGTGATTGTTATCTTTGCGAAAGCTACTTTCTGGACACCTTCACAGGCTAGGAATGAACACCGAAGAGGGTTTTCCGAGCAAAGATATGGCCTTTTCTCGTGGCAAAGTCTTTCGTTCGAAGGAAGTGCTTAACTAGGACCCGAGAGTAAGCCCTTATTCCCTTTTTTTCGGGTGCCGGTTCCCTTATAAGCCCCATCCCTTTTTGTTCCTAGGTTACTCTTAGGTCTCTCCAAACATAGGCTGTTACTTACTTGTGTGGTTGTCAAAATTAGGGTCCCTTTTTGGGTCCTTAATGCGGCACCTAATATTTAGGGTACCCACAAAGGGACCATAGTTTTGACAACCACCCACTTGAAGGATCATGGGACTTGGTAAGTAAGGTTATAAGTTCTTTAATTGGTGTCATAACTAGATATGAGTATAGTTACCCTTGTGCCCAGGCCAATCCCCAAACCCCAAGAACACAGCACCGCTTTCCGAACAAATTCTTCACCCTTACTTCGAAATCGTAAACCCTATACCCGAAACCCCAAACCCTAAACCCTAAACTCTCGACCCTTAAACCCTAAACCTAAACCCCAAACCCTAAACCCTAATTAAGCCCTACCTGGACCCTAAGGAACCTACCTTTTTCGGGTTCCCTAATATGATTTCTTTATATAAGTCCTTAAACAGGTAGGTTACGTGGGGTTAAGGTAAACCCAGAACCCACAAACTCTCGACCCTTAAACCCTAAACCTAGACCCCAAACCCTAAACCCTAATTAAGCCCTAAACCCAGAACCCACAACGAGCCGCATGCTTTTGAGTTCAAGGCCGCAGCAGAGATGGCCCTGGCCTGAGCTTTCGGAAGTGTTCAGACTAGGCCCCAGAGTAACTATAGACCCTTTGTAAACCCCTTTAGATCCCACATACACCCCTATATATTATAGCGCCTTTTATGCTAGGACCCGGAGTAAGCCCTTATTCCCTTTTTTGGGGTTCAGGTTCCCTTATAAAACCCTTTGAACCAAAAAGGGCACCCTTTTTTTTTACCAGGTTACTCTTGGGTCTAGCAGAGGGTTTGGGGCTTGGGGGTTTGTGGCTAGGATGCCCAGTAGTACCCTTATTCCCTTTTTGTAGTCCTAGGTTCCTTATACAGTTACCCAATACCAAAAAGAGAGGCCTTTTTATTCTTAGGTTACTGGGTATCCTAGTTGTGGTTTAGGGTTTAGGGGTTTAGGGTTTAGGATATGAAGGCCCCGAAACCCCAGAAGATAGCAATCCCATAATTATGCCAGATTTCAGTGCAGGGTCTGTCATAGTGAAGAAATACTATTTCTCAGGGTTCCTTCATAGAACTATAGTATAACATACCCCCAAACCCAGTTCTGTTGATAATTATGGCCCCTAGATTAAGTGTATTGCCTTTTTTCGGGTTGGCAGGTTTGAGATCCGGAGCGTACATGTCGGGGTTGAGGTTTTGAAGGATCTAACTTCAGGGCTTGCAAGAGTTGCAGGGGAAGACGGACCCAGCACGCTTCGAACAAGCACAGGAATAAACCCGAAAGATCCCGAAAGTTGGTGTTTGCATGTGCAAAGACGCCGAACTGCGTCTGGGCACCAGTGAAACCACGCTCATCCCACACCTGTGCGAAAACGGTGGGATGATAGACCCGAGGAAGAAGCAACATTACCTCCTTCATCTCGTTTTGAATTCTCCAAACCCACATCATCACGACGACCCTTGGCACTCTTCTTAGAAGCCACCTTTGGGTTCGGCGCCCTTGAAGCGCCAGGTTGAGCATTAACACTTCCACTGAGTACACACACAGCACGTGGCAGAGCAGTCATTCTGTCTTTCCAACGCCACCACTTCTGACACTTGCTGCATCGAACAATGCCCTCGTCCTCTGCGCCAATAGTTTTGCCGATTTTCTGGTTCCATACGAGCTCATGGTTGTTCTTATTGTACCGCAAGTTCATTTCATCTTCAAGCTTCTTGTAGCGGTTAGGATTCTCATCGCTCCCTCAACTTCCAAGCACTGCGACTGAGGTAGGTCAGCAAACTCGCACTTCGCATGAGTGATTTTGAGGCGGATATGCTTGTGAAGGCCAACATAACGTCCGCATTTTCTACACCACACTCCTTCTGCATTTAACCGCGGCTGAAGCACGTGACCATTATCTTTCGTAGAGCTAGGGGGCTCTGGAGGACCATCATCAACAGTGACATCTGCCTTAACAGTTTTGGGTGGAGCCCTTCCTTGGTGCCAGTCCTTGATGTACGTTTGCCAAACTTCCACCAACATACGCTGCACTGAAACAACTGTAGACGGTGAAAGTCGCGAACGCTGAGAGGCGAGACCAGAGTACCTCGTACACAAAGGGCCCTTGTTAGGAATGTTCTTCAAATACGGCCTGCGAATGGAGTCATAGTTCGGGCAGTCCCAAGAACTATGCATAACAGTTTGTTTCGCACCACATGAGCATGGAGTACGTTTAATCTTTCTGTGACGGGCGTTGCGCTCCTCAGATAAAAGACCACCCGTAAGAAGCCTTCGCAGAACGCCGAGTTTCGCCCGCGCATCATCCACGCTAGCTGCATACCCCTCAGTCTCAACCCATTCTTCACCATCAGCCAAAACAGAAAGTTCTTTGTACAACGCCATGGTCTTTTCCATATCAACATTACCCAAATCGCTGTAGTGCTGTGGCCTATCACCAGTTGCCTTGTTCCACAAAAAGCACCGCCAACTGTGTCGAAGTCTGTGGGCCCACTCCTGCTCATTCAGTGTCACGTTCCCAATCATCTCACGTACCAGAGGACCAAAGGTAGTATGCTCAACAAGTTCACGCAAACGCCGCGTTGGATCATCTTTGTGCGATGAAGGCAATTGCAAAATACGCCTTTTGACCGTCTCCGCAAAAGCCTTATTTCGCATACAGCGGGTAACAGTACGCAAACCGTGATAGACCGGGCCAGAAAACGGGTCCAACTGAGGAGGAAGAAGAAGAGAAAAGGTCAGAGGCACCGAAAACAAATAAAAATCACATTTGAACATCGTGCGCATGATGTCAGAGCAGATCTTCTTGAGGTAGTCCACATCACAGGTGAACGAGTGCGTACCCTGACCCCAGAGGGCTTGCGTTTGTGTAGCCAAAAGCATTTTGGCTTTGCCCTTCCATGGAATAGGTGCATATCGCAAGCGGCGGATTGTGTTGTGCCATTTATCGAAACGCTTCACTTCAAGCTCTGTCAAAGAAACAGCGCGTTGACAAACAGTAAAGGATCCACCCACCAAGCGGAAAGTTTCACAGTGATCGTATTGGTCATGAAGGATACCGCGTAGACTTTGGTCACCAAAGGTAAAGGTTTTTGGCACGGAAATGACGAAAGATCCCGAAAGCCGAAGCCATAAATCCTAATCCCAAAACCCTAAATTAATTCAAACCCAAGTGAACTCCGCGGTTGGCGTCAAGTAGTCCGTCTTCTTGTTGCCTCAAAGCTGGCATCGTATCTGTTGATTTAGGGCTTCCAGAAGTCAAAATATTCAAGTCATCAGCCCGCAGCCCTGATCCTAAAGCCCCGGATTCCAGCCTCACGACCTGAAACCAACACTTCGATCGAACATGGCATGCTGAACGTTCAACCACATCTCGGCCGTTTGGGATCAGAGAGAAGCTGTGAGGGGGCCGGGAGCTGGCCTGGGAGGCTGGATCAGTGGTTTCGAGCTAACGGTTTAGGGGGAGCCATGATTACACCCACAAGCGTCATCCCAAATCTGAAACCCTGATCCCTGAATCGTAAACTTTACGATTTATGGGTTTATTAGGCTTTAGGGTTTCACGAGGCCTAGGAGATCTACGCAGTACTGTAGCCGTCGAAACCCTGCGATGAAGGCCTTTTGGGGTGTAGGGGTCAGGGTCAGGGTCTAGGGATCGGGGTTACATAAGGGTTCTTCTACCCTGCACTCCCTTCTTCATTATCATGGGATCATACGAGATAGCCCTTGTTTTCAAGGCTTTCGTGAGTGTGTGTGTGTGTGTGTGTTGGCGTGCCCCGACATCATGGCAAATGTGGTGACGATGCGTCCGATGCTGACGATCGCGATGATACTCAAGGCGATGACGACGAGTATGATGATGATGATGATGATGATGATGATGATGATGATGATGATGATGTTAAGGATGATGATGATGGTCATGATGATGTGGATGAAGAAGATGATGACGATGATGATGATGACGATGATGATGAGGATGATGAGGATGAGAATCATGAAGATGATGGTGGGGATGATGATGAAGAAGAAGATGATGATGATGAGGACAACGTGATGTAGGGTGCTGGCCAGTCCACAGCAGCAGAAAGGCGGGCGATGGAAGAGCTCACCGGCGGTGGCCTGGAAGAAATTGGAGAGTGTAATATACAGGAGCACAGGAACATTTGGCATTTCGTATCCCCATATGGCGCATAGGTCCGAAAGCTATGGCTATGGCTTTTCGCAAATCCTAGCAAGCATTTTCGCACCCCTGTGTTTGTCGAGTTAATGATTCAGCGAAATTTTAGAGCCACGGCGTTGATTTTCGGGTTGGGCTGGCTACGATACATCCACTACTACTACTAATAATATTAACGATAATAAGCATTATGATTCGTGTTTCTGTTATAACACTAATAGTAGTATGGAGAACAATATTGTGGAGACCGCAGAAATAGCTTTTCATTTGCTGAAACTGTTTTACTTCTGAGGACGTGATGGGCCCGTTGTGAAAGAGCTCCTACTAAATCAAAGTCAGTAATGACCGTCCACTTCAGACCTTGCCTAAAGAATGCCAAACTTCGACAGGCTTGAGCGCCACGGAACCGATCGAACCAAGAAGCCTGCACCACTCACAAGGAGGGCCCATCGGGGTTTTCTGGAATTTTGTGCATTTGGTGTTGAGGTTTGGGGGGTTTAGGCGTTTATTCAAAGAGTTGCTCCTAAGATGTGGTCAGCCTACGGCGGCGCATGGATCCGGAGAGCCACATCAGGGAGGAGTGCCCCTGGGAACAAAGATCGGGGGTTTAGTGTTCAGGGTTCAGGGCATCAGTGTTTAGAGCTTTGGATTCTAAGGAAAAGCGCTCTAGGGCTTGAAATGTGTTAGGCTTTCGCTCTTATGCCCGGAGAGGCTTGTAATGTGGTGATTGAGCCATAATGGCTTTCGGGTTCCGTATTGCAGCAGGCTGATTTGATCTCCGCACTCACACATCACAGCCTGAGCTTGAAAAGAAACCCTAAACCCTAAACCCTAAACCAAACCCCAAACCCTGAGCTCTCAGCTGTGTCCGGCGGACCACCGAAGTCCTGAAATCCCGGATCCCGGCCGATCTGGACATGCTCCCTGGGGGTCCATGTACCCAAATAGGGTTCCTTCAAGGATTCTATAAGGGTTTAGGGTATAAGGGTCCATGTACCCAAAAGAAAATGTTTTGGGCCCAATGCACCTTTTGTAGGGAGTACTTCAAGGCCAAAGTTTATACTAATTGGGTACATGGACCCTTATAGAACCCTTCAAGGAGCCCTTGAAGGAACCGTTATACCCGAAACCCTTCAAGCGCCCCAAGGAGCCCTTCAAGGAACCCTTCATGGAACCCTATTTAGATACATGAACCCTTTGGGATGATTAAGGCCCCTACACTAAATCCTTATAATAGCCCTTATAGCAGCCCTCATAGAGCCCCTTAAAAGTAACCCCTATTTGGGTACATGGACATTCAGGGTGCTTGCATCCCAGCCCAGGCCGCTTGAGGGCGCCCACGTTGCAACAGCTTTCGCAGATCCCAAAGGACAGCTGTGTCCTTTTGATTGGGGCTTAGGGTTCAAAAGGGTCTAAGTCTAAGGTTAAGGGTTTAAAGGGTTTAGGGTTTAAAAGGGCTTATGGTTTAGGGTCTTTTGATTTGTTTCAGAAGAGTGTTGTTTTCGGGGGTGTCATCTGCCTTGTGATTTCTTTAGAAATGCATTCTTTTCGAGGGTGTCATCGGTTTGCACAGTACAGGGGTTGAGGCTGTTTTGCATCATTTTATTTCGGAGGGGCTCGGAGTTTCGTTTCGGCTTTTGTGAGTTTTTTTGGGATCCGGGACCTGAAAGCTTCGAATTGCTGGAGTTTGGGGTTTAGTATTTGGGAATAGGGTTTAAGGTTTAGAGGTTTAGGGTTTAGGGTGAATTTCGGCGGTTTCGGTCTCGAAGCCTGGAAATTTTCGAGAACCCTGAACCCGAACTCTTCCTTTAGCCGACTTCGATAGGGCTTCAAATGCGATTCCCCAATACTGGGGACCCCAATGAAGTACCCTAAATAGTAGGATCCTTATTATCACCCTAAACCCTAGACTCAAAAAAGAAGGTATCCTAAATAGTAGGACGGTATTTGAAGCCAGTCTGAGGCCGGCTTCAACTTTAATAGGGCTTCAAATACGGTTCCTGAATACTGAGAGACTAGGATGCCCAGTAGTACCCTTATTCCCTTTTTGTAGTCCTAGGTTCCTTATAAAGTTACCCAATACCAAAAAGAGAGGCCTTTTTATTCTTAGGTTACTGGGTATCCTAGGAGACAGTATTGGGGAATCGTATGGTTGTTGCGGAGCTGGGGTGTAGGCTTCCACTCCAGACTCAAACCCTCACTCTCAAGCCTACACAGTTACTTGTACACTAGGTCCAACGTACCCTGAAGTACCGATCATCATGAGGCAGCTGGATTCATGGTCGGATACTGACTGAATCCTGAACCCTAAGCCCCTGCAAGTAGGAAGTGCAGCTGAGCTGAGTATTTGGGGCGGGTGGAGAGCGCAGTATATCATTGTTAGGTTGCTTAAGGGCTCTAGGTTGAAAGGTAAGAAAGCTTATACAACCCTGAAATGACCGATGCAACCCCTCTACGAAGCCTCTCAGAGCCCTTATTACAGAAGCCTTGCTATCGCCTTTTTCGTAACCGTTGTAGCTATACTGAGTCATGTGGCCATCCTTATGAAGCACATCCTTTGTAGAGCCCTCAAGGGAACTCTGCCTCATGGAAGATCGTATCCGCAAACCCTCATCGTATCCCATATACTAATCTGTGTAGAACTCAATAAGGACACCTGCCCCAACAAAGCCTGTAAAGAACCCTTGCAGGGACCCTAGGATTCAGAAGGCACTGAACCCTAATGAAACCCTAAACATTCACAGAACCCTTCAAGCCCAAACTCAAAACCCTAAACATTGACAGAGCCTTGAAAGTACGTTTGAGAAAAACAGGATATCAACCCCCGTGGCTACAGCAAATGGCCGCTGGATCGATTTGTGAAAGCAGCGCACGAGGGTGACCTCGAGCTCTTGGGTAAGATGCGCCTCGACGAGAGAGTAGTTCTCCAAAGTCTGGTCATGGTTAAGTCCCCAACATATTACGTCTGGCACCTTAGAAAATGGACCCCGAAAGGAACCTTAATATAGAGAGATGCCCAAGCCACAAGGGTTCAGGGCTTGGGCTTTAGGTCACCTCGGTGGTCGCACCGTGCGGTAGCGGCTTGAATTTTCAGGTCATGGCCCTGGTTGGAAAGCATTAAATAGAAAAGGACTTCATGCATTGCCCAGCCTCTCTGCCGAGGCTCGATCGTGAGGACCCGATCAATGGCTACCACCATGACTTCAATGCGCACCACAAACCTGATGGCCACTCCGGTACAACAAAAAGGAAGGTTTAGGGTTTAGGGCTACTGTGAGGGGTTCTTTATAAGGGATGGAGGGCTTCATGTGTTTTTGGGTTTGGTGTTTGGATTTTGCATATGGGGTTCAGGGCTTAGGGATTGTATGGGGTGTCGGGTTGGATAGTTAAACTAGGGCGTGCAGCCGAGGTTTCAATGCGCTGCATGCCGCCGCAACAGCTGGCCAACTAGAGGCAGTGCAGATGTTGCTAGATGCGACCTGGCCGAGTGTAGGGTTTTGGGTTGGGGGTTGAAAAGCCTGGGCTTTATGCCACAGAAGCACACATGTCTTAAGCTTCGGCGGTCTCTTGGACGCATACACGTTGAAGTCTGCAAAAGCACAGAGAAGCCGAGCATTCAGAAAAACAAGCGCATGTATGAGCGCACACACCCACCTACCCATCCACCCGCCCACTTACCCACCCACATGCACGCACGCATGCACGCACGCACACGGATCCTTAAACGGCATCCTGTAGAGACTCTGAGGACCAAATCTGAACGCCAAGAGATTTGAGGCTTTGTTTACATGTGTATTGTCTGGCACTCAGGTCACATGAAAATTAGGGTTCAGAGGCTGGGGGTGACAGCGTAAGTTAAACCCGCACCAGCAACTTGCTTGAAGTAACGATATGTACGGTGATTCCAATGACAGGGCAAGTGTTAAATATTGGTTTAGTTGCCATCGCCTAATGAGCAGGCGGGTTAAACTCAGCAAGATGTGAGATCAACCGCCGTTGATGGAGGGGGGGATCGGGACTAAGTTATGAGATCAACCGAACTTGGGCAATGAGGGGGCGAGTTTGGGATGTGGGATCGACCGCACTCGCTGAATGAGGGGCAAGTTTGAGACATGGGAGTTTCCGAAAATAGGGGACCCTAATATAGTGCCCTAAATAGTAGGATCCTTATTATATTATAAGGGCCCCAAATAAGGTACTCCCTACTTGTCGGAAACTCCCATATGAAATCAACCGCCATCGCCTACTGCCCGACGGGCTCGGTCGCGACACGAGATCCAGCGCCGTCGTCTAACGAAGGGCGGGGTAAAGAGAGACGAGACCCGATGAACCTTCACTCCTAAGCCCTAAGCCCTAACGGTTTAGGGTTTAGGGTTTAGGGTTTAGGGTTTAGGGTTTCTAAACCCACCACACTGAGGACGTCGTCAAGAGACCCCAAGCTAGAGCAAGCCCGCATCAAAAGATGCACAACGGCCAAGCTCGACATTCTTAACCCCTGCGCCGAGCCCTCGAAGAGTCGCCAAGCTCTCAAAAATGGACGACCTGAAGTGGCGAACCCTAAAGTCCTGCTTTTATACAGACCTAAACCAGACACCCAGGCGATAAAGATGTAGTAGGGATTGGAAGACATTCCTAAATCCAACCAGTCTCAAAAGACGCATATAAGCCCGTATAGACTTCTTACTGTTTACGGTTCCTTCCCATTGTCATAGTACACTATGCCCCCAAACTTGTTAAGGTCCTTATATTAGCCTAAACCCTCAACTTCATCTGTCGCCCCAAAATTCCGCCGTCTTAGGGTTCTTTAGTATGTTTATGCACATCATTCCTTAAAGCGGGTGATTCTTTAGTGTTCAGCTAGACCTCAAAGCTCTCCCTTTGTTTTGTATACACGATGCTTTAAAAAGGTTGGATTCCTCAGTGTTCAGATATATACTTAAAGGATCATGCGACTTAGTAACTATGGTTATAATTAAGGTAACTATACCTATAACCCCAATTAAGGTACTTATAAACTTACTTACTAAGTCCCATGATCCTCCCAAGTAGACCCTAAACCCTAAACCCTATAGATCCCTTTAAGGAGCCCTATAGATACCTTTGAAGAACCCCGTAGATCCCTTTAAGGGAAGTCCCACATGAACATCTCTCCAAGCTCTACCGGACCTTAGGCTGGCGCAGATCCCCACGTCAAGCGGTGCATGCCCGAAGGTCGGGGGGGGGTAGGGGGTAGGGGTAGTGGGGGGTGAGTCTCGCGGGTAGGGGTTAGGGGTAAGGGTTTAGGGTATAGGGCTTCTTAGGCCTTATAGGATTTAGGGTTTTGCGTTTTGTTTAGGTTCAGGGTTCAGAGTTTAGGGTTCAGAGTTGAGGGTTTATAGTTTTAGAGTTCATGGTGCACGATTTAATATGAGAGGTCGGAATACTGAGCAAGATGCGCCTACATAGCTATAGTATACTAGACTACACAACCTTACTCGCAATTCTGAATTGCCCTCGCTTTAGGCTGTAAGGTTCCAGGGTTTAGAGGTTGGGAGTGGGAGTTTGGGGAGTTGGGCAATCCTCAACATTGAGGGTTTGGGGAGTGGGGAGTAGTGCTTCGGATTTACACAGCTGTTGGTGGGGTTTAAGGTTTAGGGTTCAGGGGTTTAGGGTTTAGCGGTGGATTGGATTACCGAAAGTAGCTGTAACGGAAGCCCTCTTGCCGGCGTAGCCTGTGGTGCTTGTCAGCTCAGTGGTTCAGGATAAGGGAGCAGGGTTTCAAGTTCGGGAGTAGAGTTTGGAGTGTAGCCTCAGCCTCTTGGATCGGGTTCCGGGTTGAAGCTTCTGTCTAAGGTTACTTGGAGGATCATGGGACTTAGTAAGTATTGTTATAAGTACCTTAATTGGAGTTATAAGTATAGTTAACCTAATTATAACCCTGGTTACTAAGTCCCATGATCCTTTAAGTAGGGATAGGGATACAGGAGATTTAGGCCGGGTATTTGTTCGGGGGGTTGAGGGCCAAAGGCTCTTGCCCTAAACCGTTTATCCTAAGCCCCTAGAGCCTGAGTGCTGAACCCACTAGGGACTTTGAGCGCAGGGCTTCGGAATTCGGAGGTTGGGCCGCTTTGGGGTTTATTTAGTAGAGACGCAAGGGGCACCCTTAGCCCCTAAGGTGTGAACCCGAACCCCCGGCCCAAAACCAAACAAAACCTGAAACCTTAAACCGTAAACTCCCCCAGCAGACTACGTACCCGAAACCCAAAGCCCAAACAGCAGAAACAGACCCTAAATCCTAAACCTTACAAACCCCCAAATCCTAAACCCTAAACAGCAGAAACGCCCAAGGCCCCACGGGCCCAAGCCCCAAAGCTCCAATGCACAGCCCCCAAAGCCGGGAAAGCCCTGAAGCCTGGGAGCCCCTGACCCTAAGCCTTATAACTTATAACTCCTGAGTTTTGCCTCATGAAACCCCCAAAAAATCAGCCCAAATCCTAAACCTTACACACCCTAAACCCTGTATTGCACTTAAAAGAAAGTCCTGGAAAGCCCTATAGAGTCGAGGCAAAGATCCCCGAGAGGGCGAGACTGCCCGCGAGATGGCAGACAAGCCTCTTAGATGCCTGAGTTTGAGGGTTCAAAGGTTTAGGGGGTTCAGGGTTTGGGATTCAGGGTTTAGGGATTCAGGGTTTAGGGGTTCAGGGTTTATGGGGGTTCAGGGTTCAGAGGTTCAGGGTTTAGGGGTTCAGGGTTTAGGGTTCGGGGTTCAGAGTATAGGGGCTTGTTCGTTACTTGTATGTCGTACTGTCATTATTAGTGCAGAATTAGTACCATTGCCTTGATGCTTGGGATCAATCCGAAACAACAAGCCCCCCAAAGCACCTTGAGTAAAAGCAGCTTATACGCAAGGTACTTGGGGGCTGTTGTTTCGGAATGATCCTTATAATAAGCTGACCTTTTTGAACAGGGTTGGTGATTTCTGGCTTTTTCTCGAAACGAGTGCGAGATCTTCATAGCAAGGATTGACTTCTTCGGGCTTACATCAAAGTACACGGAGTATTCCCAAAACCCTATTAAACCTATACCCTAAGGCTCTAACGCCCTGGTTTAAGTCTTGAACCTCTCATTTGGATGTTGGTTTTTTGGCTCGGATTTAGAGTTGCTTTCCGAGGTGTTGGGCTCCGTGCCATCGCAACAGCGGAGCATTCCGAGAATCGGGTTGTTAATTAGAATAGGATTCCTTTTGAAGGGTCCTCTAAAGGGGTGTATAAGGATTACAATAAGGGGTATTATGGAGTCTTAGTAAAGGGCCCGAAGTAATTACTAACACTATTTCGGGAGCTCCTTACTATATATATATATATATATATATATTAGAGTTATAGGCTAATGGGCCTCAAAACCCTATTCTATTCTGAAGGCCCTTGTATTCCCCTATATTAGAAGGCTTAAGTGTGGCATCGAAGACGGTGCGCCTTCTGCGGGACAGTGAAGAGTACGGCTAGGACTATAGCAGTGTAGACGGTCATGGTGAGGACGAAAATGATAGCCATGGCGACAGATTGTGATGGTGGCGGAGGCTCTTGGTGAAGAAGCATTAGGTCTGCAATGACCATGGCAGGAGAACGGGAGCAGCAGTCACGGCCAACACCACCACACTCACCGCTCCAGCCTGGCATAAAGAGAATGACCCTGTTGATGCTGTGGATGACGCTGAGTGCAGACCTCACTGCTGAGTGCAGCCTACCCTAAGGTTCCACTGTACCCATATCGCATATACTTCAGCCGTAACAGTTATATATACTTTCGGAAAAGGAGCCTACAGCTTGAACCCTGAAGCCCTAAGCCCTAAACCCTTTCAGTAAATGAGCCAAGGCACGGATGGGACGACATCGTGACTTGGCCTTCCCAGTTTTCAGTAGACTTCCAGCTTTACAAGCTCAGAGTTCAGGATTTAGGGTTTAGGATTTAAGGTTTTAGGGCTTGGGTTTGTTGGGCCTGTAGGGGTTTAGGCTTTGGTGTTTAGGCTTGAGGCTTACGGTGTCGGGTTAGGTTACCAAAGGTCTGAAATTCTGGAAGTCCTCTTTCTGCGGCCTCGCTCAACACCATCAACGGCTTTACTACCACCACTCCACAGGAACTGCTCTCCGTTTCAAGAAAGCACCGTAAACTCCAAAGCCACTTTCGAAGGCATCTGGAGGCGGCGCAACGCCAAATTGCCTAAACGTCTTTGACACGACGTCGGGATGTGGTTGGCAGGCTCCAGAGCCCCGAAACAATGGCCGCACCCAAGAAACCCGACGACTGAAGCTCCAAACCCACACAATCGAAACACCAAAAATTCCGACAAGCGAGACCGAAGAGCCAGCTAACGGAAACCTCAAACCCCGAAAACCGAAGCCCCAAAGAATTAAGACTTGGAAAAAATTAGTGGTACCTTACTTTGGGGTCCTTATAATAAGGATCCTAGCATTTAGGGTACGGGTAGATGGATGGATGGATGGATGGATGGAAGTTTGTAAGAGTGGCTTGATGGATTTCGAATTCCCGACTACACTAGGGTCCGCTATGTTTCGGAAACTCCCATTTGATCCTGGGGCCCTCCAGTCGGGTTGGGGTGCAGGGCTTGTGGGTTAGTGTTTGGGGAGTTTGGGCGTTTAGGGGTTTAGGGTTTAGGTGCCTTTAGGGGCTTTTGGGGTTTTGACTTGAGGGTTTAGGGGTTTAGGGTTTAGGGTTTAGGTGCTATTTTTGGGGCATTTAGGATTCTGAGTTCAGGGTTTAGGGGTTTAGGGGTTTGGGGTTCGGAGTTTGGGCGGCTTAGAAGCTAGCAGGAACTATAGTTATACTTTCAGGGTCTCTGTGCCCAAATGGCATAGACTTGGGCCTTAGAGTACCTATATACTATAGGTAACACTTAGAGGCCAAGATATACTGTTTGCATACATGGATGTACGCATGCATGCAAGGGCAGATGTACCGGCACTGTAACCCTCAACCTTAAACACAGCCCCAAAGGGATTTGTTTATATCTTTAATCATCGCATACTCCCTCAGCTATTGAAAATGAAAATCCTGAACCCACATACCCAAATATTGGGCCCCTAGCTTGAGGTCGCCGTCCTCAAGGAGGCCGAAGAGAAGCGGCCGAGAGGGTTGTACAAAGAGCTCTTTGGCCGAGAAAGGGGGGTTTGGCGTTAGGCTTTAGGGCTCAGGGTTTAGGGTTTGGGGTTTAGGGGTTTAGGGTTTAATGGTTTAGGGTTTGGGGTTTTAGGGGTCTAGGGGTTTAGGGTTTAGGGTTTGGAATCCAGGGTTTTAGGGTTTAGGAGAGGTCAGGGGTTTGCGGTGCGGTGTTGGGGCCTACAGGCGGTCAGGGGGGTGGTGCCGTCTCCGCACAGGGGTGAGGGGGTAGTAAGCTGGCTTGGCCGTGAAAAAGATGTATGAACTATATCCTCAGACCTTTGGGATCTGAGTTTGGGTCGTTGCCAAGTGGGATTATGTTTAGACTGGTCTTGCGAAAAGTTATGCTCACGGCAACCCTAAACCTAAACCCTAATACCTTAAAGCCCTAAACCCTAAAGCCCCAAACTCCCTAACCCTAAAGCCCTAAAGCCCTAAAACCCCAAAGCCCTAAAACCCTAAAGCCTTAAACTCCCTAACCCCAAAGCCCCAAACTCCCTAAAACCCCCCAAAAGCCCTAAAACCCTAAAACCCCCCCAGAAAACCCGATGCCCCAAGCCCAGGCATCCACTGAAACCCTGGGAGCGCACTGAAACCCTGGGAGCCCACTGAAACCCTTGGAGCCCTACTTTATAGTGCCTCAGGCCCTGCGTTCCCCCTAAGGCGGACATCCACGAAACCCTGGCCGAGCCCGTCACACTCTAAAGCCCCAAGGCCTAACCCTAAAGCCGAAATTTCAGATGAATCTCAACCCTGAACATAATTAAGCCCTAAACCCTAAACCCTAAACCCTAAACCCTAAACCCTAAACCCTAAACAACAACATGAACCCTGAACCCTAAACCCTAAACCCTAAACCCTAAACAACAATATTAAACCCTGAACCCTGAAGCCTCAACTGCAAACGACACCCCTGCTCACTGCACCCGGAGTTTCAGCTCAGGTTCGGCCCGAACAACAACGCTAAGCTTTGGCCCATCGATCGCCCGGAAGCTGGGCCATCAGGGTTTAGGGTTTAGGGCTGAGGGTTTAGGGCTTTGGGTGTAAGCTGTAGGGTTTAGTTTTTTTCTTTTAGGGCTTTGGGTTTAGGGGTTTTGTGGTTAAGGCTTAGCGGTCTAGGGCTTTGGCGGTCTAGGGCTTTGGGTTTAGCTTAGGCCTCCGCAAGAAAGGTTTTCGATATTGGCATAGTACAGTAGGGTTCAGAGTTCAGGGTGTATTTTCTTAAGCAGGAGTCATACCAACATGTTGTTTCGAGTTGGTACATATGGTCTATCCTGGAGAAGGAGCACAACCTTGATAGTTTATTCTGAAGGAGACACCAAAAATAACGACTTGATCCTGAATCCTACACCCTTTTTGCCCTACACCCTCAACGTAGGGGCCTTGATAATTAGAGTACGGTTTTGGGTGTTCCTTATTACCAATA
The DNA here is from genome assembly GCA_905221615.1 of Symbiodinium sp. CCMP2592. Taxonomy (NCBI): domain Eukaryota; class Dinophyceae; order Suessiales; family Symbiodiniaceae; genus Symbiodinium; species Symbiodinium sp. CCMP2592. The sequence continues at coordinate 425,347 of CAJNDT010003713.1, forward strand.
TAATGTGACATACCGCAAGACCCTATTTTGATTATTACTTATCTTTCGTTAGTGGGGAATGTAAGAATGGCAGTAATAGTAGTTATACTTGTACCCCATTCCTCCATTCCCTACTAACCAAAGGTGAGATTAAGGCCCTTGTATTAAACCCCAGCCTTAAAGCCTCCAACCCTAAACCCCAAACCCTAAACCCTCAACCCTAAACTCCTAAGCCCTAAAGCCTAAACCCCTAAACCCTAACTCCTAAGCACTATAAACCCTAAACCCATAAACCCTACCTCCTGAGAAAACTCCAAACCCTAAACCCCAGCCTTAAAGCCATCCAGAAGTGCCGAGGAAGGCTTAGACCCCGAGCAGGAGAAGCGAATCTTGGCGGTCGAAGTGGTTAGGGCTTGGGTTTTTTGGGGTTTAGGGTTCAAGGTTTAGGGTTTGGGGTTTAGGGGTTTGGGGTGCAGGGTTTGGGGTTTAGAGGTTTAGGGTTTAGGGTTTGGTGTTTAGGATTTAGGGTTGTTTAGGGTTTGGGGTTTAGGGCCCAGGCCTCCCAATACCCAGGAATTGAGGAATTGTTCCGCAAGTCATATCAGTGATCCTACTACAGTAGAAGCCCAAAAGTTGGAAACCCAATAGCCTCGATCCTTATGAGTAATATATCAGGGATCCCAGCACTGTTTGGCCTTAATTTAAATGCGGTTTCCAACTGTATGAGGTTTACTGTAAGGCTTTGAGACATTTAGGGCACTCAAGGGCACTCAATGCTTAGGGATTAGGGTTCAGGTTCTGATTTTTTTTCGGGGTGTTAGGGTATTCTCTAAGGTCTGTTTCGGGATTAAGGTGCTGCAGGGCTTGGGGCTCTGGGGGAAGTAGGGCTTGCATTTTGGGATCGACCAGGCTCGGGTTCAAGATCCGAGGTATATTTAGGGGATCATGGGACCTAGTAACTAGGGTTATAATTAGGGTAACTATACCTATAACCCCAATTAAGCAACTTGTAACCTTACTTACTAAGTCCCGTGATCCTCCAAGTACTTCCTCACCGTCAGGGCTCGTTGCAAAAGGGCCCATGCGTTAAAGAAAACTAGGTTCAGGGTCGACAACATGATGTGAGACCGCAGAGCACCTGCAGTCTCGTGGTGCAGTTCTGCAAGACAAGAGGCACGACAAACCTGCGGAATAGTTTCGACGACACGGTCTTTGAGCGATCCTCTCGGAGGGCAGCGCTTCTACGTCGGGGGTGCCGAACAAACCAAGATCGAGGTGAGCGCGGAGGCCTGTGTCCAGCTCAAGAAGCGCGAACTGGCACAGTTGTGCGTTGCTACCTCGTGGCCAGATGCGACACCAACAGTCAGGCATGGGATGTGGGACTGAACGCAAGGAGGTTGACTTCCGTGACGGCCTCGCTGAACCTCCAGCAAGCGGGCGAGGTGTGGGCAGCAACGACTCAGGGCAATGACGGATTGCCGCCACTTTGCCAGTGTCATGACAACCATCGGACACAGACGATCTTCATAGGGTTGACACGTTTTCTCCGATTTTCCCTCTATCTGCGCCACTCGCCACAATTTGAGGGCCGGTTGCGGGCTCAGGCTTTCATGTTCGATGTCAAGCGGTGCACATGCTTGACCAAGGTGCAGAGCAGCAGCCTCAACAGCTACTCGTACCCTTCCTTCCAAGCCCCGAGATAGCTGCAGTAGAGTCGACAGTGATCAGACGCAACAGTTTTTGTGTCACGCACAGAGCAGTGGTACGGGTCCTCTTAAGTCTGGCAACATCCAGCTCGGAGGCCTCAAAAGGTGGGATGAAGGTGGGTAGGATCAAGGATCCCTTATATACGGACTCTCATTTGGGAATATCCCACCTAGCTTCATCCCACCTTTTGATGCCTCCGACCAGCTAGGCCATGTTCCCGATGAAAGGAAGACCTGGTCCGCAGGTATTTAACATCGTGGACATGTATCCCTAAACCCGAACCCTAAACCTTGAGCCCCTAAATCCCAACACCACACCCTAACCCTAAAATACTCTGAAGATCCACCTGGCAAGACCCAAACCTTTTTTTACTTTTTTGTAGCGTCCCTTACATTCCATGTTAAGGCTTTAATAAGCGCCTACAGAAGAGTAGGTTATGGTAGCTTAAGGTAAAGATTAAAGCCTGAACCCTAAAACGCCGAAACATTGGATTGTAGATGCTGCAACTTAACCCTGACCCAACGCGCAAGTAGACTGTCCAAGCTCCTACGAGCTCAGGTGCAAAGGCAGCCTACAACAAGTTTGTGAAGGGACTGCCCGGGAAGGACCCCTAAACTCCCTAAGCCCTAGACCCTAAAAGTAAAGCCTAAACCATAAGCCTTAACCCCCAAAAATAAAGCTCAAAACCCCTAAGCCCTAAAAAATGAGTTCTAAATCCTAAACACTGCATCTTAAACCCGAAAAGTAAACCTAAACCTAACAACTACCCCTCAACCCTAAAACCCGGGGGGACTTGCGGTCAGAAAAGGCCTCTCTATGGTGTGGGGGACCTTGGCTTCGAACTTCTTCGGTCTGTTTAGGGGTTTAGGGTTTTGCATGGTTCCCCTCAGCCTTACACCCGAAGCGACATGCTAGGTCCACGCAGGCCCGAGGTTTGCCGACGTGCATGAGGAATTCATAGGTTTCAGGATTTGCAAGGGTTTTGCACTACTTAGATCTTTCGGGTTTCGGGGGTTTAGGGCTATGCTTTAGGGAGCTCTTCTCTTTGAAACTGTGGCGTGAGCAGGTTACAAAGCTTGCGTCTCAGTCGACTGGCCCGTGCAAGACGAACTGTCAGGGGTTCCTTCCGAACTGGGGCCCGCTTTGGAATTCTACTCTACTTGTTGCCAATGTCAGTGAGCGCGACACCCTAAACCCTAAACCTCTAAGCCCTAAATCCTAAACTCTAAACCCTGAACCCCTACACCTTGTCCAACTCTTCGCTGCCTCCCGTTTCTATCACGTGCACCTCAGAGATCTTCTGGTAAGAAGGAGGCCTCAATAATTGACCCGATTATCCTTCAGGGTTCCTTATCATAATTATACACTATGATGTATCCCCCCCAATACCCATGCTAATCATTAAGGCCCTCACAGTATGGGCCCGACACCTGTCTTTTCTCTGGCCTGTGGGATACTCTAGGTCAAAACCTTTAACCCTATAGGCCTCAAGCACTAATCCCTACCAGGACACCCCGATGGCCCCTTAACAGTGCCCCAATAGTGGGTATTTAGGATATGTTAGAGGGTAATTGTGGGGTCTAAGTATAGACCGGCAAGCTATATCCTAGAGCCTGTCAACTCAAACTCTGACTCCCTGCCCTCGTACAGAAGTGACAACTACTGCTATCTCAGACCCCAGTCCTTAGCTGTTAGGCACGTTGGATCCTCAAAACGCAATAAACTCCGTCTACGTCTATTAAACACAAGCCCGACACCCTCGATGCCAAACTCTGAGCTCTATATGCCGCTAGGCAACATAAGCCTGAAAATCACAGGCCCTGCTTGAAGCCGCATAAACCTACTGCCACAAGTCAGAACCCTACAAGGCCCTAAGTCTCGTAAACACTCCCCAAAATCTAAAGCTCAAGGTGTAGACCCAAAGCACGAATGCCCTAACGCATTAATTCCTAAAGCCCAAAGCCCCAAACTACTAGAAGCCCTAAACCCACAAGCCAAAAACTTAAAGGCCCCATATATACCCTCGAATGCCAGTCCTTCTTTTGTATGACCTATTTGGGACGCATAGTCTATTTCATGGTCAGGATCCCACAGTAAGAAACCAAGTTAGCCAAAGGCAGGCAATACATTTTGTGGTCTAAGGAAGCCCTGAAACTTTCATTAAACCCGAAAACCCTATGCCTTAAACCCGGAACTCGAAAAGCCCCAAACCTGAAAACTTGAATCACCCTCAACCCTGAAGCCCTAAATCCCCAAACCTTAAAGCCCTAAAGCCTAAGCCCTAAACCCCTAAACCCCTAACCCTAAACCCTAAGCCCTAAAACCTAAACCCTATATAAATCCTTAAACCCTAAACCCTATACAAATCCCCAAACCCTAAACCCCCCAAACCCTAGAGCCCTAAAGCCCAAAAAAAAGCCCTAAGACACAGGAAGACCGACTCTTCTACGGGGACCTGGTCTTCGGCGTGAACTTCGGCACCGATACCCGGGGGCGCCCTGGCGCACATTTTTGGAGGTTTCGAGTTTCGGACTGTTTGGGCTCAGGTACAGGTTTAACCCCAAGTAACCTACCTTTTCAAGGACTTATATAATGAAATCATATTAGGGAACCCTAAAAAGGCAGGTTCCTTAGTGTCCAGGAGGGTTTTGGGAGGTTTACTGGAGTGTTGTCCGGTTTACTGGGGTGGTAGGAGTTCAGGGGTTTCGGTATCGGGATTTCATGATGTGTAGCATGTATGTATGTATATATATATATATATACACACATATACCAGTCTTACATGGTTTTGCTAAGGATGCTACCGGACTTGGTAGCAGGTGTTTAGATCGAGGATGTTTCAAACGTTCTCTGAATGGCTTTCATAAGGTTGTGAGGGCTGCATGAGGTTTCACAGGCTGTTTGTACCAGGACTTGCTAGTTTCTCGATTTCATCAAAGGGCTTTTTATAATATGGCATATCCACGAGTGCTTTCGGGGAAACTGGTCTGGCGCAGTCAGATGTGGGTCTTGCAACATGGCGACGCTGCTGCGATGATAGTGATGATCACGACGGAACCCTAAACCCTAAACCGATTGCAGGTGTCTCGTATGCCTTCGGAGGATAAATGGAACGCACAGCAGTGCCAGGCCTCCTGCACAAAGTTACTTCAAGGATCATGGGACTCAGAAACTAGGGCTCCTTAAAGGGCTCCTTTAAAGGGATCTAAAGGGTTCTATAAGAGGGTTCTTAGGGTTACTTGAAGGAACTTAGTAATTAGGGTTATAATTAGGGTAACTATACTTATAACCCCAATTAAAGTACTTATAACCTTACTTACTAAGTCCCATGATCCTCCAAGTAGGTACCCAAAGGGTCCAAAGTACCCATCTAGCAGAATGTAGGTTTCCTTTCCTAGCAGTTTCGAGTATGAATTGGGGAAGTATCCCCCATAACGGTACCTAGGACCCCGGGCCGGTATCCGGAAGCTCCTACCTGGACAGCAAAAGTCTGTCGAACGATAGCCTTTTATAGAGGGCCATTATTTTACGTGACGTTTAGGGGGTGTATGGAGTGTAGGATTTATAAAGTTTGTGGTTTCGGGCATTATTCTACTTCCTTAAACTCTAAACTTTGGGCGTTTAGGCATTCTTCCAGTACCAAGCGATGCTTTCTCCAACACTCCGCATTGTCCAGCCACGGAGAGCTCAGAAGACGACGACAGCTGAGGAGGCCCCAGCACGATGGCTTGTGGGAAGAGACTAGATATATTTACGCCTCTATATGGGAGTTCCCGAAAACAGGGGACCCTAGTTCAGTACCCAAAAGAGTAGGATCCTCATTATAAGGACCCCAAAACAAGGTACCCCGAATTTTCGGAAGCTCCCATATTACCCGACGCTCCCAAGCCGTGATGTAGGCTTCCGGCCGAGGATTCATTGCAGGGCTGGGTGCACCCTGAACCCTCAGACCCCTTTTGTAATGAATCGTATGGCTCCGATGGCCAACGCTTCTGCTGCAGCCAAGGCGCCCTATTCAGAAGAAGGCACGGCAGGGGAACATTCTCTCCCCTAAACCCTAAACCCTAAACCTTCGATTTAGAAATCCAGCATCCAGTTCCATAAAGGTGCAGAAAGAGCGATTGAGCCTCCTGTGGTAACTGGGGGGCGGGGTTTAGGGTTTAGGCTTTAGGGTTTAGGGTTTAGGGGTTTAGGGTTTAGGGTTTGTGGTTTAGGGTTTAGGGGTTAGGGTTTGGGGTTTAGGGTTTAGGGTTTAGGGTGTGTGTGTGTGTGTGTGTTGTTCGTTCGACTTTCCATGCGGTTTCAATCTCAAGGAGGGTCTACCCAGTCTCACCAAGCTGGCTAGCAGCGGACGAAAACCACACCCTAAACTAAACCCCAGAAGCCCTCATGAAATAATCCAAAGTTCAAGATGTTCATGAGCCCTCCTCGGTTCCATCATGGACATGCATAACTTTATCAGAGTCAGCTTCAGGCTTTATGATCTAATGTCTCACAATTCTCAGGATGTAGAGTTCAGGGGGTCTTTGTAATGCATCTGGGTGCCTGAATTCTTGGTGAAGCTTTCACCTGGAGTTTCGGCATTTGGGCTGCTGCGCACCCATGCACGGGTCTCGTGTTATGTGAAGTTCCCGATTCATGTTTTGGTCGAGGGGTGGGAATCTGTTTGCACAGTGAAGGTAGCGAGGAGGGACAACCACAAGCACTGGCAAGAACAACCATGCTATAGCAATGCGTTGAAGCAGTTGTCTTCTTCTTCCTCATAATCATCATCACCATCATCATCGTCATCATCATCATCATCATCGCCATCGTCATCGTCATCATCATCATCATCATCATTACCACCACCACCACCACCATCATCACGTTTTCTTCTAATTACTTCGTAGTCAATACCAGCACCAGCATCAATAACAATAGCCATTGTCACCACCATGATGATGATCATCATCGTCTTCAGCTTCATTAACACCTACCAATCAATCAACCACCCTACTTCCTTCAAGTCACGGCCACTGCTCGCAGAAGCCTATGCTCAATGGGCTGGATTCCGAGGAGCTCGTGTTGCACGCTCGCAACCCTGTCCTGAAACCCTAGGGCCCCCAAAGCCCAGGCCCCGAACTTTCGAAACCCTAAACTCCTAAACGTAAAAAAACCCTAAACTTCTGGCTCAGGGCAGGGAACGCAGGATTGAGCTTGCTCTGTGCCCTAAGGCCCAAGCCACACACCGCGCCCTACGAGCCCGAGCATCCCTAAACCCTAACCACTCGTGAACCGAACCCCATCAGCCTTATAAGCTTTGTAAGCCCTCTCAAACCTAACCCCCAAATAACCCTAAATCGCACGCCCTGTAAACCCCAAGGAGCTCCACAATCCCAGAAACCCGAATCCAGCCCTCCGTCGGGGAACAAGCATGAACTTCAGGTTAAGCTTTGAACTCTAGGTTTTTTGTGTTTTAGGTGTTTTTTTTTTGTTTTTTTTTTGGGGGGGGGGGGGGGGGGGGGGGGGGGGGGGGGGTTGTGTTTAGGGTTGTTTTCTTGGTTTACGCTGTAGGACTTCGGGTTATCCTTGGCGACTTAGGGTTTAGGGCTATTAGGACTCCATCAGCCACTATCTTGCAGGGGCCATCTTCGGGTTTAGGGTTTAGGGTTTTAGCATAACCAGCCCGCACCCGGAGCCACACATAGAACCCACATGGGAGTTTCCGAAAATTAGCGTACCTTATTCTGGGGTCCTCATGATAAGGATCCTACTATTTAGGCTAATTACCATACTAGGGTCCCCTATTTTCGGAAACTCGCAGAGGCTTATACAATGCTTATGTTTTCGAACCCCACGGAAAAACACCCTTATCAGACATCTTATATCGTACCCAAATGGCATGATGGTACGCTTGCATACTTGGAGGATCGTGGGACTCAGTAACTAAGGCTATAACTACCTCAAGTGGGGTTATACGTCGCTATAAGTAGTCTTGCCCTAATTATCGCCCTAGTTACTAAGTCCCATGATCCTTTAACTAACCCTGTTCCCAGAGCCTTCCCCAAACCAGACGGTGCCGCCAATTCTAGACGCCGGCAGGAACATGATCCCTAAACCCTCATCCCTCAAACCCAACGCGCAGCCCTAAACAGTAGGCCCAGAGCCTCCAAAACCCCTTAATTAAGGAATATACCTTAACATCATATTAGGGATCCCATTATAATTTAAGGTATATTCCTTAATTAAGAGGTTTTGGAGGCTTTGGGGACCCTAAACCCTAAACAATAGACTCCTTCGCATGCGAGAGAGTGCACTCGTCCGAGTACTGACTCCACTCAAGAAGCAATAGACTCAATAGACCCTAAACCCTATAAACCTACAGCTCTGAACAATAGACCTTAAACAATGGACCCTATAGGCCCTAATCCTTCAAAACCTACGGGTCTAAACAATAAACCTAGGCCGAAAGCCCCAAACTAAACCGCCCTTGCGGAGGAATAGTCTGCACGTCGCGGCGGGCATCCGATGAGCTTCTAAGAGCCCTCCGGTGTAGGGTTTAGGGTTTAGGGTGTACGATTTGCGGCTTGGCATTGACGATTAACTGATGGGCTTTGGCGCTTAAAACATCGAGGTCTGGCGTCTGGTGTTTGTTGATCCGTTTGTTCGTTCGCTTCTTTTGTTTGTTAAGGTTCCTTCGTCGGATGTGCTTTGCCAGCTTTTGTTTCTTTCGAATCCTTCTCCGTTGTTTTCAGACCGATCAACCGTCGTTGTGTTCATTCGTGCCTTCGCTGTCTCATTTGTTCTGTGTGTTTGATTCGTTGGTTTGCTTCCTTGTTCTCCTTTGCTTTGCTGTTTGCTGCCATTGGCCTTTCCATGTGCGCAAATTATACTTTGGGCCTCATGTAACTATGTAGGGAGTACTTTATGGCTCAAGTCTTTACTATTTGGGTACATGGACCCTTATACGCGAAACCCTTATAGACCACTTAAAGGAGCCCTTAAAGAAATCCTAAAAGGAACCTACTTGGGTACATGGACCCTTAGGGTTCTTGTTCCTTTACATTCTCCTCACCTCCATGGGTCTCCAATCCGACAAATGCGGCAACGGCAAACCTCCAAGCCCCCCTGATGGGTTTAGGGTTTAGGGTTTTAGGGGTTCAGGGTTTAAAGGGGTTTAGGGGTTTACGGGTTTAGGGTTTACGGGTTCGACTCGAGTTGCAGGACTTCTGGTGCAGGGCTCCTGCTTTGAGATTTAACCCGGCCAGGGGGGGTTCATTGAGGCAGCACGCGCTCACAAACGTCAAAGGAAGCGGCTGCAGGAGAAGGCACACGGCACCGACGCGCATCAAAATCCCTCATCCCGTGTATAGAGTCTTCAACTACATCCCATGCACGCTGAATCGTACATAAACCTAAGCCTTAAACCCCAGACCCATAAAGCCGAAACCTTTCTTCAGCTATTCTCATGGGCAAGCTCAACTGTTCACCTGGAAGCTCCAGTCTCCCGACCACAGCCCGTCATCAGGCTAGTCAACTTTAGCAGCCTTAGGCATGTTCAGGTTTTAAAGTAAAAGCCAGAAAGTTGGAATATGATTATCCTAAACCATTTATGGTAGATTATAGGCTATCCTACCCTGAAACCATATTCCAACTTCTGGAGTTCCCTTAGGGTAGTTCAATGTCCCTGTGGCTCTTTTTCATCAGCTTTCCGCTTCATCTGAGTATTGGATTCTAGCCGTTTAGCGATTAAGTTTGTGCTTTCGTTGCAGGCTTGTCCCGAAAAGCCAAGCAAGTTGTATATGATCAGAAGCCGCCACTGCCTACTCCTGCAGCCGCGCAGCAGCGCAACGATCTGTCCGAGAAAGTGTTACGCAAGACTGGCTTCTGCGACGGGTTTTCGAAAGTCATAACCCTAAACCCTAAACTCCAACCCCCATGCCTTTGAGGATGTACATAGTTTAAACGCCGATTTTCAAGGCAGATACCTGCATTCCGACCCAACCCGAACTACCCTGCCCTCAGCCTGTCATACAAATACGTATCGATGCAGTGGAACATCGCGTTTTCAGGATGTCCGGCATTTCAGATTTGATGAGTTTTGCTTTAACCCTAAACCTGAAACTCTAACTTGATCCGGGAAGTCTCTGTAAGTTTGAGATTTAGCAGGTTTTAGCGGAATAGACCGCCAGATAACCTTCTGGCATTCGTGCCCAAACCCCTTTGAAGCCTAAGAACATTCATTCCGATTTCAGAGTTTGCATCCTCCGAGCCTACCATCGCGGTTTGACGATGATTTAACTTATTTACCGCAAAGCAAGATTAAGCCGGAGCCTTCCGGAACTGTCAGTCATGGAAAGAAGACCAATCTTGTTTATGTTTATTTGCCTGTACGGTCCCAAGAAGACGAACCTCGAGTTGTAGTCCGGCAAGCCCTAGCCCTGTGACACTGTGGCGAGTCCGCGAGCATTGAAGAGCTGGCCTTGCGATGCCACGGATCGTCGTTTCTTCCTAGGTTGCAGCATCGCCCAGAGCAGCAAGCTTGGGAAAGTGTGATTTCGATCTAGGGTTATATGTTTCGAGTATGAGGCTTTAAGGCACCCCCTCAACCGTGATGTTGCGTATCGCCGGGTGCAATCACAGTCACGCTTTGGGAAGCGCCGGTTCAAGCCAGGGTTGCCAAGCTGATCTCCGGTAAGTAGTTCAGTTTCTACAAGTGGTACTAGTGGGGACTGTGGTGACTATCGGACTGTCGCCGTCGTCATCATCATCATCATCTGCTTCATCGTCGTCAGATGGGTCAAAGTCTAGAACTAAGTTATGGCAACACGTGGCTACAACAAAAGAGTTACTTGCAAAAAGCAGAACTACTGCAAGCGATCGCAGTATTTATATTGAGACACAAGCACTATTGGCGTGATCACTGTCATGCTGCTACTACATACTGCTGCTGCTGCGACTGCATCGACGACGACATCAACCACCTTCGACCACTAATATCACCACCAAAACCACCAGTACCCGTGGCGAAGCACCTGCAAAAAATAATCAGTTAAAGTACACAGTCTTACCGCAGCTTGGACATCTTGAGTTCCCGAAGCAATCCTTATTCCAGGCGTGTTGGGCTTTACAGGCTTCAACAGGGTTCCATAGGGTTTCAGGTTTGTTCCGGTCACTCAAACCGAACAACTTCTAAGCCATGTGAAACCAACACCATCAATAAAGGTTTTTTGAAAGTCATCATTCATACCCCAAAAAAACCTAAACACCAAGCCTTAGCACAAACTCATAAACCTTTAACCCCAACAGCCCTGAAGCCCTAAACCTTAAACCCAACTCCAAAAGCTGTTTTTCATCCCTAAACACTGAAACCCATTCACTAAACCCTAAACCCCACCCCTAAACCCCTAAACCCTAAACCCTATTCACCCTTAGCCATAGAAGGCGAAACCTGCAGCCGAAGCGGCCAAAGCTGCTGCCGAGGTTCCTCCAACCTTCTGTGGGTTTAGGTCTTAGGGTTCAGGGTTTAGGGCTTAGGGTTTAGGGTTCAGGGTTTAGGGTTTGGGGTTTAGGGTTTAGGGTTCAGGGGTTAGGGTTCAGGGTTCAGGGTTTAGGGTTTGGGATTTAGGATTTGGGGTTTAGGGTCTAGTGGTTTTAGGGGTTGTAGGTCTTAGCATTTGGGGTTTAGTAGTGGGTATGCAGGCCCAGGATTCATGACGCAGAGTTTTAGCCAGGAAATGCAGGGTACGGCTTTGGCCCAGAGGGAACGACCCGTAGCGGCGGGGGTTTAGGGTTTAGTGGTGAGACCCCTAAACCCTTAACCTCCAAAGCCTATGTGCAGGTCGTAGGGTCTAGGGTTTATGGCATGGCAAGTAGCTTGAAAGGACCCCGATACGTAGTGGTTTAGTGTTGGTTTGTATAGGGTTTGTCCAGGAGCCATTGTTAGGTTTTGATAGGTTTCTGCTGTATACGCTTTTAAACAAGGGGCTTCGAGATGGATTCTTTTGGGGAAAAGCTTATACATGTTCATTTTGAGGCCCTCGAAATGAACCCTAAATCCTATCTTCGAGAGACATTCTCGCCTTGACGTCGTCGTCTTCTAATCAATGCTGAGAGCAAAAGAGGGTTTAGGTCTTCAAGGCTTTAGGGTTCAGGGTTTTGAGTTTAGGGGGTTGATTCTCCTTCCAAAATACCTGGAAGGCCCATTGAAGAAGCGAAACAGAATCATCAAGAAGACGGGAGCTCGGCCAGACTGCCGCAGAGAAGCGAGCCTACTTTACAAGCTGGCCACCCAGAAAGCGTGGCAAGCGACAATCCGCAACCTAGCCAACAAATGAGGCCCCTCAGAATCGGCTCGATGACATGCGGCAGCGGCTGGCCAGGTACTGGTTCCCTAGTATGGTGATAGCGTATAGCACACCCAAACCCCCAGTTCGATTCTTCCAGCTCTATGTTATCCAATTCTACAAATCCCAAACCCAAAAATCCTGGAAGCACAGGGCTCTGGTTGGATGATGGGCTTGGATTAGGGTTTAGGGTCGAAGGCTCTTGTTGGATGATGGGCTTCGGTCTGAGCACCTAGCAGCTTTGAGACATTCGTAATTCTATTCCAGGGTTCCTAATGATCATTAAAGCGCGCTGCTCCCCAAAACCTATTCGAGCCATTGAGGCAGCTATACCGACTTTAGGGGCCTTATGATTACTATACCGACTTTAGGGGCCTTATGATTGCTATACCGACTTTAGGGGCCTTATGATTACTATACCGACTTTAGGGGCCTTATGATTACTATAACAGAATATTCTCCCCAAAACCCTATTCTAGCCATGAAGGCAGCGACCTAAATGGGACACCCTAATGGAAGAACCTGATCAAGAAACCCCGGGCCTGTAAGGAGCCCTGATAAAGGCCCAAGGTTTATTAATCGGGTTCCTACATAATTAGAGTACCCTTATATATATATATATATATATATATATATATATATCCCTTATAAAGTAACCCTTACCGACCCCTTTAAAGGAACCCCCCATAAAGGCCCAAGGTTTCTTAATCAGGTCCCTACATTAAACCATCAAAGGAGGCCTTGGACGAAGCAGCCCGACTGGCCAACACCGGTCGTGAGGAGGGAGAGGGGAGTCCATGGCACGGAACAGAGGGTTTGGGTTTTGAAAGGGCTCTTAAGGGGTACTATAAGGGTACTACAAGGATACTATAAGGGTGCTTTACGGGTTTAGAGTTTGGGGTTTAGGGTTTGGGCTTTAGGGATTTTGCGGCTTAGGGTTTAGGGTTTAGGGGCTTGGGTCTAGTGGCTAAGGGTTTATGGTTTCTTGCATCTTGGGTGGTATGCTGTTTACAGGGTGCTTCAAGATGTTGTAAGATGCTGTTATATGGGGTGTATAAATTGTTTCGGGTTGTTTGTTGTTTCTGTTTTCAATGAGATGTTGTAAGGGCTGTTACAGCCTAAACCCTAAACCCTAAACCCTTTTAGGGATTGTACATCCCTTGGACCAACCTCAGCCCGAAACCTCGGATGCTCACTCAGAGGCTCACCGAATCTAGGACCTAGAGTAGGCCCTTGTTCCCTTTTTTTCAGGGTTCATGTTCCCTTATAAGCCCCTTTAAACCCAAAGGGCACCCTTTTTGTTCCTAGGTTACTCTTGGGTCCAGGAATCCTTCAACAATTGACAGATTCCTTGGAAGGGGCCCCCACCCTGTGATAGTGACTATAAGGATTATATTAGGGCCCTATTATATTCCCTATTAGACCACTATTACAGGGTGGGGGGCCCCTTCTAACAGATTCCGTGCTTATATTTGGGTGTTTGTTTGAAGATTCGGGGTTAAGGGTTCAGGCTTTAGTGCGAAACGCAAACGACCAAGTGACAATTGCCATTACTGCTGCGACCACCAGCGCGCTTGATGCAGCAGTCGTCCTAGTCGTCGTGAAGTATTGCAGTAGTGGACACACATCCACGTTCATCACATATTTGCTAAGCCCCTGGTTCTTTACGACACCCCTACTTGGAGGATCATGGGACTTAGTAAGTAAGGTTATAAGTACCTTAATGGGGTTATAAGTAGTTACAATTGTAGTTACCCTAATTATAAGCCTAGATACTAGGTCCCATGATCCTTTAAGTAGTCCTGCCTGAAGCTTAACACCCTACTTCCTTCAACTCAAAAGCCCTCGAGACCCAACTGTTGAATCCATAAACAAAGCGCACTTTACTTAAGACCCTTCTCCGCGATCCTGAACCCTACAAGCCTGAACCTTAAACCTCTAAGCAGCTTTAAAACGCCGAGTCGCCCCAAGCCTCGAAGCCCGAAACTGATATAGAGAATTGAAAATCCGGAAACCACATACAGTAATCATATTGGAATATAATGCGAAAGCCACATCAACATGTCTACCCTATGCTAAATCCCCGTAAAGCTCCTTCCAAACCCTGTTCAACGAATAACTTCAAAACCCTGAAGACCTCAAAACGCCTTTGTAAAGAATATGTAGCAACACCCTCTCCTCCTATAAACAACAACCCCAAACCCCAAACAGTGAACCCTAAACACCCCAAGCCCTATACCCTACACCCTATACCCTCAACCCCAAACCCTAAACTCTAAACCCTAAGCCTAACATCCCCATAAATCCTTTGAAGGACCAGGATGAGAAGCTGACTCCCCCGGCGCAGTCGCTGGAGGAAACCTTAGGATCCGTGGCGCCGTCCGGGCCCCGGAGTCGTTTAGAGTTTGGAGTCTGGGGGTTGGGGTTTGCGGTTTAGGGTTTAGAGTTTGGAGTTTGGGGGTAGGAGTTTGGGGTTTGTGGCTTTAGCGTTTAGAGTTTGGAGTTTTTGAGTTTAGAGTTTGGAGTTTGGGGCTTGAGGGTTTAGGGTTTAGAGTTCAGAGTTTGGGGTTTGCCTGGACTTTATAAAAAAATTATAGAACAATAGCCTTTTGTAGGTGTTGGGCCATCTATACAGTGTCTAGAAGGAACCTAAAGGTTTACGATGCTTAGGGCAGTTGATCGCAGGCGTTTGTGATTTTCTATGGGGTTGGGTATGGCAGCTTGTGGGGTTTTGTAGGTCTCATGAAAGTTCTTTCGGGCATCTACGAGTCTTCGTGGGTTCTTGTAGTAGAGAATTCTGGGGGTTCATATGGCACTTAAGAATGAATAAGGCCCTGTAAGGGGTTCTACGAGTTTAGCACAGAGGTGTCAATTGTTGGAGTACATTGTACTGTAACTGTAGTCGCACTACAAGGGGATGTTAGCACTAACTACTCAGACGTCCATACACTAAACCCCACACCCTGAAGCTCCAAACCCTAAAGCCCTAAACCCTAAATCTCTAAACCCTGAAACCCTAAGGCCCTAAGGCTCAGATCCGTCAATCCCGAAGCCCTAAAACCCCAAGCCCTAAGTCTTAAATCCCGAAACCCCAAAGCTTAGAACCCCAAACCTTATAAACCCCAAACCTCAAGTGAACTTTGTGGCATGGGGTTTGGGTATACCATAGCATAGCAGCATAGCGACTAAAGGGGGTATGCTCAAGCATGGCCCTGGCCTGTCCCTGAAGCCACCCGAATCCCTCTGAATACCATGGCCTGCGCAGACTTTAATATCAGTCCCGGCTGGGCGTGAATGGGAAGCACGCCCACTTGGAGGATCATGGGACTTAGTAAGTAAGTAAGGTTATAGGTACCTTAATTGGGGTTATAAGTATAGTTCCCCAATCATAACCCTAGTTACTAAGTCCCATGATCCTTTAAGCAGGGGGTCGTGCGCGGCATCTTCACGGAGGACCGGTTGCAGAGATGGAGGTACCAACGTGGACTCTACATCGAGGCTCCGCCGTCAGACCCCCTGCGCTTTGCCAAGTTCACAAGTGCGTACGTGAGAAAGCAAAGCGACACGACTACAGCCATAAATCCAGGTAGGGTTTTGGGTGTACTGTTTCGCGCCGCACCGGGCCGCACCCAAGGCCCAAGGCCAGCGGGGGGGCAAGACGCCTCTGATAGCCCTGCAGCTTCAACCGAAACCGTAGGCTCCACGGAGAAGTTGTAAGTTTGCAAAACACCGATACCAGCACGAGGCCTCAAGCACAGGACACCCGAACCTCCTATACTTCCGAAGTCATCCGCAAACCACCCCAAAGACCCTGCACCTTCCTCGCCCTGCATCCGAGACCCCAACCTTACGCTCACAATCTCCCGAAACACTGCGAAAGTAGCCACAAACTGCGGTTTAGGGTTTAGGGTTTGGGATTAAGGGGCATCCCTACCAAAGACCCCGTGGAATCCTCTACTTCTCTTTGTTGTTGGAGGCCGCAGGATCCACCCGAGATGCTGGGTGGTGCCGCTGGGGAGGAACCGGTCTTTCCAGCTTCGCAGCTTTCTCAACTTTTGGGTTTAGGCTTTAGGTTTATGCGGCATGGAGGCTTCTTACTTATTTTGAGCAAAGTGGGGGATTAGGCTTTGGTAGTTTTCCTTCTTAGGGTGTTGTTCTCTCGCCTGAGGTTTGGTTCTAGACTTCTTCGGTGAGGTTATATATATATATACACGCACATATACTATATATGTAAAGTATATGTAGATACACACACACACACACCCAAACTTTTTGCTTGTTGGGGGCGGGGACTTGGAATTTGGGTTGCCCTTGGTTGGATCGCTACTGATCCGGATGTAGATTTCATTTCGGCAGCCCCTCGTGTTCATCCGGGGAGCGTCCTTTCCAGGTTCCAGGGATTTCGCGGTTTAAAACAATTACGATTCAGGGCAAGTTTACTGTTTCGGGGCTCAGTTTGGGGGTTTCGGCCGGTTTGAAGTTTCGGAGCTCAGGGTTTTCGGTTTAGGAGTTTGGGTTGAGGATTCAGGGTAGTGTTGTGTCTAAAAACCCTAAACCCTAAATGTTTCGGGCTTGCAGGTGTGGTTTTGCGTGCAATGCATGCACTCAAGTAAGGTGAGACAAGAGTTCGCAGGAATGCCTATGACTCATGAACCTAGAGACCTAGGCAATAGGGTTTAGAACAACTCTGAATGATATGTGCCAGTCGGATTCTCCGGGAAACAAGCACTTCTTACACAAAACAAATGTACATGTTGTCTATGTTTCTGCATGAGCGCTTCAATCTTGCGAGTTTGCAGTCAGCAAACGCAGGCGCTGAAAGTGGTGGCTCCTTATTATAATCATAGTTTTACTGGGGCCCAAAACCCTATTCTACTGATTAAGGCGGCTTTCTCAGGTCTCCGAAACTTCGGGGGCTCGGCCTCCTTTCTCATGGGCTCTATGCACAATCCGGGCACGAGTCCATCGCCTTGGGACGGTCCGGCGCATTCCAATCCCTCCAAACCCTAGGCCCTAAACCCTAAACCCTATAGTTTAGAACCCCCCAAACGGGCCGGAGTCCATCGCCTGTGGACGGTTCTATGCATTCCAGTCCTTCCATTTCGATATTCGCAGTTCCTTTGACCGAATGCGCCAAAGCGGCTTTAGGATATGCCTATAGTCTCCAATGTAGTTCCCTTGTCTGAGTTACCTTGAAAGGGTCCTGAACACACAGCAGCGGTTAAACCGTCTCCCAGTGGGCCCTCTTTCCCCTTCCTTGTTCCTTATAGAATTATACCAAGAGCTTCCGACTTGGAGGATCATGGGACTGTTATAAGTACCTTAATTGGGGTCATAAGTACAGTTACCGTAATTATGGCCTTAGCTACTAAGCCCCATGATCCTTTAAGTAGGTTCCTGGTGATCCTAAGATTGAGATTAATAATCTTAACAAACGCCCGCCCATGTATGCGAGGTTTCGCAGGTTCCAAGCAGACCTGTCAAACCTCAACCCCCTCGCAGATAGACTGACTTTGGCTTACCACCATGGCATTTGGTATACTGATGTGTAGATGTAGTTTACATGTAATATTTATGTTCAAATATGCAAATACATACATATATATATATATATAGATTCATCTTTAACTGTGTTTCTTGTACATGTAGTTTGTTCCTGTCGCTTGCACCATGGCTACTGCTGTTGCTAATTCCTCGCTCCGCTATCAGCACAGGGTATTCCTGCAACGTGTAACAGTGGTCGTGTTATAGGGTTCTACAGTGGTTCCTGGAAACCCTAAACCCAAAAGCCTACGCGCAGCAATACCCCCCTACAAAAGAAGCCTACATGATTTCTGTTACCCTATGCTTCCAAGGACCTTACAATTGGGCCCTAGACCCCTTAAGGACCCAATAATAAGTTCCCTGGAAGCCTAGGGTTACCTATCGTATTTGGGGGGGGGTCCTTATTAAAGTTACAGTATAATGGGCACCAAAACCCTATTCTAATTATTTCGGCCCCTAGATTAAGCCTTCACTGGCAGAAGACATCCCTTCTTTGGGTCCTTAAGGCAGCAAACCCCAAGTTCCGAAGCACAAGGGGCCCCTAAACACTAAACCCTTAGGGCTCAGGATCTACGTATGCCTATCGGTCTTACAGTTTAGAATGGGTTTAGGGTTGACGGGTTTAGGGTTTGGGAGTCGGTAGGATTCTGGGGTCTAGGTTGGCATTGTTTACGCCGTGAACTGCGAGAAGTCCTGCCCTGTGGAACCGCTACACGAACCCTGAAAGAACCCCTTAAAGGAACCCTTAAAGGAAGCCCTACAGAACCCATGAAAGGAAAACTCAAAGAGCGCACAGGACATGCCCGTCGAAGGCTTAAGAGCAGTATCGCAAAGCTCCGGGCCGTCCGGGGCGCAGTAGGGTTTGGGGTTAAGAGTTTTAGGGTTTAGGGGTTAGAGGGTTAGGGTTTAGGGGTTTAAGGTTTCAGGTTGAGGGGTTAGGGTTCCAAGTTTAAGGTTCTGCAGATGTCCTTCGGGTTTTTTCCTTAGGTTTCAGGGCCTTTGCATAAGTGAACGGTTTAGGGTTTCGGGATGTAGTGTTTGTGGTAGTCTTATGGAAAGGATGTAGGGATTGGGATGTCGGGATTTAGGGTTTAGGGCTGAAGTTTAGGAAAGTTTAGTGTTCTGTTTGCAGAAGTCATTGAAGCCTGCCAAGCGATTCCCCAGCAGACCGGCCAGTACTGTGTCAACCAGCTTTCGACACCTGCACCCTAGCGATATGTTGATTACTTCGCCTGGCCTGGGCCCTACATTTTTGTGTGTGTATGTGTGCATGTATATATATATATATATGTATATATATGTATATATATATATATGCATATATGTATAAGATCACATACAACAACATAGCATGATACAACTACAGAATATTCATTCTAGGCTTCGGGCTTGCGGCTTAGTTTTGAGGGGGTTAGGCTCAAGACTAAGAGTTTCGGTCGAAGGTCGCGCTACTTGCTGAATCCTACAGAAGACTGCCGTGATAGAATCTCATCTGCAGCTACATCGGGGTTGATCAAAATTATGGGCCCCCTTTGGTCCCCAAGACCGTAAGGTATATACTATGATGCAGACCCCAAAAGGGCTCATAATTTTGATCTGATCAACCCCCACATCGTCTTATAAAGCCAGCGGGGGAACTTAGCTTGAAGCCTAACACTTAACACGAAACCCCAAGCTCGGAGAACGAGACGCATGCAAAACCGGCTTCGCCGCAGAAGTATCCTCTAAACCCCGTGCCCCCTGCATCACGTAACACAGGGGCCTCCGATAATCAGAATAGGGTTTTGGCGTATATTGTACTGCTTATAAGTAGCTCTTAGGAGTTGTGTTTGTGGACATGAAAAGGGCCCATACTAACTAAAGCTCTACACTCTACACCCCAAGCCACAAGCCATTCTGTGCTTCAAATTCGAAATACTCATTCCATGCCTGCCCGATGAGGCCTAGCCACTAGCCTAGCACCTAGACTAAGCAAATCAATGAGAGGCACTATGCCATAATGCTTGTGTGGTCTTTCTGCATGGTTCTACTATGTCATACACCCAAACCCTATTCGAATTATTACGGTTCCTCTACTCGACCCGAGCATGACAAAGGCCTGTAGGATTAGAGCGATCCGTTTCGGTATGCTGAAAGCTTGCTCTAAACCTTTTGGGGTAAACCATGGTAGTAGTCCTATAGAAAATTATGCTATACATAGTGTGGGGTTTAGGATTCAGAGTACCGTTGACATGTCGTGGCAGCACGGACCAATCTTCAGAACTCCCGAAGTCCTAAACCCGAAAGCCCCAGAGAGATGCGAGGCACAACTTCTTGGATCTCATCGTGGGTTTGGGGTTTAGGGAATGTAGGGCTTAAGGTTTAGGGTTTGGGGCTTGGGCTTTTGCTTCTCAGACGATATAATATAGCTCTGCTTGTCATTTAACTGGTTTCGGATGTAATGCGACTTCCCATGCCAGTAGCTATACAGTTGCTTTGAACCTGTTGTTCTTCCGATGTCTACATCCGCCATCACGACTGATGGTGCTATCCTGCTTCGTACCACTTTCTCGTCCTTCCTCATTACCAAGTCCAGAAAGACCGTCATACTCCAAGCCTTCCAGCAGTCCATATAGTAACCCGCATAGTAACACACATACACACACACACACACACACACATCTATTCCATTTGTTTATTTGTTTATACTGGTACCCACTACAGTATCCCTAAACCCTTGATCCTGCGCTCCCTGCGCCGACTGCTCGTGGGCTCGAAGAGAAGCGTCTGGGAAGGGGTTTGACCTCCTGCGCGGGAGCCAGGACATCCTTCGTTGTAGGATTACTAGGAATTTAGGGTTTTAGGGTTTGTGGCTTTGGGTTAAGGGTTTAGGGTTTAGGGCTTTGGGTTTCGGGTTTTTACATCCTTGTGTCGGTCTTGTGGTTAGAGGGGCGTTTCCAATGGTTTAGGGTTGGTTGTTGGGAGTTGGGTGTATTGAGGGCAAAAGAAGGCGGCTCCGATCTTGGTGGTTTTCCGTATCTCTTGTTGCTGGGGTTTACGTTTTTTGGGGCTCTTGGATTAAACCCTAAACCCTAATCCTAATACCCTAAACCCTAAGACCCTGAGCTCCCGAGGCTCTAATTCTAAAACCCTAAAGCCCTAATCCTAGAAACCCTAAACCCTAAACTCTAAACCGTCAGGGGATGGTCTGAGCTTGCAGCAGGTTAGAGCCTGGGCCTTGGAGGTGTTGTATCTGTAGATTCACAGGTCTAGGGGTCTAATGGGTTTGGGGGTTTAAGGTTTAAGGGTTTAGGGGTTCAGGGGTTTAGGGTTTTGGGGTTTAGAGGTTTAGGGGTTTAGGGCTGGACGTGGGTAGCCGCGGCGGTTTAAGACTCACAGACTCAAGGGCTCAAGGCTGCAAGCGGCCGTCGGCCTTTATCTGGGTGGTTGTCAAAATAGTGGACCTTAATATAATACCCGAATAGTAGGGTCCTTATTATAAGGACCCCAAAATAAGGTACCCCTTATTTTCGGAAACTCCTACATGCAAGTTGTCAAAATGATGGTCCCTTTTTGGGTCCCTTATATAGTACGGCACCTGATATTTAGGGTACCCCAAAAGGGGCCATAATTTTGACAACCACCCATCTGGCTCCACGGAAATTGCAGCTATACGACACCCCAGACAGTGTTCTGATTATGGCGAGGGCTTTCTAGGACCACAGAGACTCACAAAACATCGGACTCACCGGGCGTCGGTACCTTGTCAAGGGCCCAGAGTTGGGATTTGAGGCCTACTATACTCTACTCCGAGAGAGAACCTCGGTTCAGGCTATGCTAGCCTTCACCCTAAGCTCTAAACCCTCGATGCCTGGCGCCAGGGAGCTTCCTTCTTTTTCGACCAAAGGGGATGGTCAAAAGGTGTTCCACGGTCAGGCGTTCCCGGCTTAGCGAGATTTCGGATGAGTTTCGATCGGAGTGGATGCCCTAACCCTAAACCCCTAAACCCAAAGTCCTAAACCCTAAGCCGTAAACCTTAGTGTTTTGCTTCGGACTGAAATCGAAACCCAGCGCACAGATCCCCAAGAAGATCATAAGCTGCTGCGAGGGGATCCCAGGTAAAATAGGGGTTCTTAAGACTTACATATGGGAGTTTCCGAAAATTAGGGGTACCTTATTTTGGGGTCCTTATAATAAGGATCCTAGTATTTAGGGTGCTATAGTAGGGTCCCCTATTTTCGGAAACTCCCATTTCATTCAGGCATTTGCATGTTCATCCTAGATGTGGATGTGCAGGACGATGAGTTGGATGAGCCAGCCCCCTTGCTCCAACCGTTCGGTTCCGGATCACATGGTTATATGAGAGTTTGTAACACTCTTGCTCGTGTCGCCAAGCCCTAAACCCGAACCTCCATATAACATCAATAAATCACTGAATCGTGCATGTGTTTTTGACTACTTGGTTCGTCAGGTAATTGCGCAGTGGTGTTTTATCTACCTAGTACTTAACTATATAGTTGATTGCTTGATGAACTGAGTAATTGACTTCATGCCTGTGTGCGTGAGTGAGTGGCTGAGTGAGTGAGCGAGTGTGCGTGAGTGAGTGATTGGTTCTATTACTTAATCAAATACAGTCATCGTGTCGACGCCCTGTTTGGGCTAGGTCTTGAGGCCTAGTGCAACCGCTGGACGCCGGCTCCACTCTAACGTAGGAACCTGGTTAAGAAAGCTTGTATATTACGGTACAGATAAAGAACACGGAAAACGGACCCAAGGTTTCTTGATCAGGTTCCTATATCATGTAAGTTGATTCGTACACTTGGCTAAGTTACTAGACACCCAAGCACTGCAACCTACCTATAGTCTCCATTGTAGTTCTTTCTTTTGGTTTAACCAAATATATAATTTGGATCCTACAAGGTAACCCCAAAAAGGAACTACAATGGAGACTATAGGTAGGTTCCAAACCCTCAAGCCCTTGCCCCAGGGCTCAGTTCCCTTGGTCGTCAAGGACTCCCAACCGGCCTCAAGCAATCCGAGATGCCCCCCTTACCCTATAATGGGCTCTATCATGGGTATATAATAGCTATATTAAGGGTTGTAATGTTTCGAACAAGTAGCCTTTCTCCCAAACCCTAGACACTGGACTCTCAGCCTTAAAACTCCAAACCTCAAGATTTTAGGATTTAGGGTTTAGGGTTCCCCTAAGTAGAAGCCAAAAAGTTGGAAACCCAATAGCCTCGATCCTTAAGAGTAATGTATAGGGAATCCCAGCACTATTTGGCCTTAATCCGGTTTCCAAATTTTGTGGGGTTTACTGTAACCGTAAGCCCTAGACTGTGAAGCCTGAGCGAAGATACCAAAAAACTGGGAACCCTGAACCCACCATTTTGGAACTCTATTCCGCCTAAATTTCCCCAATGTTACACGCTGAGCCCTAAATTCCATGTACCCAAACAGTATGTACTTTGGGCTCAATGTACGTATAATAGGGAGTACTTTGAGGCCAAGTATAAACGATTGGGGTACATGGGCAATTTTGCCCTAAACCCTGTAGACCCCTTCAAAGAGCCCTAAACCCTAAACCCTTAAAGGAACCTATTGGGGTCCATGGACCCTTAAACCCTAAACCCTTATAGATCCCTTAAAGGAGCCCTTACAGGAACCCTTAAAAGAACCCTTAAAGAAACCCTGTATACTACTTTGGGGTCCATGATAGACCCCTTCAAAGAGCCCTAAACCCTAAACCCTTAAAGGAACCTATTTCGGTCCATGGACCCTTCAACCCTAAACCCTTGTAGATCCCTTAAAGGAGCCCGAACCCATAAAGGAACCCTATAAACTAATTGGGGTCCATGATGGACCCCTTCAAAGAGCCCTAAACCCTAAACCCTTAAAGGAACCCTATATACTTTTTGGATCCATGGGCCCCTCGGGAAACCGAGGCTGGCTTTGCCAGCCCCGGGCCACAGCCGACCTGCCTCTCTGACTGCCCGGAGATGAGGGTTTACTTAAAGGATCCTGGGACTTAGTAACTATAGGGTTCCTTAAAGGGCTCCTTAGAAGGGATCTATAAGGGTTCTATAAGAGGAGGGGTTAGGGATACTTAAAGGATCATGGGACTTAGTAACTATAGGGTTCCTTAAAGGGCTCCTTAAAAGGGATCTATAAGGGTTCTATAAGAGGGGGGGTTAGGGATACTTAAAGGATCATGGGACTTAGTAACTATAGGGTTCCTTAAAGGGCTCCTTAAAAGGGATCTATAAGGGTTCTAAGAGGGGGGGTTAGGGATACTTAAAGGATCATGGGGCTTAGTAACTACAGGGTTCCTTAAAGGGCTCCTTAAAAGGGATCTATAAGGGTTCTAAGAGGGGGGGTTAGGGATACTTAAAGGATCATGGGACTTAGTAACTATAGGGTTCCTTAAAGGGCTCCTTAAAAGGGATCTAAAAGGGTTCTATAAGAGGGGGGGTTAGGGATACTTAAAGGATCATGGGACTTAGTAACCAGGGTGATAATTAGGGGAACTATACTTATGACTACTTATAGCCCCAATTAATGTACTTATAACCATACTTACTAAGTCCGACGATCCCCCAAGTAGGGCTTAGGCGTTAGGGTTTAGGGGTTTAGGGTTTAGGGCTTAGGAGTTAGGGCTTAGGGGTTTAGGGTTTAGGGCTTGGGTTTGAGGGTCGAGGGCTCAGGATTTTGGGGTTTAGGGTAGGATGCAAAAGATGAGTCAGGCCTGGGTCGTTCTTTAAGTTAAAGTCCTTGTTTGGATCCTCAACAGAAGGTTTCACTCTTAGAAGAAGAAGGAACCCCAGAAGCAAAGCAATGCATCTACCAGTCATTGTCGCTGTTATGTTTTGTGCTTGTAAGTGCCATGTTTCAGCTGCTGTCGGCTGGTTCGGTTATGCAGTGGATTTCGGGTCTCGTGTTTTCTTCGGCGAAGGGATGGAAGGTGGACAACCCCAGAAAACAGCTTCTCGTTCTCAACGTCCTCGCTGTTACACTGCAGAGCTTGAAATTCCATACTCGCTGAGTATACTGACAAGGCTCCCGCCTGTCAGCCCCAATGCCCCAACCATGCCAGCTTCCTTTCAAAAAACATGGCCTGAACCCTAAACCCCTAAACCCTAAACCCTTAAACCCTAAAACCCTAAACCCTAAAACCTTAAACCCTAAAGCCCTAAACTGCTGAAGCCCCAAGCCTTGACCCTCAGTTCAGTTCGTAAAGCCACGGATAGGTCTCCGAGTAGAACTGACTAGTTAGCAGTAGCCGCGTTCTGCATACCCAACCCCTAGGAGTCCATGTGCCCAAATCGTATATACATTGGCCTTGAAGTACATTGGGGCCGAAGTATATTAATATGCAATTTGGGTACATGGACCCTTTAGGGTACTAAAACATAACAAGGAGGATAAGGGGTTCAGGGTTTAGGGTTTAGGGTTTAGGGTTGATCGAAGCTTCCAAAGCTTCCCCTGGGCTCTGTGATTCTCAGAGGTTCTGGAGCGCCCCTGGCCTCTGGCGCACTTTGCGGTGGAGGCGTTAAGATAACTTCTCAAGGTTTCTGAGATTTAGAAACTTTACACACTAAACAAAAAATCAGTCACAAAGTTAATGATTGGGTTTGTGATTCGTGACTTTTAGGACTTTTACACAATAAGTGGAACAATCAATGACACTAATAGTGGTTGGCAGGGTGATTTTACCATGCTCGGTCCTCGAATTTGGGGAGGGAATGAGCAAGCACACGGCGTGCTGCAGGTTTCCCTAAACTCTAGACCTTAACCTGAATTTCTAGCATCGCTTACCGACCGACCCACCCACCCACCTGATTCCACATACCAATGCCCGCTTGCCTTCCTGCCTCTCTGCTTGACCGCATCCCTGTCTATGTGTCTCTGTGACTGCCATTTCCACTCTTGTCAAAACCTTGCGTTCTATCTACCGATGTGTCTGTTCGAACTACTTATGCATAGATGGCACATCGATCGAACAAGACAGGTATTGTTCACACCGGCTGGCACGCGCAATTGCCGTTCACGACCCGGTGGGTGCTCTGTAAACCCTTAACTGTATGCCTTACAGTAGATAGGGTTTCGGTTTTACGGCTCATAGGGTGCACACTGTTGAGGGTTTAGGTTCAGGTGCTTGTACCTATTTCAACACCATTCTTAACATCGAATCAGCCTGCTGGCCATGAAGGTCTGAAGCCCTAAACGAAAACTTGAAGCCTTAGCATCGACAGTTAAAACCCGAAGCTCGATTCCCTAGACGCCGAAGCCCGAAACCCAAACCGTTGAGGTCTAGGGTTCAGAGGACTTATCGCTGGAACTCGAGATCCTTAACCCCAGGAGCCTAAGTCCTTATTTCAGACCCAGAACCCAGAGATCTAGAAGCCCAAAAGCAAAGCTTTAGTGAGCTCTAGCCTGAACGCACCCGCCAAGATTGCAAATCTCGAAAGCCCTACTGGAAGGCGCCAAGCGGACCTAGTGCCACCTCCGGCGGAGCCTCTGGCAGCCGTGCGCCCCATGGGGCCAGGCACCAGCCACTGCGGTTTGGGATTGGGTGTTGGGCTGTAGGTTTCACTGGCATCAAAAAATCAGCAGGATTCTAGCTTTGCAGTATACTGAGCAGCCTCTTCCAAGGAGGCTGCTGCCATGAGAGTTGAATGACTCTTTGCTCGCGACCTTCCCGAATGCTAGTCGTAGCTTGCGGATTTTGTGTCGGGGGGTCACGGTATCTACTACTAGTACTTTTGGCGCCTCAATAATCACCAATACTATTGTAAGGGTTCCCTTATTTTATAATTAAATTATGCTATAATGGCTCCAAAACCTTATTCTCATTATACAGGCCCCTATAGTACCTCCACTTCCCTTGCGCTCTAGGACCTGCCCAAGCCGTCAACCTTCAAGCCCAAACCTATACCTGGAGGATCATGGGACTTAGTAAGTCAGGTTATAAGTACCTTAATTGGGGTTATAAGTATAGTTACCCTAATTATAACCCTAGTTACTAAGTCCCATGATCCTTTAAGTATCCCTAACCCCCCTCTTAGAACCCTTATAGATCCCTTTTAAGGAGCCCTTTAAGGAACCCTATAGTTACTAAGTCCCATGATCCTTTAAGTACCCTGAAGTCCTAAAAGAACATCTCCAAGCCTGAAGCCCCAAATGCTTAAACCCTGAGCCTCGAAACCCCAAACCCTAATTCCTACCGTAACCCTGAAGGACCTACCTTTGTAAGGACTTATATAAGGGAAATCATATTAAGGAGCCCTAAAAAGGTGGCAGATAATTCCGGGTTAAGGCAAGCCCTAACCCCAGAGGCCCAGGAAGCCCAAGTTGCGAATTCTTCATGAACCCGAGCTCCACCCTAAATCCTACTTAAAGGATCATGGGACTTAGTAACTATAGGGTTCCTTAAAGGGCTCCTTAAAAGGGATCTATAAGGGTTCTAAGAGGGGGTTAGGGATACTTAAAGGATCATGGGACTTAGCAACTAGGGTTATAATTAGGGTATCTATACTTATAACCCCAATTAAGGTACTTATAACCTGACTTACTAAGTCCCATGATCCTCCAAGTACAGAGCCCATAAACCCCATGAGCGCCAAAAGCACGGGAACGTATGACCCCGAAAAGCCCTGCAAACGGTTTCAGCGCTAGGCTCTGAATCCCAAACCCAGCTGTAACTTACCGCTGGTTAGTAGGGAATGGAAGAATGGTCGTAATAGTAGTTATAATTGTACCCCATTCCTCCATTCCCTACTAACCAACGGTAAGGTAAACACAGAGACGCACTCTGAATCCAGCGGTCCTACGGCCTAAGCCCTAAACTCTGAACGCCAAACCTCACCTGGCCCTTACCCCAAACCCTCAAACCCTTGAACCTTAAACCCCTAACCCTCAAACCCTAAACCCTAAATCCCCAAAACCCCAAACCCGACCAAACAGGAGGCTACCCAAGCTCTCGCTTGCGGCCGCCGCAGGGGCCGGTTTTGCAGTGAGAGCGAGGCAGGTCTAGGGTCTTAGAAACTTCGGGTTTGGGGTTTAGAGTTTAGGGTTTAGGAGTTTAGGGGTTTAGGGGTTTCGGGGTTTAGGGTTTTTCGGGTTAGGGTTTAGGGTTTAGGGGTTCGTAGTTCTGGTAGAGGCGACAAAGTTGAAGCACCGGGTAAATACGATTAGTTGGATTTCCCTTCATTCTACCTTACGGGCATGAGGATAATGAAGCTCCAACTTTCTAGCTTCTGGTGCAGGCTCTCAACCAAGTTCTCGGCACCTGAACTCCCAAAAGTAGGTGAAATCATCGCCCAACACCTACGAAAGGTCATTATTCCTACGGTTGATGATATAAATCCTGCATTACCCATAATAAGGAATACACCATAATTCCCATAGTTGAGGGTCCTTAAGGTAGTGCAGGATTTATATTATCAACAGTAGTAGTCCCCAAACCCCTGGGCCTAGCTACAGAGCCACGCGCCCGAACCTTTGGGCTGAATTTCGTGGGGATCTGGCTTCCGGGCTTTTTACTGTGGGTGGTTGTCAAAATTATGGTCCCTTTTCCTTACGGACGAAATGAACCTCAAGAGGTTTTAAGGTTCATATACCTTATAGGGATTCATAGTATAAGGGTATAGGGCCACTACTTATGAGGGTCATTTGGTCCCCAAGGTTTGGGTACCCTAAATATTAGGTGCCGTATTATAATAGGGACCCAAAAAGGGATCCTAATTTTGACAACCACCCATGTGGGAGATTCACACTTTGGGCTTGGCTTCTGTGCTTTTCCCGCACTACGTCTGAGCTTCTGATCCCAATAGCTCCATGTCGAATCAATGAACCCCCAAAACCCTAAACCCTAAACCCTAAACCCTAAACCCTAAACCCGCCCCCCTAAACCACCCTATTCCAAGTATTGAGGCCCTTATACTATAGGAATTATGATTATAGAAGCCCTTACATAGAACCCTTTAAGGATCCCTTAATGACCCCCCCAAAACCCTATTCTACGTATGAAGGCCCTTATACTATAGTATGATTATAGTAGCCCTGACATAGAACCCTCTAAGGATCCTTTAAAAGGGGCTGAATTGCCCAGGAGGCAGCTAGCCCGTCATGCCACCACGGGGCCAACAGAAGACAGGCAGGGAAGCAGCTGCGCCGGTGGTCTGCAGTGTGCTTCGTAGTGCAGCCTCAAGCTACCCGAACTCATCGGGCCTGAGATGTAATGCCACTTGTTTGAGCTGGCGTAGCTGGCACTGGGGTTTTGGGTTCGGGTTCTGGTGTAAGCAGCGCATATGACAGATGTACTACTGATACTGCTGCCGCAGACTTGTATCCCGAACAACCCTAAACCCGAACCTTAAACCTTGAAGCCCTAAACTCAAAAGTCAAATACTAGTACAGCAATACCGCAAACACACAGAGACCCCTAAACCCGGAACCCTAAACCTCAAAATCTAAAACAAAACGCAAGTTCAGGGTTTGGGGTGCTGTGGAGGTTCGGGCTGCAGGTAGAAGACTCTGAAGCCCGAACCCCAAAACAAACGGTTAGTCTGCTTGTCCAACCCTAAACCTCACCAGGACCCCCAAGGATCGTTTAAAGGGGTCCCAGATTCCTCATTAAGAGGTAGCTAGGAGCCACAATAAAGGGTAGTTCGAAGCCCTAAACCCCAACAGTTGGAGGTGAAAATGTCAGCACGGAAAGCTCTCGACCCGCAGTCTGTGCTACCGAAACGATGTGGGGGTTTCCGAAAATAGGGGACTGTAAGATAGTACCCGAAATAATAGGATCCTTATTAAAAGGACCCCCAAATAAGGTACCCCTAATTTTCGGAAACTCCCATGTAGGCTTTGGGCTTTACCGGGCTTCAAGACTTAGGGTTCAAGGTGTCGGGTTTAGGCTTTGGGGGTTTTTCTGGTTGACAGGGCTTGAGGCTTAAGGTTCAGAGGTTTAGGTTTAGGGCACTTTGCTCGGTTGTTTTGGGTTTAGGACTTGCGGACAGGAGTGAAGCGCCAGAAGATCCCGAAGAGCCTCAGCAGTGGGACGACGATGAGGACTTCGCCCGAAGCTGCAAAGCGAAGCTCAGGATGAGCCACTTAGGGCTTTAATCGGGTTTGTTTTCAGGGCTTCAGGGTTTAGGGTTTAGGGTTCAGGGCTTCAGGGTCTTCGGGTTTTCCGGGTTAGGACAAGGTTTAGAACCTCTGGTAAGAAAACGGCCCCGTTGGTGTTGATAAGCATGGAGCGGGCTCCTTGTTTTGTTCCGACGTCAGCCGCTACTTTTGGCATCGTTGCGATCGTACAGCAGTTTGCTTCGGTCAAGGTCTCATCTGTTTTGCGAGGAAGCACCAATGTTATTCCTAGTTAACACCCGTGCGAGAGAGAGGGAGACAGACAGAGAGAGAGAGAGAGAGAGAGACAGAGAGAAAGAGAGAGAGTGAGTCGGCCCACCAGAGTACGCATGTTTTTTGTTAATACTTGGAGCCTTGCCTCCCCCTTTTTGGAAAACCCACGGATAGCCAACATTACTTAAAGGATCATGGGACTTAGTAAGTAGCTTATGATTAGGCTAACTATACTTAAAACCCCAATTAAGGTGCTTACAACCTTACTTACTAAGTCCCATGATCCTCCAAGGTAGTGACCTCCTTATCGAAAACTTCTAGACCCTAAACCCTAAACCCTAAACCCCCGGACCACAAAACTCCAAACCCTGAGCCCGAATCTTCTCGCAGGAGTGGGATGAGGCGCCTGGCTCAGTGCCTGAAGGTCAGTTTGTCGGAGATAAGCAGTTCGACTTCGAAGACGATGACGAGTGGGGTGACTTGGCTGCTTTCGTTTCACCTTAGGGTCAGGGCTTAATGTTGAGTTCTTCATACTAACCCCGGGGTTTATAGTCTAGAACTCATAACTAAGGCTTTGGGATTAGGTGTTTTTAGATTTTGGTTTCTGGCTTACAGTATGGAATCGGCGCCCATATTGAATTCCTAAACTAAAGACAATCAGGGTGAATCAGATGCTTCTTGGTTCAGCACCTGGGTTCAAAGTCCCAGCTTGCATCTTAGCGGTTTAAGGTGTAGGGTTGAGCATGTCGGGAATAGGGCTTCCAGATTGTACGACTACGGTGTGGGGTTTTCAAGGTTTTGTTTGGGGTTGAAGGTTTCAGGGTGACGACTTTGGGTTTAGTTCTTCTGTGTCAGCCTTAGCATGTCTTAGCCTGCCGTAACCATCTCCCATTTTGAAATCTGCAAGGCCCCTTCGACTTTCTATGTTTGGGTTCAGATTACCTGATGCCCTGGCAACAAGTATGTTGTGATACTCTGGGGCTAGGGTTGCCTAAATAGCAGGTTACAGGTTAATTATGGGAGTTTCCGAAAATTAGGGATACCCTATTCTGGGGTCCTTATAATGAGGATCCTACTATTTAGGGTCCTATATTAGGGTCCCCTAATTTCGGAAACTCCCATATAGTATATAACCCAGTAACCCATTGTTTAGGTCCCTGCGGTCCCCGGCTAGCGCTTGGTACATCCCAATCTTCACCTGGCAAGGTGAGGATGAGGAGGTCCCGCCCATGCGTTTTCGCGAGGGTGTCGACGGTGAGGAAGCAGCGGACATGGCGTACTTCGACGACGACGATGATGACGAAGAGTGGGATGCGACTTGACTGTTAATCGGGGCAAATCTGCAGGATGTACCAGAACCAAAATTCAAACCCGAAGCCTATTCCCCAAATGCTATTCATGTGGCACTCGAATCTCCAACCTTGTTGCTCTGTGATGACTTTCACGCAGTTCTTGTTTGGCAAAATGCGACTTGTCGTTCCATGATTGACAGCAGATGACATCGGTGTCCTTCTGCAAGCAGGCACAGTCCAGTGAAGGAATGCCACACCAAATTCATAGTTCATCATCTCATACGCCAAAACATACCTGCTACAAATGCTCGCGAGCATGTCGGCAAAAGGACTCGAGGATTGGAGTCCTTTCTCCTGTTTGCAAGGGAGGCAGGGAAGGAGGATGAGGGAGGACTTTCGTTGAGGCTCCCAAATTTGCTCGCTACCTGTTACGCGTTCAACCTCTTGGAGTGTGAACTACGTACTGTAGGGTGGAGGCGCGGTGGGGGAGCTCGCTCGCTGCAGAGAAAACAACTGCAACTGATTGCAAACATGTGAGCCTAAATGGTGGAACCAGGGCTCCATCCAGTACTCAAAGAGCCCGGCGAATCATCCTATTATAGGCGCTTAAACAATTACCGATATTATTCCAGGGATGTTTCTAATCTATCTAGGTGTATATATATATATACACATACTCGTACTTATATTTTACACATATATATATATATATATATGTCCGCTTATGGCACATTAGACTCCAAAGCCCTTTCCAATTAGTCTTGAGGCCCCTACCTGACACTAAGTCTCAAAGGGGAAAAGGAGGGACCCTTAATAAGGACCCCTTGGTAATATACCCTTTATTTAGCTATTATATACCCACTATATAGCCCATTCTAGGCTAAGGGTCCCTTTAAGGGTCCCTCCTTTTCCCCTTTGAAAGTTGGAAACTCCTGTAGGTCTTTAGCATAGGTCCTGCGCCAGCTGAGGAGGAGCAGTACCGCATGGCTGGCTTCGACGGAGCCCAAGGCGAAGCGCCTGGAATTAGAGACTTAGTTCTCCAATACCAAACTTTTCAACTTTTGGGGTTCTTATAGTTTAGTAGTAGATATTTTAGCCTTTGATTTCTGTGGCTTTTTGGGGGAGTAAGGAGATGTAGATGACATTTCCGGCAGCGTCTTCGATGGTATGGATGATCCAGCACCGGATGCTTATCTGCACCAGATTCTACGCAAGGTTCCAGATGCAAAACGACCCAGCTTGGTAGTGTAAGCAGCATAGTTACGGATGACTATGCTCGACGCACAGGCTTTCTATCTGGGTTCCTTTAAGACAGAAGCGGCTGCAAGTTCCAATTAGGACGCTGCAGCTCTTAGGAACCACACCCAAATGTAAGTTACAGAAGGCTTGGTGCATCCTCAGGAATGCCTTGTCTGTGGAGTCTGAAATAGTAGCATTAAAGTCGATTGATGCAACTGTACGAAATTGCAGCGGACAACTTGCGGCTTTAAACACGTCTTTCTTTAGCTTTACCAAACTATACTATCGCATTCTAACTATTAAGGCCCGTGAAGCCCTAAAGCCGGCTTCTGCATGAGGACAGCCGGCCGTCGGAAATTCCGAGCTACGAGGTCATGGCTCCGGGTTTGCTGTTGAATTTACATTCCTTCAGGGTCCATTTGCCCAAATCGGAGTCTCCGAATAAAGGGGGTACCTTATTTGGGGGTCCTTATAATAAGGATCCTACTATATCAGGGTCCCCTATTCTCGGAAACTCCCAAATAGCATATACTTTGGTCCCAATGTTCACATTATAAGGGGGTACGGTAAGGCCAAAGGACATACTATTTGAGCACATGGACCCTTATGCCCTAAACCCTTATAGACCCCTTAAAGGAGACCTTCAAGAAGCCTTTAAAGCAACCTACTTGGGTACATGGAAACTTAGGGATTCCGGGAGCTGGATAGATCGCTTTCGGGCCAGTTCGGGCTTTTGCTATGCTTTCAGAGACAGGAACGAAGCTTCAGTGCAACAGCATACGTTGTGTATAGACCTGTGAATGTCCATGCTAACTGCTAAGCCCAAAATTGGAATCCTAACATCATATGCTTCTGGACCGCATGCAAGAAACAGAAAGTTGGGTAATGTCCATTGGGAATTCAGCTCTTACGCTACTGAAGTGTTGGTTTTTGTTCGCGGTAGTAGCAGGGGCAGCAGCTGCATTTGTCGTCGTGGCAGTCGTCGTCGTCGTCGTCGTCCGCCACGCCGCAGTGGTAGCAGTATCAGCACGAGTATTGTTGTCGTTTCTTTCTGAGTTCTAGTGGGCCATGCTGAGAAGTTGAGGCTTGTTCTCCGACGTCCAGAGCGTAGGAAAGTTGTTTCTGCACTCTTATCTTATGGTTGGCCAGCTATGCAAGCGAACTCTCCAGTACTAGATACATAGATGTATATATGCACATATTCATTCACATATTTGTATTTAGTTGGGTACATATGTGTATATATATATAGAGAGAGAGAGAGAGAGAGAGAGAGAGAGAGAGAGAGAGAGAGAGAGAGAGAGAGAGAGAGAGAGAGAGAGAGAGAGAGAGAGCGAGCGAGCGAGAAAAACACGAACGTCACTATTCATTATCCATTGATCTTTTCAGGTCACTACTACGACAAACATCTCGTGCTGTCCGATCTGGCCTACCCAGCCTGCTCGTAGTTTGAGAAGCCCGATTGAACTTGGTGCCAGGCCTGAAAGATGTATGACAAGGTGGTAATGGCTGCGTGTGGGGGGCGGTCATGCCCCATATCATATCTCTATTCAGAAGCTCGAAACCGGTCACCCCTCCAAGCGAAGCAGTAGACTCAGTAGACCCTGTGCGAAGTACAGCGTTGAACCCTTAATCCTGAACATAAAGAGCCCCTAAACCCTAAAACCCTAAACAACCCTGCAACCCTAGATCCGCAGACCCTGGAATGCTAGCAGCCTATTGGAGCCATGTGCCTCTCAGCCGTGCTTGCAGTTCTTCACCTCCAGGCCCGGGAGAGCTGAGGGAGGGTTTAGGCGTGTAGGGTTTAGGGGTTTGGGGCCTAGGGTTTAGGTTTCGGATGTAGGGTGTAGAGCATCAGATTCATCTGAAGAGCACGCAGATGACTAAAGGAACCCTACTATGAAACCCAAAAAGCAGTATGACAGCCCTATAGAGTCGAGTCTCGCGCAGCCTTTGGAACCAACCACCATGCATAGACGTATTGTGGGTTGAAGTCTTTTCTGTTACTATTCCGAAGGTCAGCGTTTCTCATTCGAGGTGTGTTGCTGCAGCTGTGATAGGTTTGGGGGTGCTTAGGGCATTCAGGTTGTTTGTCTAGTTAAAGCCAGCATGCCGCCATTTCAAGCTTCATGTCCTGTGGAAAGCTTCTGAAGCTTCCTTCTCGTTTCCTGTAGCCGTAGTGATTTTTTGCTCAGCTCTTGAAGTCTGACTTCCTCGACCCTCCTCCTTCCCCAATATACACAGAGAAACACACAGAAGGACAGCAGTCATGTGCTTCTGTGGTCCCGAATCACAAGCCCCAAACCAGCTCCCCGCCCGACGACTCGCCTCTCACGCCGCCCACGCCTTCCAGAGACATGTTTAGTGAAGTTTAGTGTTGTTGTTGATTTGGGTTTTGGGTTTAGGGTTTGGGGGCGTAGGGCTTGGAATTAAGATTTTCGGCTTCGGGTTCAAACCCTGAACCCAGGAGAAGAAGTCATTATCTTACTGCCTTCAGGCAATCTTGGTCAATGCTGAGAGAGGCCAAGTGGATCTTCCTGCCATGGGCTCAGAGTGTGTTTGTGGTCTAGGCTGGTGATGCTCAAGGGAAGTTCTGGGTGCTTGAGTGTCCTCGAGTGACTGTAAATATTGTTTGCGCTGAGCTAATCTGCATATTTGCCGAGGTGCAATAGCTTTTGTCACCCAGTTGCCATGGCATTCTTGCCTTCACCCTCAGCTAACCCTGAACGATTAATTTAACCCCAAACCCACAATCCCCAACCTTTAACCTTAGCGGAACCCTTGACCCGCCATTCCGTTGGGTGTAGGATTGTCCTGGTTTGCCATCACGAAGACCATCTTAGGGGACTCTAAACTGGAAGCACCAGAAACCCCAAACGCGAACCCCTGCACCCTGAACCCTGAGCCCGAACCCCCACAACCTAAAGCCCCCTTCAAAAAGACAAACCCTAAATCTCAAACCCTAAACACCGAACGCTCAGCCCGAAACCCTTAACCGACCCAGCAGCAGAAGGATTGGCAAGAGCCTGGACATGCCAGAAAGGGTAGGAGAGGCTCTGTGCTTGCTCCGGATGTCAAGGCGCACCCCTTCCAGGTTGTGGTGGTAGCGATTTTCAGGCTTCTATATGCTCTTAAACCCTTAACGCACAGCCTTTTAAACCTGATATCGACTCCGAACCTTCTATAAGGGTCCACAGGACCTCATAATTTGGTACTTGGGTTTAGGATAGAAGGTTTGTAGGTCGGTATTTTGGAGAGTATTCGATGACGAGGTACTTAACCCTTACCTTAGGGCCAGACCCAAACGAGAAGCCCAAGAAGGACTTCCGAAAGACTTCAACGGGTGTGGACTTTATGGGCTTAGTTGGGGTTTCTCTTCTGGCTGCCTTGTTAGAATGGGTGTTGAGTCCAAATTAGTAGGATTGTTTGTAGTTTCTTGTATCATGTTGCAACGGTCACTTCGTCTCCGCTTTATGGGGCTTGGAGTTATGGGTCCAGGGGTGAGTGTTGTTTGGTTGACATTCGCATCCATAATGTCATGTCCTGCAATTTGGGGTCTTCACCATTTGGTCGGCTGACCAGAACCGAGTGGGCACATCCCACAGGTCCGAGTCCCAATAGCTAGATATTCACAAAATGTTTGGTGTGGTTGTCCTTTTTTGCCATGGTGTTTAAGTGCTTGCTAGAGGAACAAGCAAAAAAAGGAGTGTTACCAAGCACTTTTGGCACAGCTTAAGATCAATAGGGGGCGTATGCATGATACGGTTGATGATAGAAATCCTGCATCACCCATAGTAAGGAATTAAGGTATTGCAGGATTTATGTCATCAACAGGCTGTCTTTGGTGGTTGGGGGCCGGCGGCCCGAACTGTGGCTTTGGGTTGTGGAAGCACGTGTCCGCCCTGAACCCTACAAGCCTAAGCCCTACTTGGAGGATTATGGGACTTCGTAACTAAGTTTCTTTTTATAAGGTGACCATACCTATAGTTTTACTCCAATGAGGGGACTTGTAACCATACTTACCAAGTCCCATGATCCTCCAAGTAACACCAAGCTTCCAAGCGCAGGACTCTTAAACGTCCCACACCATACACCCCAAACCCTTAAATCCTTAAACCC
The DNA here is from genome assembly GCA_905221615.1 of Symbiodinium sp. CCMP2592. Taxonomy (NCBI): domain Eukaryota; class Dinophyceae; order Suessiales; family Symbiodiniaceae; genus Symbiodinium; species Symbiodinium sp. CCMP2592. The sequence goes on from CAJNDT010003713.1 coordinate 461,891, forward strand.
TAAACCCCTAAACCCCTAAGCCCCAAACCCCTAAACCCCCAAGCCCCAAACCCTAAACCCCTAAACCCCAAAGCCCCAAACCCCAAAACCCTAGACCCTACACCCTTTGTTGCAAGACAGGAGCCCGAGAGCGTCATGGAAGATGTACAGGTGGAGAAATGCTTTTCGACCTTAGCTTGCGTGCCGTTCCCTCTAGGGTTTATGGTTTAGGGGTCTTGGCTGAAGGTTCGGGGTTTATGACATGGGTCTAGGGTTTATGCTTTTCGACCTTACCCTAAGGGTCCATGTACCCTAAAAGGGTTCCCTGTAAGGGTTTAGGGTACATGGGTCCATGTACTTAACAGTACTCCCTATATAGGTACATTGGTCCCAAAGTTATATTCTATTTGGGTACATGGAGCCTTAGGGTTTGGCTTGTGTGCCATTCCCTTTAGGGTTGAAGCCCCGGGGTTTATGACACGGGTCTGGGGTTCCGGGTTTAGGGTTTAGGGGTCTGTCTGGGTTCGGGCTCTGCAGGTTTTACTGTGTTGCTAGGATGCCCAGTAGTACCCTTCTTCCCTTTTTGTAATCCTAGGTTCCTTATAAAGTTGCCCAATACCAACAAGAGAGGCCTTTTTATTCTTAGGTTACTGGGTATCCTAGTATATTCTGGTACCCTTATAGATCCCTTATAGTACCCTTTTTAAAGGACCCCTTTAAAGGAACCCTAGTACTCTTTTTATTCTTAGGTTGTGGATTTGGGGTTTTAGGATCGAAGCTTGGGGTTTCGGGCCTAGGATTGCAGGCTTTGGCGGCTGCGGGGTTGTAGAGTCTGGGTGCTCAGAATTTAAAGGGAACTCCAGAAAGTTGGAATATGGATTAATGGTAGGATCCCCTATAATTTACCTTAAACGGGTTACGAGAATGATATTCCAACTTTCTGGCTTCTACTGTAGCTTGTTTGCAGGGTCACTGTATTGAAACGGAGGAGTAAGACCAACGGTAGGCTTAAACCTCAAATCTAAGCCCATGTACAGCACTAGCGGCTGCTACTGTTAGGCTAATTAAGTCTCTGTGTTAGGATCCCTTGCTAGGCCCCCAAGATAACGGCCCTAAAAGGGACCCGAATTCGGAGAACTCCCCATCAAGTGTTTCAAGGTTTCTGGATTTCCCGACCGACCCGATTCGATGCGAAGGTTCTACTTCCGACACTCCTGTGCTGAGGGAGTGGCTTCGTAACCTTGGGGTGGACGAGTCTTGGCTATAAGGTTTAGGGTTTAGGGTTTAGGCTACGGCTATTCTTGAATGCTTTCGGTTTAGGGTGTGTGTTTTCCTTGTTTTGGTCATCAGTGAACAACTGGGTTTGTTCTGTACTTGTACCTACCGAAGATAGTGCTGCTTTCATGCGGTTAGGAGACTTCTAATCATGAACCCATGTGGCTTCAAACGCACTCCAGGAGCATGTCTACAGGAGCGACGACCACTGCACTTGGGACGGGATCAAATGTTGGAAGAAGCCGAAGCAGAACAGGTGCGGTCGGGGAACCTTCTTCGATACGCACTAAACCCTATACTGCTTGTTAGAAGCAACAGATACACAAAGGCAGCGCTCAGTCTTGTGTAGGTTTAAGAAGGCCCGAAGAAAGGCAATACCCATATCCCAAACCCTAAACCTCAACCTCTGCAACACCTTACTATAGTCTCCTCGGGATTTTTTGATTTTTGTTCATATAAAACCCAAGAAAATATTGAACATATTACATTTGTTATGGTTCTAAGGATGGTATAGCTTATTAAACCTGAACCTCTCAAGCCCGAAGCCTTAAATCGCAAGCCCTGCCACCCTTGGAATCAGTCAAAGGAGCTCCCCTTTAAGGATCCTCTTAAAGTGCACTTGCAAGGACCCTTTATGAGACCCTTATCCAGGTGTTCTGTGAGATCGATCAACATGGCATTATCCAGCTATGCGAACAGGAACTCTCCTGTAACCTATGGTTTGCGCGGTCGACTGGGGCCGGTTCCAGTGAAGTCTGCGCAGCTGTGCTGCACATGTAGGTGGGGCTACAGTATCGTTTTCTGTAGGCTACTTTCGATTCTGATTCATTTTGTTAGAGTGTTAGAGAAGGTAACATGAGTGTTTGTTTTCAAGGAGCATTTCTCACTGTCAAGCAGTTGCAGTAGCACAGGCACTATCAGCTGTTGTCGCAAGAAGCCTTATCGTTTCCTTTCATTACCCGCAAACTGGAAGTACTCAATATATGGGCCGAATTTTTTATCTATACTACTTTGGAAGTTCTTGACTATCCTCATAGAATAATGGGCCCCAAAACCCTAGTCCAATCAACAAGGCCCCTATATTACACTAACATGTGCATCCCGACTGCTCGCGAGCACCTGGCTTCTTGCTTAACGGACATCCCTAACGTCCCAGATAGGATTAAGGCGACCCCCGAAGGGTTCGTTTAGGTTCTTCAAGGGTTCCTTTACTGGTTCCTTTAAAGGGGACCCTTCTTAACCCTTCTTTGGGTTCTCTTAAAGGGGCCCTATTCAGAGGGTCTACATCCCCAAGGCTTCTCATGAGAGCCTAGTTCCTGCAAAGAGGCCTCTCTACTTTGCCTACTTGGAGGATCATAGGACTTAGTAAGGTTCCTTAAAGGGCTCCTTAAAGGGATCTATAGGGTTTAGGGTTTAGGGTCTACTTGGGAGGATCATAGGACTTAGTAGGTAAGGTTATAAGTACCTTAAGCGGGGTATTATAAGTATATAGTTACCCTAGTTATAGCCCTAGTTACTACGTCCCATGATCCTTTAAGTAAGAGGCGCAGCACTGCTGAGGGTTTGAAGCGAGTTCTGAGTCGCCAGAATACAGAAATCCTTAGCCCGTGTCCCTACGGCCCCAAGCCCTTAGACACGAGCAACAGAAGTCTCAGGACAAGCATCGAAATGTATGGGAGCAGACATCTCAATGGAGATTTGGCGTCCTTTGCTGACTTGGGGCAGCTGAAATTATTGTATTTGCAGGCCGCTGTCTGGGACACCATTGAGCCGGATTTTTTTCGGTACGTGCAAAGCATCGTGGGTTTAACGCTTAACCCCGAGTGCTCCCTAAAGCCTTTGCGCCCTTTAAACGGTATATGAGACAGAATGCAGGCAGCCAAGGCGAAAAACGCTAAACCCAACCCCTCAGCTCTAAACCCTGAAGGAAGTCCCAATGCACCCTTAAAAAAACCCTGAAGGATACTAACATTACCGGCGACCTCCGAAGTCTGCAGAACTTGACACGTCTCAGGACACGCGCTGGGGTTTGTTGTTTAGAGTTTCGGGTACACGGGTTAGATCCGGTTAGGGTCTGTTGTTCAGGGCTTCGGCCGTACGCAATCTAGAGTTTCATGTGTTCGAGTACGCGGTCTAGGGTTTGGGGCGGAGGTATCTGCATCTTGGAAACCTTGCCGTTGGGGGCAGTCTGGAGAATCTGGCAAAGATCACGACGTTGAGGAAGCTTCGGATACTAGGATGCCCAGTAGTACCCTTATTCCCTTTTTGTAGTCATAGGTTCCTTTTAAAGTTACCCAATACCAAAAAGAGAGGCCTTTTTATTCTTAGGTTACTGGGTATCCTAGGATACAGTACAGCCACATATCCGGCGATCTCCGGCATCTGCGACACCTCAAAGACATGGGGGAGCTGTTCCTTCAGAAGACCAGGGTCACCGGCACTCTCCAGGGCATCGAGAGCATGAACAACTTGCGGTATTTGCAAATCAGGAACACCAGGGTGGCTTGTCAAGTTAGATTAATCATTACTGACTATTCATAGGTATTATTGACTATTAGCAATGGTCAACTGTTAACACTTATTGTTAATTAGTTGTGCTCGTTTTTGTTCTATATAGTCATCTTGAACAATTGGCTGTGAAAGTCTTTATAAGGCTGCCTATTGTTTTTAGACTTCAGTAACACCCCAAAACCAGAGGACCCCTGATTCATAACGTCTCATCCAAAGCCCAACATGTGCTTTTCGGGTTTCCTTTATAGGGTTGAGGTGTTTACAGGTTCAGATCCAGGGTGTGGGGTGGTGTGGGGTTGGGGTTTTGCTGTTCAAGGTTTTGGTTTAGGGCCAGGGTTTGTGTACGTCGCCACCAAACATTGGCACCCGCCCAGGTGGATGGAAATTTGGCTTCCGTGCATGAACTGTCCAAGATGCTCAAGCTGGATATATCTGGGACCAATGTGAGTGGGGACCTCTCCCACTTGAAGCTTGGCCAAGAGGGTTTAGGGTTTAGGGTTTGTTGTAAGATGCCCTAAACCCTAAACACACTATAGTATGCCATCGCTTCCTCATTGTTCTGGTATCCATTTTAGGCGTCGCAGTGGCTAGTAACGGTAGTCCTTCGTAGTCCCTAATATACGTACATAATTTATTTTGATATACACCAAACTCCTCTTCCAGCTTGCAAGGCTCCCATGTTCGTTTATTCAGGCGGTTGGGCTTAGGTGTAGAGTTTCCATACTAGAAGGACTTCAAACGAAACGCATGCATCGTTTTGGAAGGTGCACGCCGTACATAGAATCCCAAGGACTAATTCCTACAACAGGCCACAGGCAGACAACACTAAGCCCTGAACCCCCCAGGCCCCTAAAACCTGAACCAACCTCCCCCAACCCCCAACTCCCCTACTCCTTTGCCCTCTCCCAAAAAATGATGTACATGTATACCCCCTCCACCCCCCTTCCCCTTCCAAAAAAGGACATACATGTATACCGTATACCCTTTACCCTGAACCCCAAAATTTTACTACCCATGGTACCCCAGGAAAAGGATGACGAGCTTGACGCACCTGAAAGCTACCGGAACCCGACTATCCGGTAGTATCGACTCACTGAAGGCTGGCAGCGAGCATTTGGGGCCTAGATTTTAGGGGTGTAGGGCTTAGGGTTTAGGGGTTAGGGGTTTAGGGGTTAGGGGTTTAGGGCCTGCCTGTAGGTTGTAGGGTTTTCTCCGACCTGGGGTGAATGTTCCTGAGCTAGGCTTTTGAAAGGGCATCTAGTAATGTGCTTGCTATCGTTTTTGCTAAGGGGTGTCATGGGGCTTTATCGAGGTCTACATAGTTTCATAGAGGTTACGGCTACTATGACGGCTGGCATGAAGGTTGCCATGAACGCTAGTGGAGAGGTATAAGGTTTAGGGTCTAGTTTAGCATTTCGGCCAGAGGGAGGCCACACTAGGGCACCTCTAAGCGCCTGTGTCCGCTATTCCTCCCTGAGCTCGCGAAGGTGAAGAAGCGTTGATACCGAAGCTTCGTAGAGCCTACACGGGTGCAGAGTGCCGGTGGTAGCAGCAGCAGGAGGAGTAGTAGTGGTCGTGGTGGTGCTCGTGGTGGTTGTCGTGGTGGCGGTGGTGTGTTTGGGGTGGTTGAGGTGGTGGTGGGGTGGTGGTTAGTGGCAGTGGTAGTGGTAGTGGTAGCAGAAGAAACTACCAAAAGAGTACGTAGCAGTAGTAGTAGTAGTAGTAGTAGTAGTAGTAGTAGTAGTAGTAGTAGTAGTAGTAGTAGTGGTGGTGGTGGTAGCGGCCTTCCCTTGAGGTGATGCCAGAGCTCACTGAGCTTGATCTTTCAGGGAATTCGGACGTCATTGGTGACATCAGCAGCCTTGTCGGCTTGGACGATTTGACGCAGATCAGGCTCGCTTTCACCAGTGTACATGGCCGCTTATCCACACAACAATGGGAGAAACAACTGTTTCGCCTAACGATCCTGGACTTGACGGCACTGCTCTCAGTACTGTGTAGCAGTGCAGCATGAGTCTTGAGTAGTTCCTAGAGCGGGTGTGATAGAACGAGGCAACACGCTCAAAGTTCCTGCTTGGCATCGATGATTCGTCTGAGCTCAACTTCCTCAACAGAGTACTAGATGATGAGAAGGGCGCGAGGTTCATCCTGCCTTCCTTGAGGACCCTGAAGGTGGGTAGGGGATTTAGGGTGCTCGTTAGCTGCTCGTTTGTCGAAACTCCGTGAGTTCCGAGTCCCACAATGTATTTAATTTTTGTCGGGCTGTAAACGTTTGCTTGACCAGGTCTCTGGCTGCCCGTTGAATACCACTATGTCGGAGTTCCGCACGACGCTCAAGTTTTTACCGAATCTTACAACCATAGCTGCGGCGGGCTGTGACCTCCGAGGAGAATTGTCGGGTGGATTCGGTCCTCTCGATCCTGCTTGGTTGTACCTGGATCTGTCAGACAACGATATTAGGAGAATCGACGTGCCTGAGCTCCCCATGTTCTTCGGCATCGCGCGCAGTAAAGCTCCGTTCATGGAAATGAACCTCTTAGAGAATGCACTGCGGAAGGGATCATCGCTGGACTTCACGGGGGTGGACTTTGTCAATTCTCGTGGAGAACCGAGGGACCTGTTTCTCAGGGGTGTTTTCAGAACAACATCAAGCCCGAGCATGGTCAACCAGTCGCAAGGATACTTGGCCTTCTTCTGGTTGACTCTTGGGACTTTAACTTTTTGGGGTTTCTATTATGATTAGGAACTATAGTTAGGACCACAAAATTTGAACTTTTAGGAGGGGTTCAGAAGTCGGCCAAGGATCTGCGTGCAAGGAGCTGATGAGCTCAAATTTGAAGGCGGGCTGCCACAGACAGACCTGAAAGCCCTAAAGGGCTTCTTGCAAGGTTCTTGCTTCAAGGTTCCTTTGACCCGAAGGGTCCAAAGTACTGTTATGGGAGATTCTTCCCCAAATCATAATAGTAATTCCTAATATAGGAACCCTACATTCTACCATAAAGGTACTTTGGGCCCTTTGGGTGAGGGTTCCTTTAAGGATTTCCTTTAACGGTCGCGACGCAAAACTCCTCACTGGCACCGGCTGCAAACTTTAGGGTTCGGGGGATTTTGATTCTTGATCTTCAATATACTTAGTCGGAGGACTAAACCCTACTCGCTAAAGCCCAAAACCTAATGGCTACGGCTCAAGCCATTTTGGCTCAAGATGTTGGCTGGAGATTTTCCCAGCGGCTTAGCCTTTCGCAGTTGTCCAGTGGATGCATGGGATGCCAACACCCCGGACAGGTGGATCAACGCCATCCGGACATGCTGTGCAACAGTGGTATGTATACTTGCAAGTCGGAGCCACCTCTCGAAGACTCGCAGACAGCTGATTGGATTGCACTCCCCGCTTTGCATGTGATTCGAAACCGTGGATCAGTGCCACAGCTTCAATGGTCCGAGCATCGACTGAAGACCACAGGAGTCCCAAAGCCTGTGGAGCACAGCATGGAACAAATCGCATCTGGTGCATGGCGTACTATTGTGTCGATCCCGTGACTTTTATCTGTGCATCAGTGCAAGGGTTTTAGCCCCTCCCTGCGGACGCATGTCAGTGCAAGGGTTTCAGCCCCTAGCTGCGGACCAACCAGGAAGGCCGATGGGAGGCGACATTTGAGAGCTTGTACAAAAGTACCAATTTTCCCTTACGAGTATTGCCAAATGTCTGTACAGATCTGTGACACGTGACAACTTCCGCAAATCCGAGATCGAAATAATTTGGTGCATGTTATCGCGACGATTTCCCAGATGTATCCCAAATTGGAATTAAGTGCACGCCGGCGAGACGATTTCCCAGATGTATCCGTGAATTGGAATTAGGTGGATGGCAGCGTGATGACTTCCAAGATTTCGATGTGATCCCGACTCTGTTCCGTGAGGGACAGCAGAAAGTAGATTTTCCTCAGCATTTTTCTCCGTAGCAAAGCGGGGTGTGTTGATTCAGTGTATGCCCTCTTTTGGGTAGGCGCGCTTTGGAGAAAGGGGCGTCATTGCACTTTAAAAAAAAAAAGCCCAAAACCCCTAAACCCTAAATCCTTTCCTAAACCCCCCAAGCCTAAAGCCTAAACCCTAAATCCTAAACAGCCCTAAACCCCAATTCCTGAAACCGCGTATAGGGGCCTTAATAGTTAGAAGAGGGTTTTGGGGTATGTTATTCTATAACGATCACGAGGAACCCAAAAACCTTCAACCCGAAAATTTAAGCCTTAAAAGCCCAAAACAGTGTTGGTAATTATTAAGGCCCCAAAACCCTAAACCCCCAAATCCCTAAACCCTAAACCCGAGAGGTGGCGCCAGCGCTTTTCCTGCCCGAGGAACTCTGCGGCTGCCTCCCAGGCGAGGGGCTTGAAGAGTTTAGGGTAAAGGGCGTTTGGGGTTTAGGGTTTAGGTTGTTTGGGGTTGAGGGTTTAGGGGTTTAGGGTTTAGAGTTTAGGGCGTTTGGGGGTATTAGGTACCTTAGCCTTCCCAAACCTACTTTTTCTGGGCTCGTCTTATAAACCCTAATGTGCAATTTGTAGGGACCCTACAGATGCGAACGGACTGCGATGCCTAGTCAAGTTCTATGGTGTCACGATAAGAGCTGTGAGCATGGCCATGTATAGGTCAAGAGAGAAGGCACGCTACGCGTCCTTCGTCTCTAGGTTTAGGCTTGTGGAAGTGCTACGCACGCCGCAATGCCGAACCTTTCTGTATGCTTTCCGCCCACGCAACTTTGGCTCAAGGCTCAAGTGTGAGCACATGCTCTAGAAAGCATTGCCCATAGCTAAAAGCTATCGTCTTCTGTGACCTTCCGAGGGACAGAGCCATCCCGAGCACAGACGATCCATCGCCGGCCGCGAGAGTGCAAAACAAGCGAGCTCTGGATCTGCCTGCACGGGGAGTGAGGCTTACGTGTGAGAAAGGAAAAGAGAGAGTGGCTGAGTTCGTAGAGGGCAACCACGCCAGTATTCAACATAGCTCTGTGGGGTGAGCGACAAGGGCATCATCAAGATCAAATCCCCACGCAACAGAAAAGTCTGTTCTTGTAGGGCATGGTATAACATGGAAGGGTGAGTTTCATTCTTTTAAAGGGCCTTATAATGAGGGATAGTATATGGTAGTATATAGGGTTACTTCCATTATCGAAAACGGCTATGTGCTGAGGGATTTAAAGATTTGGGGTCTAATATGGGCTTGAGGACTTGGAATAGGGTTTTGGCGTATGTCAACAGTGGAGGGGGGAGTTCTAGTCAGGAATCCTATAAGGTGGCCCTAAACCCTCAAACCCAATATATGGGAGTTTCCGAAAATACGGGGTACCTAATTTTGGGGTCCTTATAATAAGGATCCTACTAATTAGGGTACTATATTAGGGTCCCCTATTTTCAGAAACTCCCATATAAGCCCCAAGCCCCAGACATTCACCTCCAGGCTGGGAGGGCCACGGCGTGCAGTGCAGAAAATGCCGCCAGGGCTACTACAACCCTGCGTGGCCCGGGTCTGATTGAGAACAGCCTTTTAACTGAGTATACCTTTACATAAAGGATCATGGGACTTATAGGGTTATAATTAGGGTAACTATACCTATAACTACTTATAGCCCCAATTAAGGTACTTCTAACCTTACTTACTACGTCCCACGATCCTTCAAGTAGTCTCCATCCTAAATATGCAGTTGGCTCAACCAAAAAGGCAACTACATTGGAGACTGTAGGTAGGATCATCTTCACAGCAGGTTTGGCTCCCAAAACAAGCATCCATTGATAAGTCAACCATTCTGGTGGTTGCCGACAATCTAAAGGTTGGAGACTGTGCAGCCACGATCTGTTCCACCGAATCACATTGTATTACATGACAAAGATAATTCACTATCTAGCGTGCAGAGCGCATCGGCTTCGGTGTTCGGCACGGCACATCCAAGAAGCACCATCTGCACCTTCTGGCAAGGTTGGCTTCATTCATGCAGCCACAACCCATTTGTCCTACGCCAGCAGCCACATGGGTAGTTCTCTAAATTTGTGTCCTTTCTATGAGTGTGCCAGACCACGTGGGGGACCTATAAGAGGACTAGTTTAGAGAACTACCCACATGCACGACATTCAGAGCTCAGCACAAGGGACAGACTGAGATTCCAACAGAACCCATATCCTAAAGTCACGATAGTGTCTTACCAGTTTATAATTTTCAAAATTACAGTATAGCAAGTCATATCATCTTACAAAAATGGGTTGCCTGGGGGAGTGTCTTCGCTGCAGCGTGCCAGTTTCCATCGCCAGGACCCTTCAAACAACATCCCCAATCTGGAACACCCCCCTGCTGCTCAAGCTCCCCAACGCATTTATGGTCATCAGGCCCCACCAGAGTAGGTAACATCAAGCCGTGGACTGAAGAGCCCTTACGTGCGAAATTCTAGATCCTGCACCCTGAACCCGACTCCAAAATCCAAACCTTCGACCCCTTGGGGACCAAATGACCCTCATAAGTAGTGGCCCTATACCCTTATACTATGCATCCCTATAAGGTATATGAATCTTACAACCTTTTGAGGTTCATTTCGTCCTTAAGGAGCCAACAGCAGCCAAGGTGGAACGTCAGCGCTTGCGTGCAGTGCCCTCCAGGGAGCAATACAACGGAGCCAGGTGGGCCCTCAACCCTAAACTACCCTACTTAAAACACCTCAAACACTCAACCCTAAACCCCAAGTCAACACCCTAAAGCCTAAACCCTAAACCATAAACACCTTAAGCCCTAATTATAAAACCTTGATATTACAACAGACAGGCGCCAGCTCCATTGACGTTTGCCTTTGCCGCGAGGGCAGGACGGCAGTATGCTTTGGTGCTTCTATACAAGTAGATAGGTCGATCGATAGGTAGGTTACATCTTTCGTTGGGTATATGCATATGCCTGCATAGAGGAATAATGTATGTACACACATGATATGTGTGTGTATGTATGTATGTATGTATGGACATTACCCGTTTATGTATTGACATATGTAGTGCACACCCGTGCTGAGACACAAGATACGATTCAGTCAATTGACAAACACTAAGTACAATAGGACTGAAAGATATATTTTTTTGGCACTAGGAAAGCATGACAAGTGCGTTTCCGCTGACATGTGTCTTGCACACTCGTGCCGAGATACGAGATGCTACCATATATGATGATGAACATGTATGCAACTGCTTGATAGGTTGACAGCATCCAGGTGGCATGTTGGAATTATCTGTACATATCGCGCATTCCCTGTATCTGTACAAGCAGTATAATGAATTATTGCTATCATAACAAATAAATAATAGCGATAAACTCCAACGGACACACACGCTTTTCGGCATGATACTGTCCAATTAGTTTAAATCCAGGTGTCATGTCGAACCCTAATACTAGCTATGCATATTAGGAATTCCAGTTGAATAGTCCTTAGAGGTATCGAGCTCATACATATATACATGCATGCATGCATACATGCCATACATATACATATATACATCATTTACAGATACCTATGCATATACGTGAACATATACATATGCATGCACACGTACGTATACATATGCATATACATATACAACACATGTACATGTACCTACACATGTATACAGATACATATTCCTAGACATAGACGTATACATATACACATTCACATACACATTTATATTCATATTCATATACAAGGCATCGACAGATTCATATGCATGTATACATACCCGTGCATATATACATACAAGTGCATATGTATATGTATATGTACAGGTATTCGCCTCCTGACAGTTCTCCCAGAGCTCTCCAAGAGGGGGATCCCGTGTCTGGTCCTATACTAGGGCTTATGGATTCCAGGCAAACCCAACCCACGCAAGAAAGGTACTAAGGTTTTCGGGTTTAAGGTGCAAGATCCGAGATGCTCGAATTTTTAGCATGCCAACATCACGCAGCCGGGGTTTATGGTGTTGGGATGTGGGGTTCAGGTTGCACCAGTGCTTCGTACAGTGTTTTGTCGTCTGTAGCCTGGAGCCTGAACGTGATTACTTCTTGCAGGATCCATGCCTAGCAATTCCTGACTTTTCGCAACCCTAAGCCATGAGCCCTCAACCCTGAGCCCTGAACCGGAAGGATCTTCAATTTTACCGGCACTCCACGCTGCATGTGCGAAGCACACACCGCCCTCCACAAGGGCATGTGCGCAACATGCGACGAGCTGTTTTTGGACCCAAGAGTTTTGGGTTCGGGCTTCGGGTTTAGGGTTCGGGCATTAGGGTTTAGGGTTTAGGGTTTAGGGTTCGGGCATAGGTTGTAGGGTTGAGGGGTTTCAGGCTTAGGGTGCAAACCCCATCACTGCGGAATCCTTTGGAACGATGAACTGGCTCGCCCCAGAAATAACGAGCCCACAACCGGAGCCCTTTTCAGTTGTGGAGTCTCAGCTGCCATTACATGGTGCATAAAGCCTTGATGTTGCAAGACACTCTTCAGGCGTGGTTCAACATTTGGTTTCAGGGTTGCGGTCTGACGTTTAAAGTGCTTCTTCGAGGCGTTTGATTTTGAAGTACCAAAAACTCAGTCAAACTTCACTGCTACATGCACCTTCTTTAGGCAACTCCTAAGGCCCTATACTAGGTATCGATGTGGGATAACTTGTAGTTACCCTTATTGCTTGATAAGTTGAATGTAGAGCCCCAGTTATAAATAGTTATTTTGGGGGACTGTTGTAGTATACTATGTTAACAACCGAAACAGCATCAACAGCCGGGAGGTCGGGGTAGGGGCAATGGTCGTGGTAGCAGTATGGTGGTGCCGGTGGTTGCAGCGGTAGTCAGTAACTGACGCACAAGGTTTTGCAGGCAGCTGGAGTGGTGGAGCGAGTCGGGGGGGTGCGTGGAGGATGTGGGGGTGGCCGTGTGTAGGGGCAGCAGTAGCGGCGAGACTAATGCTAGTGCCAACGCCTGTGCTTGTGGTAAGAGCAGTGGAAGTGGTACTTGACACCAGCAGCCGACGAGAAATTGGGTTTTCTGGTTTTGTAGGATCGAGATTTTGCTTGGGGAGGGGCATCAATGGCCAGAATTTGCCTAAATATGAACTGCAAAAGCATCCAGACCTTTGCATGGCAATCGTATGCAACTGCTCCCGTGTAAGACCCTGCGACCCCTGATGGGATCCTCAACTACACCAAGCCTAGCGAGCCTAGCGACCTCACACCAACCGTCGGTTTGAGCCGGTGGACAAACCTCAATCCCTGAACCTCAATCTTCAAAAACTAAAAACCCAGCAATGCAGAATGACGACATGAACCTAAAAGGGTTACAAATCCCGGAGCACCAAAGCATGGTGAGCAGTGTCATTGTTGCACTGTTCTTGGCTGAGCTGAAATGGGACGTAATTCTATTTGCCGCTTGGCCTAGTCCAGAATGTTAATGGGAAAGTGTCATGGCCCAGTTTTGGTAGCTAACTAGCATGACAGCAGGGAACAGATCCCGGTCTGCGCGATTTCCAGCATGCCCTGCCGCCGTGAAGCTTAGCAGCTTCACCATCCAGTGGCTTGCATTTTGTGTCTAACAACAGAAAAAGGACAAGAACAACCACAATTCAAATCAAGGTTTTGAGCACAAAGCACAGCACAAACTTCAAAGCTGAATGCTCAGACATATGATATATGTCGTTTCGCTGGTACAGGAAGCAACAGGGCACAGATGATTAGCTGATGGCGCCATCTCAGCCTGGACTATCGGCCACTGTGCAAGCAAACGCCTCAAAGCCTAAGCCCTAAACCCTGTGCCCTAAAACCCAACCCCCAAGCCGCTCTATATCCTAAAAATCTTCGCGTGCAACAGGACTGCCCACAGGCGGGGGCCACGTTCGAGAGCGCCGTGCCGAAGACTGGCATCTAGACCCTCTTTACGCTTTATGGTTCAGGGCTTGGGCTGGAGCTTGCGGGTTTAGGGTTTAGGGTTTAGGGGTTTAGGGTTTAGGGTTTAGGGGTTTAGGGTTTAGGGTTTAGGGTTTAGGGGTTTAGGGGTTTAGGGTTTAGGGTTTAGGGGTTTAGGGTTTAGGGTTTAGGGTTTAGGGTTTAGGGGTTTAGGGTTTAGGGTTTAGGGTTTAGGTTGAGGGGTCTCGATTGCCAATCATGTTCACTGGTCGTGATTAATAATCCCGGGTCCATGTACTTATGCAGTATATACTCGGGCCTTAGCACAATTAAGTATAGGAGCCCCTTTGAGGCCTAAGTATATATTCTATAGGTGCATGGACCCCTAGAGATTTGGCATTGTGGGGCTTGGGCCTACTTAGAAAAGTTTAGAGATTTACGGCGCCTCAGAGAATCAGCAAGGTTATGCGCGCCTTCGTCCTGGAGCGGACGTCTACAGGCCTGATGCCGTAACAGTGGGTTTTCGGCTTAGCTTAGGGTTTTTTCTTAAACCTTTAAACTCTGAACCCGACGTCTTAACCCCTACATAAACCTAAATACACCCTGAAGCCGAAATCCTTGAACCCTGAAGTGTGGTTTAGGCTTTAAGCTTGTGTAAAGTATAGCCTTTATGTAAGTTTTCCGAATGCTAGGATCTGAATATATCTTCTTTGATCGTCCCTTCAGTCCTCTATAATATATCCCAACCCTATTCTCTCGCCATTCACGTCCTCATATCGACTCCTGTACAAACATGTTTAAATCCCAACAACCCTACGAGGGGCTTTTGCAGAACACGTATTCCTGGTTATTGAGGCTCGTGTATTCGAACCTGCCCTCCGCTCTGGTGTGTGTGTGTGTGTGTGTGTCCCGGACAGTTGGAATGACTCCTACCATGTCCGATGGAATATGTTTTATGTACACCTGCACGATGATGGAACTACACAGGTGCGCCCACCATTCCGAATCTGCCTTGTCGTGTTTCGCAAGACTTCAAGGCAAGACTGTTGGCTCGCATCTTTTGACCAACCCCAGCATCGCAAAAGCAGAAATACTAGATGAGAGCCGCCTTCCCTAAACCCTAAACCCTAAACCCTACTGTCTTCAGGCAAGCAGCCACATAATGGTAGATAGGAGGATTCGCAGCCAGCGAGCTGAAGGCACTTTTTTTCGATTTGGCCCCCAAGTTGGACCTCAAACCCTCAAGCGCGAACACCCCGAAGCACTATCCCCAACCCTAAACCCTAAACCCCTAAACCCTAAACGCTGAACCCTAAGCCCCAAACCAGAAGCCCTATAGGAAATCCCGTCTCCTGCCGACCCTTTCCCCCGCACGCCGTTCCAGGCAAAATCCAGAGCCCAGAGACGCCAATATCCCTTTTTTTAAGGAATATACCTTAAAGCATATTAGGGATCCTACTATAATTTAAGGTATATTCCTTAATTAAAGGATATTGGAGTCTCTGGGAGCTAAAGAAACAAGAGACGCTAAGTTTCCTCCCTGGAGGGTTTTACCCTACCCCATTGGTTTATGGTACCTGCTTTTGCATATAACAGGTACGGTATGACGCTCTAGGGCACTAGCAGCAGTTAAGATGCATAGCACCAGTGGCAGTCTAAATCTCAACTTTGGTACTCGAGCCCTTTGGGACCAACAACTTCTTTAGGACGAACAAACCGTTTTTGAAACTCCTCCTACCTTGGGGACCAAATGACCCTCATAAGTAGTGGCCCTATACCCTTATACTATGAATCCCTATAAGGTATATGAACCTTAACCCCTTTTGAGGTTCATTTCGTCCTTAAGGTAAAGCTCTTACAAAGCCTCATTCTTCAGACTGTGGAGCCTCTATAGGTGCCTTGACCACGCCTCGGATCGTTGCAATGCAACTGACAGCCAGTCGGAGCTTGGCTGTGCTGAGGGCGACTCGGACGAACTGCCCTGAACCCCGAAACCCTCAGCCCCTAAAAAGCTTCGGTTTGAGTGCTGGTGTCTTTTGGCGGGTATTCTATTCGGAAATTATCGGGCTGCTACGGGGTTTGGGGTCTATAGGGTTTGGGCGTTTCAGAGGTTTGGGGTTTCGAATGTTTGAGGGTTTCGAATATTTGAGGGTTTAGGTCTAAGGGTGCAGCGGTTTTTGGCGGCTGTTGGTGTCTAGGCAGTTATAGGATCCTTAAGGGAGGGTGGTTCAAGGGGGGAGGGTATCAGGAATCCTTAGGGGACTGTAAGGGAACCTTAGGGAGTACTAGGGGGAATTAGGGATCACTAGGCTATATACCCCCTTGGACCCCCCTCCCTTAAGGATACTACAAGGCAGGGTTTTCGGACACAGGCAGGGCTTCAGGTTGGAATTTCATGCGATTTCCGAACCCTCACGGACCAAATGTGCACTGTAAGCGCTACTGCTCGAATGGTCCATACCACATGTATGGTCTAAGTCATAGCAGTC
The DNA here is from genome assembly GCA_905221615.1 of Symbiodinium sp. CCMP2592. Classification (NCBI taxonomy): domain Eukaryota; class Dinophyceae; order Suessiales; family Symbiodiniaceae; genus Symbiodinium; species Symbiodinium sp. CCMP2592. The sequence goes on from CAJNDT010003713.1 coordinate 478,031, forward strand.
ATAGCACCTTTTGCCCCTGATAAAGAGGTCGTTTGGTGCATCAGGCAGGTTGGTTCAGGTTGGTAAGTGGAAGCTTAACGCTGCATTCTCAACTTTCCTTCGCCTGCGAGGAACCCCGAACTGTTTCAACATCTACACCCACCCCTCTGGTAGAACTACCAATATCTGTCATGGCATTTGTTTTACGAGTGTGATAATATGATTCTTATTCCTTTTCCATTACTGTTATCATGAATGCCACGGTGCTGGTTTCTTGAATTACTACATTCAACTGTTGTCATCTTGTTGTTGCTTTTATTCTGCTCCTTGGAGTTGCCAGCATGTCTTATACTTGCTATGATTGTTATGCGTAATAGCTGTTGTGCTTTAAATCATGAACCATAAGTGGTTATCATGGCTACGGTCGTTTGCTATTATTACTGCCAGCATTGGTTTAACAATATCATGCCTCATGTTGTTTTTAACCACAAGAAGGGTAATACTAGCAACACCAGTAGTAGTAATGGCAACAACTTCTGATTAAGTTCTTATTGTTGCTGGTTATTCTTCATAGCCCGGCTATCATTATGTTCATGATTTTCCTTGTTCCTAGGGGTAATCAGTCAGTATGATTGCTACCATTGTCGTGGTCATCTTTATCACGATCATCAGCGTTGCTATGTGCTTTGTTTTGTCGTCGTGACGGTGATAGTTATGATGGTCGTCGTCATCATGAAAAGCCCGCATCATCATCATCATCATCACCATCATCATCATGCTAGTTAGCTACTTGGTTTCATTGTTATGGTGGCCTCATCTCTCTAGGTTCTGTGAGGGGATCTTGCTCTTGCTCGTGCTGTTCCTCTTGCTCACTCTCTCGGGTTTGTTCCCGTTCGCTCTCCTGCTCTTGCTCTTGCTCTTCAACTGCATTCACTCAAGCATGCTTCGGCAAGGTTCAGGGACTGGGATTATGACGGTTTCAGATACGGTATCTCGAATTGGTGCGTGCTCTCAATCCTGTTAGATCGAGTGTTAATCACTGCCCCCTGACAGTACACGCCCGCCCCCTCTCCACAAAATACATCATGCTAGTGTTTTATGACCATGACCCTGGTCATAATCGTGACGATGGTGATTATGGTTATAGTGGTAATGAATAATCGTCATCATGGTCATCATGGTCGTTACAGTAATCAGTATTGATAACGTTGTGTTTTTTGTTCTCGTCGCCCGGAAATTATAGAAACCCTCAAGAAGGAGTTTTCAAGTGCCACAGGCAGCAATTAGTTAGTTTCCGCAGCTTGCCCAGGATATGAAGGCCCCCTCTGCACCGCCTGCGCCGAATCCTACCGCGGCAGTGCCGGCCGGTGTTTGCGATGCACCGGCGCAGCTGAAGGCCTGCGTTGGCACATTCAGGCCTGGTGGGGCTTGGGGAGGGTGGGTTCATGGTGGGTTTAGGGGCTTCGGGCTTATATGTCTTAAGGTTGATGGTTTCGACTTCAAGGCGAACTAGGTGTTGTTCGGAAACCGAAGCTATCCTCGAAGCCTAAAGAACCCCAAGCCTGTCGGCCCTAAGTTGGAGGGTTTTAGGGTTTAGAGCCCACTGTTTTAGGTTTTTTACGGTTTTCGAACGGATTTAGGGTTTAGGGTTGAGGGTTTGGGATGATTTAGGGGGGATGTTAAAGTTTGGAGTTTTGTGCATAGCTACTGAGGATGGGCTTCGATTCACAGAGTAGCTTCGGTGCCGAGCCTTGTGAATGGACATGCCGAGAAGTTTCTCCAAACAAGCCTCTGTAATGTACACCCGAACTGGAATGCAAAGTCTATTAAGAATCCACAGTTTCCGGCTGAACCATATGTAAACCGAAATCCATGAAAACCTAAAGGTGGTTGCCGTAGCGACCCGAGTTCAACAGCGAACGCCGCTCAATTAGGGAGGACCGCTGAAAGTAGTCTAGGGGCCCAGACAGTTACCAATACTATTTTGGGGGTTCCTTGTTATCTATTTGTTGTGTAGAAAACCCCCAAACTCTCTTCTAATTACTAAGGCCCCCATATTACGCAGGGCGTTTCTCTTATTTGGTAGACGCATGGCTCAAAAAGGCCCGGAACCGCAAAGTCTGGGGGGCACTCTGCTTGCGGAAACGCTGAGCTGACTCAGCTTGAGATCCTCAAAGACTTGTTGATCAAGGAGTTTTAGGTATCATTGAAAAACAACGCGGAAGATCGGTATCAAGTTTCAGTTTTTTTCGTCGAGCTTCAAGTTCCGTCTTCAATTTTCAGTTGTACGTTATCGAGTTTGGAAGTTATTGAGATTTAGGTTCCGTTTTCTGCAAAGCTGCGACACCCAGTCATCCGGTCAAGGCCTTACATACCCAACAAATCCCAAACCCGAACCCCCTGAGCCCAAATGAAGGGTCGGTGGAGCTCCTTTAAAACATGAACCCCAAACCGAAACCCGCTTGCCCTAAATGGGAGGTCGGTGCAGCTATCCTGGCTGTGATTGTGGTCGGTGGCTTCTTGCTGTTCTGGAGGAAGCAGAGTTTGTCTCCAAGGACAGAGTTGAGGGGTGGACGGCTCCCACATTGTCCCTTATAAGGGTTCCTACAATTTTATCAGGATTCCTGTTCTTGAAGAGTTTTTGGAGGATCACTTGCGTTAGCAAGTCATCTGGTTTGCACCTTGTTTGGGCCCGTGAACAACAAGTATAACTTCTGAGGTTGCCAATCACTTTTGGTTTGGGGTTTCGGGTTCATCAGGGCTTACGGTTTGGGGTTTCGGGGCCAAACTAAGCTGTGGGCAAGAATGGTTTATGTCGACGCAGGAGTTGATTGTAACGGTTGTTCTAGACCCGTGTCGGGACCGGGGTGTTCCAAGATTATCGCTCTCAGACATCCACGTATCGATTATTTGAGATCGTGGACGGTTTCTATACGGTTGAGGTTTAGGGTTTAAGGTTTGGGGTTTAGGGTTTAGGGCTAGACAAGGAAGGGCCAGTTTGGAAGAGCACCGGCTGTTACAAGTGATTGTAACTCATGTCGAACTTAGACCATGCACGCCAAGCCTGAACGCAAGGCCCCGTATGACCCGTGGGTAGTATAAACATGAACAAGCCAGAGCTCTGCGAACCGCAACCGGGCCATGAATTGTCGTACCCTGCACTCACCTTCATTGCAATCGCGAACGACCAGCTTGTTGATCACCTTCATCGAGCACCCAACTCTTACGAAATGCCCGTGCACCCCGAACGTTCATGTCCGCCCCTTATTTGGGAGTTTCCGAAATTAGGGGTACCTGATTTTTGGGTTCTTATACGAAGGGCCCTTTTATTTAGGGTACTATATCAGGGTCCCCTATTTTCGGAAACTCCCAATTAAACCCAAATCCTAATCCGCCCTATACTTCGAGTTCTCAAGTTCAACGCATCTGCGTGCCGGGACAGTGCTAGCGTTGCCCTATTTCCCAAATGCATCGAACCTTGAAGGGCAGTAAACTCTAAACTAGAAGCCCAACCCGCCTAGCCTAAAGTAAACACCCAACTGTTGCAATGGCATGCTGAGCTCTGGGATTCTGACTTGCCTTCAATAGCTAACCACTACTGGACCCTGCAGGACCTACTTTGCTAAGGAATCATCTGCGCAAGCCATAAGGAGGAACCCTAAATCAAGAAACGGGTGGCTTATTTAGGGTCCAAGTCATGTAAGTAGCTTCAAAACAGTTCCAACCTCCTGGCTCCTTATTTTATAGGTGCCCTAGATCATCAACTTGGGTTGGAGGTTCCATGTCCGGTTGCACGGTGGAGGCTAAAATGGCGGTGATGGGGACTAGCGAAGGTTTTGAGTTCAGGGTATAGGGTGGTGCCGTGTACAGGGTTTGAACTAAAGCCGTGGACATGATAGTTACGGTTTGTGCGCTGGCAGGTGCAAGGTCCTAAACCCGGTCACTAGGAGGATCATGCGGCTTAGTAACTAGGCTCATAAATAAGATTCAGTTACGTTATAAGGTACTGTTCACCGTACTTACTAAGTCCCCCTCCCTCCAAGCACGCTTCTGGTCCGCATAGCTGCAAGCCCCTAGGAACAGTTCCGAGTTGATCTGGCGCGGAATGCTTAAATCTTGGGTGCTGCCCCCCACCAAGTAACAGTCTATATCAGGCTTCTATAGATAGCTACACTAAAATTCCGATCTAGCTGTTACAGAGTGGGGGCAGTGCCCAACTTAAACCCTTAAACCTGTAAAGCACAAAGCCCGATACATGTCCCCAATTCTGGAGTACGTGTTTGAATGCTAGGCTTCACCTGATATGGCAGCCTTTATACTTGCCATCTTTTTCCTTGTTGTAAACCCGGAAAGCCACACTATGGAAGCCTTGCTATACTTAGTTTTCCCTATCCGTCGAACTCGAACCTATACTGACACAAAACCTTACACCCTAAACCCTAATACCTCTGAGAAACTTTAAACCCTAGGCCCTGAACATTGGGCTTCGTGAGTCTACTTACTTGCGAGGACTCCGGTTCCGGAAGACGCGACAGTGACCGGAAGGATACCGACTGCAAGCCAAGCAGCTTCGGCTATGGTTAAGTCTAGCTATAGTAAAAGCCAGAAAGTTGGAATATGATTATCCTAAGCCCTTTATGGTAGATTATAGGGTATCCTACCCTGAAACCATATTCCAACTTTCCGGAGTTCCCTTTACATAGTTAGTTCACCCATTTACCACACGCTAAGGATATATGCAATGTTGGTTCACGCTTCAGTCTATGGCTTTTGAGGCTCCTAAGTGTAGGATTGAGGAACAGTCTCGTCACAACGGTGAAACTGAGTCCGGAGGGGTATATACATAATATAGGAGTCAAAATAATTACCAATACTATTTTGTGGGTTCCTTATATTATAATGATAGTATAATGCGCCCCAAAACCCTGTTCTGATTATTTAGGCCTCTATTTTACAGTACCCTTATAGACCCCTTATAGTAACCCTTTTAGGATGCCTTTAAAAGGAACCGTATTCTAATTATTAGGGCCTCTACATTACCGGGCAGTCTCAGGCGACAGCGTGCATCGCAAGCATTTAGCTCACCAACTCTTGGAGGATCATGGGACTTAGTAAGGTTCTTTCAAGGGCTCTCCTTGAAGGTATCTATAGGGTTCCGTAAAGGGATCTATAGGGTTTAGGGTTTAGGATCTACTTGGAGGATCATGAGACTTAGTAAGTAAGGTTATAAGTACCTTAATTGGGGTTAGAAGTATAGTTACCCTAATTATAGCCCCGGTTACTAAGTCCCATGATCCTTTAAGTACCCGCAACCTCATGCTTGTCACTAGGACATTCTTCATCTTCGTTTTCCCCACCAGTGTCACTCATAGCAATAGTAGCAGCAAAAGTAAGACCAGTAATGATAACACTGGTTTCACTAGTACGCCCTTGTAACAGTATCAAAAATGAACATACTTATCACAACAATAGTACCAGTGACCGTTCTTGCCGCAGCCGTTATGTCGTCCCCTGTCTTTGGTTCAGTCGTTGCCATCGCGAGGATTTGCACAGCCCCTACTCAGGAACCTAGTTACGGTTACTTAAAATTACATCTCCTAACACGAACCCTGCATGAGCCGTATAATGCCCATTTTCGAGTGGATAGAAGTTCAACAGCCATGAACGTCATGAACATCGTTGCAGCCAAGACAGCCGTCAATTGACCATTTCAGCAGTCCGTTGAAAATCTCAGAATCATCAGCGGAGTAACCAAGTTGTACATAGGTGTAGTGTAGCCGTGCTGATACTGTCAGGGTCGAAGCTTTTCCGCGGTGAAAATTGTATGTGCTAAACCCTCAACCCTACATTCTCTCGACGCTTCCAACCCTAAACAACAAATCCTCAAACCCAGAACCCAAAACCAGTTGCCATCCGACGTGCCCAAGCCTTGAATGCAAATTCAATGCTAGACTGTTATGTCTTTAAGTATACACTTACTAAAAATGGACATTATCATCTATCTGGCTGCGAGGTCGATTTCAATAATCCGAAGCCTAGACCCTTAGCCCTTAAACCCGAAACCCCAAAGCGCCTGAACCCCTAAGCCCTCATCCCCAGAAACCCCCGAACTTTCCTAGACGTCTCACCCTAAGCAGCTACATCTAAACTATCTTAAACCTGGGTACTGCCCCCACTCAGTAACAGTTGGTTAAGATTCATATAGTAGATATGTTAGGATCCTAATAGTGGCCCTAATATAGACTATTACTGTATGGGGGCAGTACCCAATCTTAAACTTCGTTGTAACTGCATCTCAGGCTCTCTGGCCGCTTCTGCTGGCCCAGGGTCCGGTACTTCTGAAGCTCGGCCGGGGGGTTCGACCTAACAGATATACCTGATTGTGTTTTTTTTTTTGGGGGGGGGCTTTGTTTTCAGCACAATATTTTGGTGAGGGTTCACATAAGGGATAGAACTGAAAGTCGAATTCTCTGAGGGGGCTGTATAATTTAAGCATCTTATTCTGGGGTCCTAGAACTTAAGGTATGTTATTTGGGGTCCTATAATTTATGGTATGCTGTTGGGGGATCCTTATCTTTTACCGGCGGTAAATTCCTTGACCTGAATTCTCAAACCCTCAACCCTAAGCCTACGCAAACAGAAGACAGCAAACACATCTGAGGCAGTTGGGACAGCTCTGGGCTGTACTGGTGGCACTCAGCGGGACAAGCGCGAACCTGGGTTTCGTTCAGTATATAAGCATTTAAGTTACCATACAGTAGTAAGGAATCTATGTTAATCGCGCTGGGTAGCTTGAGTTAAGTTTGCCAACCCTACGCCCCTACAAAACCCGTTAGGGAACCCCAAGTTAAGTCTGGAGACTTAGACTAGGTTCCAAGACAAGAGCCGCAAATCTTAAACTCTAAACTCCGTAAGCCCTCAGCAGGCCCTCAACCCCCATAAAGCCGCGCCGTTATGGAGCCCAAACCCTAAACCCTAAACCGACCCAAACCCAGGAGCATACCCCAAAAAGTCCCTTAAAAACAAAAAAAATAGCAAACCCTGAACACTGAACCCTAGACCCCTAGACCCAAACCCTAAACCCTGAACCCTTGTAGGATCTTTAAACTCCTGAGCACTAGCCCAGGAACGCCGAGAGCGACACTTCCGGATCGGGTCTCTGGGAACAGGAGATCGTTGGTGGCTTTTGGCGTTTAGGGTTCTGTTTTAGGGTTCAGGGTTTAAGGTTTAGGATTTGGAGGTTCAGGGTTTAGCTTTAGGTTTGCTTAAAGGGCTCTTTTGAGGTTTTCGTTTACAGGATTCTGTAACGGGGGGATCCGGAGTTTAGGTAGCAGTTCCTTTGCTATATACCGACTATGGTCCAACGTTCTGTGTTTTTGTTATTTAACGCGGTGGGTTTGGAGGGTTCCGCGTTCTTGGGAGTGTTCGTTGCGACTCCGGGGATTTAGAGAGTTTGAAGGTTTAGAGTTTAGAGTAAAATAGGGGCCTAGATAATTGTCAATCCTATTCCGTGGTTCCTTATACTATATTTATAGCACAATGTACCGCAAAGACCCTACTTCAAGTATTGAGGCCCCTTATCTGTTGCTTATTTCTTCGACTGGAGCATGCCGGCTAACCCCCAACATTCTGCCCCCAAAGAAGCCGAAAGACCAGCACCTCAGAATATACATGAATGAAACAGCCGCAACTACGGAACAACATGGTCGAGACTTACGCAACTCAACGCAGCTGTAAAGAGGGCACTAAACCCTAAACCCGAATAACGGCAGCACTAAGCTCTGAACCACTATCGAGAACCCCTAAACCCTAAACCCAAGCACTGTAGGACATTTTAGTGTTATAATAAAATTGACGTACCTCATATAATCGAAATTTCTGTCTCTTTTCAACATTTCCACAGCTGTAAAGGAGTATGTTCAGTGGCTGCAGCTGACGGCAAGCAGCCTGAGGGATGCTATCAGCCTCGATTGCGCTTATGGCAGGCCGTTGGATTTGGCGATCTCCAAAAATTAGGGGTACCTCATTTTGGGGTCCTTATCATAAGGATCCTACCATTTAGGGTATTATAATAGGGTCCCCTATTTTCGGAAACCCCCATTTGGGGTGGATGCTGTGGATCGGCAAATTTCTTGGGGTTTAGCGTTTTAGAGCTTATTATGAGGGTGTATTGCCTATAAAGTATCTAAGGAAAGTTTGCACTGCTACCTATGAACCTTGAACTCCCTTAAGCCGTAACCTCAGACCCCCAATCCCAAACGGTTTAGGGTTTAGGGTTTAGGGTTTAGGGTTTAGTCCCCACGCCCGACATCTTTAACCCAAAACCCTCGACCAATAGAGTGCTGTCCCGAGGGATCCAGCTACTTAAACAGTAGGTTACTAAGCACAGATGATCTAGGATGCCCAGTAGTACCCTTATTCCCTTTTTGTAGTCCTAGGTTCCTTATAAAGTTACCCAATATCAAAAAAGAGAGGCCTTTTTATTCTTAGGTTACTGGGTATCCTAGCATCATTTAGGCAACTGAAGCCTCGGGACTCTCCTGAGCCCCACAACATAACCTATATCGCCCCCCAGAAATGAGGGGTGCTTGCGGGTTAAGGCGGGTTTCGGGTTTAGGGTTGAGGGTTCAGTTTCAGGGTTTCGGGTTTGGGTTTAGGGAACTAACGTGCGCCCTGATTGTGCTTAAACTCTGCGACTTCGATCCGGACTTCTACCTGCTTCCCCGACCCGTCCGGATGCCATTTCCCTCTACAGGGAACTCCAGAAAGTTGGAATATGGATTCATGGTAGGATCCCATACAATTTACCTAACAGGGTTAGATAATGATATTCCAACTTTCTGCCTTCTACTGTAACCTTAAAACTCCAGCCTGGAAGGATGTCGAGCACGATTTGCGCTCTTGTCGCTCCCTGCGTGCTGCCGCTGCTGCTGATTCTGTGCATGCTTGCAGAAGCCATGCAGAGGGGGCGAGGTGGGACGGACAGGGTTTCATTTTCCTTCACAAGGCTTTGCGTTGGTGTGAATGGGACAGGGCTTTGGCACTGCCGCCGCAACATTTATCGAACGGGACTTTTGTGCTGCAGTGTTTTGTAGTTGTACTAGATCACACCCAGTATTGGGTCACCCAGTATTCCCTCTAAACACACTTTTCTGGGAACACGCGTCTCCTGACTTAAGCTGCATGTACCGGGAAGAGGGCAGCCTTGCTAGTACGGTTGACAGTGGGAGCCTAGTGCGATGTGGCTAGAAAGCAGCAAGAACGCAGGGAAATCGAACATTGGGGCCCAGCGGCTAGGAACGGCAGGGCTTGTAAAGGGTTTCTCCTAGAGATCAAGAGGCAGTAGGGGATGGTTCACACAGGGTTGTAGGAGGAGCTCCGTGGAAGGAAGCTAAGCGAGTGTAATGCTACTTGGAGGATCATGGGACTTAGTAAGTAAGGTTATAAGTACCATAATTGGGGTTATAAGTATAGTTACCCTAATTATAACCCTAGTTACTAAGGCCCATGATCCTTTAAGTATACTTTAAACCCCAACCTGGATCGCCAGCCCCAAACTTTTATTGCAAAGAGGGCCCCCCACAAAGCAGCAGACGGATCCGGTTTTGTCGGGTCTTGCTTAGACGGTGGAGGTCTCAAAGACAATGAGAAGCTTCCCCAGCCTAGACCTTAAGCCCTATACCTTAACCTGCCTTGTACCCTGAACCCTGTAAACACGTTAATCCCTGCAAGCGTTGTAAACCCTATGATTTATTATTATTACTACTACTATGACTGTGACTATTACTATTACTATTACTAGTACTATTACTATCGCTATCACTATCACAATTATACCATCACTACTACTATGAACCGCCCAACCCTATGTCCCCAACCCCTAGACGGCCATAAACACCAACCCCCAAGGTGTGAATTTTGAATTGCCCCCTACAAGCCTGCCCCTTGTAAACCCTACGAACCGCCCTAAAACCTTAAACCCTAAACTCCCAAACCCCCGAGGTGTGAAGCTTGCTTTGCCGGCTCTGTCGCTGCTCTTCATCGGTGGCGCCTCCAGCTGGGCGAAGCTGATTCACTGCCAGCGGGTGGATGGAGGCAAAGATGGATCTTTCCATCTGGTTTAGGGTTTAGGGTTCTAAGTTTCTCTGTTTACCTGTTATATATCTAACTATTATCTACCTATCTAGCTGAATCTATCTGTTTGTCTCTGTACGTATACATTAGTAGATGTGCACAGCTAGAAATATGTGCATATGTACATTCGTATTCGTATGAATGTTAGTGTTAATTCCAACATTATATAAACAAGGTTATCAGTGTTCGCAGGAGATTTTACATTGTTACTGTAAGTATTCGTATTAGTTTTAGTAATAGTAGTACGCACATTCACATTAGCCTGAGTATCAGTGTGAAGATTCGTAGTAATAGTAGTATTCGAAGACGATGAGCATTAATGTAAGTCTTGAGAATAGTTAATAAGAAAGAGTATTAGTATCCGCAGGAGTATAAATTCCTACATATCAGCTTTAGTTGTAAACTAATAAATGAATATGAAGTATTCATATTCGTAGGAACATCAATATTCATAGTACTATGATTATTCCTATTAATGCTAGTATGTATACACATATTACTATGAATATTGTGTGGCCTGAGCTCGAGACAGCAGCTTGGAAGCTATGGCTAGTTTAGAAGCCTGAAACATTAGGACCTGCATGGCTTTGGGACTGGAAAATCGCAATGTTTTAGTTAAGATGGGCGCGAAACATTGGGACGTGTCATGGTCTTGAGCCTTTGGGCTTGCAGAAATAGTGCTGAGAGATCCCAATGTCTTGGTGTGTGGGATACCAAAGCATTGGGACCTCTCATGGTTTGAGGACTCTGGCGTGCGAAAGTGCTGAGAGGTTCCAATGTTTTGGCGCATGGGAGCTCAAAACATTGGGACCTCTCTAGGTTTTAGAACTCTGGAGTGGGAAAGTGCTGAAAGGTCTCAATGTTTTGACGGTTTAGGAAGCCAAACAACACGGAAGGTCCCAATAAAACCAATGGCTGGGAGTCTCCAAGAAAATGCCCCCCCCCCCCCCCCCCCCCCCCCCCCCCCCCCCCCCCCCCCCCCCCCCCCCCACCCGCCCCCACACCACAAACTCAGGTGTTATTGGCTTTATTGGTACTTTACAGGGTTGGTTTTAGGCTCCTACAGCCTCAAAGCATTGGGACCTCTCATGGTTTTGAGCTTCCTGGCCTGCGAAAGTGCTGAGAGGTCCCATTGTTTCGAATCCAAAGCTTCGGGCTCCTGGTTTTGGGACTGTGTGGGAGATTAGGTACGGCCCCCACTCAGTAACAGTTGAATAATATCAAGGGTTTCCCTACGCATGCTGCCTCGCACTGCGTGCTCCAAAGATTTTTGCGTGCTGCCTCTGTAGCGCACAAAACGCTGAGGTGGGATGCAGTATCTTTAGATAAGGCCCAAACTTCCCTAAACCACAAAATCACGAAGCATTCGTCAAAAAAGTGCGTGCTGCCTCGTTTTGAAAAAATGCGTGCTGCCTCAACTTCTCCTTGGACCGGGAGGTGGAATGCAACAATCTTTGCAGCACGAAAGTCGAGGGAGCATGCGTAGGGAAACCCTTGATAATATTCATGATATATTAATAGTAGCCCTATTTTAGACTCTTACTGTATGGGGGCCGCACCCAAGTGGGAGAACACAATCTCGCGGTTTTGGGAATGTGACGGAGAGCACGAATGACAAGTAGGACTGTGCTGAGGTCCGTACCTGATCAGGAACACAGGAAAAGGTTAGGTACGGGGGGGGCACCATGTATAGCTAATACTGTACTACACTATACCTTACTATAATACTAGACTATACTGTACTGTAACATATTACAATAAATCACTATGTAATACGATATGATGGAAATTAGCCTCAACATAACACAGGCTATGGTGTGCAATGTTGTACTGTATCATCGTAAAACATAGTATGATATGTTATGAAATAACATGACATATTAGTACCAAAGCATACAACATGTTATACTGTAACACAATTTGTGACAGTATAATATAACTTTATCAAGGTAATATAATATAATACACTAGTACAAGATTATTAGAATACTACAATATACTGTACCAGAATATACTGTTTGCGTCTAGTATAACACAGTATATAGTATACTATACTATACTGATAAGAAGGGAGGTGTAGGAATTGGGGCCTTAACTGCCGAGCATGTTGCTTGCGCAGACGGAACATCTCTGCCGGAAGCTGATGCCTTCAAGTCACAGCTGCTCGGTCAACAAGCAAAGTGCTCTTAGCTGTGGAGGTGCGCGGGTTTAGGCTTTCATTATTCTAGTGTTGTGGGTGTGGGGCTGGAGGAGAGGTTGTAAGTTGTGATCGTAGGGGGAAGGTGATGGCCCGAAATCCCGGCGCACTATGCCCCTACAGGAGGAAATGGCCCACGCAAATCCAAACCCCCGGCCCTAAACCCAAAACCCTGAACTCTAAGACCGAAACCCCAAACCTCAGGACCGAAACCCCAAACCTTATAGACCCTTAGCTCAAGACACCTTGAGCCGTTCGCCCGTCAAGTTAGGGCTTAGGGTGCAGGGATGAGTTCTTTCAAAGGCCTATGCCAGTCTCGTCAACCAAGGTTGCCCCATCTGACCTGCTCAGAGACAAGTGGTGAAGCTGTTTGGGTCGGGTCCCCCAGACAGACGGCAAAGCGTCTTTCCTAGGATGGACGGGTTCAGGGCAGACGTGTCAGGGACTGCTTGCTTAGAGAGCGGGCATTCGGCTCGATAGGGCACAGTGTGTAGGAGTTTGAGAGCCCAGATATTCTAAAGCCGTTTAACTCCGGACTGTACCCGAAATCAAACTAAGAATCCCTGTGCTTGCTTAGTTAGACTCCGTAAGGCAGGAGTATACCTCAACATGATTATTTTTGCTATAGTCCTCAGGAACTTACATTCCATCACATTAAGAATCCCTCCATACTGGATGCGAGTACTGTTATTCCCTGCTGGTCTATATAGTTGCACGATAGTAGACCCCAAAGCCTTTATCAAGAAGTCTACATTAGAATGTTGCCGGATGGCGGCATTGGGTTCAGGCCCCAAATGGAGGTTTCCGAGGTGCGGATTCAGGGTCTCGGGTTTAGGGTTGCTTGGTCGAGGGCTTAGGGTGTTGGTTTGACAGGCTGAACTCTTCATGCATGCATGGATCCCCGCACACGTAGACCCGCAGCACTGGAGCCTGCAATAAGTACGAACTCCACATTCTGGCTACAGTTTCGGGTCTAAGAGTTCAGGGTTTAGGGTTTAGGGTTTAGGGTTCCGGGGTTTTGAGTGAGTTTGGGATTAGGGTTGTAAGGGTTTGCAAGGTTTCTGGTGGCCATGAACCCAGACGCTGCACCTTTAGATGCAGGAACCCGAACAACTGCTAAAGGGTCTGTGTACCTGCATGGAACATACATGTCAATACTTCAGCCTTCAACGATTTCATATAAAATAGATTTTTCTAATCACTTCAATCATCGGTATATGTGCACTTAGGCAAGACCCCCGACTCGGCTTGGCTCAGGCATATGCAGTCGGGGTGGGATGTGCTGTCGCCTATGGCATCCTGATCCCAGCGTTCCTGTTATACTTGATCCTGAAGCAGCACTTGCTCCTTTCACCGAGCAGGCCGGTGGCTCTGTTGTTGTTGTTGTTGTTGTTGCTGTTGTTGTTGTTGTTGTTGTTAGGGGCTAGAGGCCTGGCGGGGGTTAAGGCTTTAGGTCGCAATTCGTGCCTCTATAAGCCCTAAAACTAGAGGATGTGGGGGATGAGCTACTTGGAGGATCATGGGACTTAGTAAGTAAGGTTATAAGTACCTTAATTGCGTTTATAAGTATAGTTACCCTAATCATAACCCTAGTTAAGTCCCATGATCCTTTAAGTACACGTCTGAAGTTGGTGTAATCAGTTTCTTCGAATCCCACACGCTCACAGAGTGCCCATCCGCTCTTTAGCCCTCCATCAGCATAATTGTCTTGAGCCCGCCACCGCCGGCAAAAAGGCTACATAGTACGCGGAGGCAATGCCAATGCATCCGTTTGAGGCGCTATGTGTCGTTTGCAGATCGTCAAGGAGACAAGACGATCGTGCAAGTCGTTGCAATGGGTCCTCAGGCAGATGAAGCGGATGCAGGTGCAAGTGAGAAGGAGCCAGAAACAGTAAATTTCGAGTGCGGGCTTTTATGGTATCTCTGTGTACTTATGTACCTCTACTGGGCTATACCCCAAAACCTGTTCGAACTACTAAGGCCCCCCCGCCCGACCAACAGCCCTATTCAATATTCTAGCTGCGACGACCCAGCAAAGCCTTGACTTGGACCCATCAGACCCTATCATACACTTCTCCAGTTTTCAGTCCGAGATCTTGCCGATTTTTTGGGTGGTTTACCCTAAACCCTGAACCCTAAAACCCTAAACCATCCAGGTTTTGGGCTGACGATCCAAGCCCCAAATTCTAAAGAGTTCAGCGGTTTATGGTGGCAGATACCACCAGGACTTGCTGGAGAAACGGGGGCGATCGCACTTCTTGGCATCTGCTGTGGCCTACAGCGCTGTCTTCTTCCATGGGTCCATTAGCCTTCAGCGGGAGGATTCAGCATTGCATCCTGGCTGAAGCCCGAGACACCACACAGCGTAATCCTTCGATTCTAACTTGAACCCTCAGAACTCAGCCCTAAGCCCCAAACACTGAACCCTCACTGAACGCTGTAAGCCCCAAAATCCCCAGCCCCAAACCCAAAAGCACTTAAACCCTCATGGGAGCCGTTAAAGGGAAGCAGCACTCCACGAAAACGGTGTAAGGCCCCCAAACCCAGGACCATCCGTGCGGCAAATGGTGTCCACGGCGAGAAAGAAGATGAGTTCGACGTCCTCTCGCCGAATAGTCATACGGTTGATGATATAAACCCTGCAAATCCATTATCAGGAGTATACTGTATTTCCGATAGTTTAGGGTCATGAAGGTAATGCAAGATTTATATCATCAACCAGAGTAAGGTTCGATTCGAGGTTGCAGCGATGGCTTCTACAAGGGTGTCCTGCTGGTTTAGGGGTACAGGGCTTAGGGTAGGAGCCATATATCTTTTGTAGACTCCATTGTAGACGACTTAATCGAATCCAGGTATCGTAAGTGCTGAGAGTATCCTTTGTGATACGATGAGACCCACCAAACGACGCCTTGATGACATTTTCCCCAAACGTACCGCAAGTTTTCAAGAATATGGACTGGAAGAGCTCTACTCAGTGCTGTTGCCGGCTCTCAGAGGTTTCGGGGTTTGGGTCGCCCCTTTCACGGTGGCTAATTGCGGAAAAAGCGCCGTAGTCATCATCACACCGCATTCGCGTCCATGGGAACCACTGTAGCCTATAATGGCTGCGCAGTGAGGGGCGCTTCTGAATGCAGCTGCAAGGCGCTGCCCTTCTGTCTTGATACAAACACTACCTACTGCAGAGGTAGCCTGCTTGGTTGCTTGTTGGTCCGGAACCCAGAACCCCTTAAACCCTACCCTAAACCCTAAACCCTAAACCCTAAACCCTAAACCCTAAACCCTCAACCCAGCTAGACACAATGCCCTAGAGACCCTAAACCCCCAACGCCTCAAACCCTAACCAAAACCTGTAAACCCCTAAACCCATCGCGACCCAGGTGCCCCAAAATCCCTAACCCCCCCAGCACCTCAACCCTAAATCCCACTATAAGCCCTGCTAGAACCGGTTTTGGTTTTAGGGTTTAGTGTTTCGGGGAACCACCAGGGAATCGCTGAAGTAATGCAAGACCCTACTTCCCAAACCCCTCAACCCTAAGCCCCAAAGCTTAAAGCCCTGCTTTTGGGATCTTAGAATCCTGAGTGTGCGGTTTAGGGAATATGATGCCTCCTTTCTAGGGTTCCGCCCTGTTACATGGTGTGTTATTTCTAATGCGGCAGTTACAGAAGATTTTCAGACGTCCCTATTGTAGGAACCTGATTGAGAAGCCCCGGGCCCTATAACCCTCAATATCTTAGGATTCATATAAGGAACCCTAATAAGGACCCAGCGTTTCTTAATCAGGTTCCTGCATTGTTATAGTACCCTTATATAGATCCCGTATAGTAACCCTTATAGACCCCTTTACAGACACCCTGAAGCCACGGCGAGGTCACCACCGCTGTAGCTCACGTCTTGGAGCACAAGGATGACGCAGATCTCATGCGCTGGCAGGCGATATCAAGGCGGCTACCCCTACGGGTTTCCGAGGGTTCCTTTAAAGGGGTCTATAAGGGTTACTATAAGGGATACTATGGGGGTACTATAATATAGGGGTCTTGATAATTACCAATACTACTTTGGGGATTCCTTAGCATAATTGTAGTATAATGGGCCCCACAACCCTATTCATGAAGGCCCCTATATTGTCCCTACACGGATGCAATCCATATAAAGCCACGCTACATGGATGAACCCCATGTGCGTAGCGCACGTCAACAACTGATGAATTTCATGTACAAGAAGCCCGTCAGAGGATGCTGACGGAGCGCTGCATCTTGGAAGAAGCGCAAACAGCGGATCGAGCCTTGCCGCCAAAAGGCTGTCTTCTCTAAGGGTTTAGGGATTTTTGGTTTGGGGTTTAGGGTTTAGGGTCGTTTAGGGTTGCCCGTACCTATAGTCTCCGCTGTAGATCGTTTTTTGGTTTAACCTATTTTGATATTTTGGATCTTATGAAACACAATGGAGACATGTGGAGACTACAGGTGGAAGAGATAAGGAGGTACCAAGGCTAGTAGACTTCAGAGCGCCCCTCGATGAACCTTGCAGCAGAGGTTTTCCAAAGCGTGGCGTCGTTTGGGGTTTCGGGTTTGGTATCTCTCCCTTGCCAACACTAGGATGCCCAGTAGTACCCTTATTCCCTTTTTGTAGTCCTAGGTTCCTTATAAAGTTACCCAATACCAAAAAGAGAGGCCTTTCTATTCTTAGGTTACTGGGTATCCTAGAACGAGATTTTCTGTTCGTAGTGCTGGAGAGTTTGGAATGTAGGACTCTACATGAACGAAAGGGCTGATAGCCTTCGGATTTAGGAATCCCAAACCCGACACCCTCAACCCTATCTAGACCCTCCCTTAAGAGTCCTAAACCCTAAACCCTTAAGCCTTTTAATTTAACACTAACCTAAAGCCTATAAACCCTGACTTATCCAGAACCCTCCAGCTACACTTTGAGAAGAACCTGCCAATCCTGTCGAGGATGCCTTTCAGGTTTCCTTGTGGGGTTAGGGATTCCGGCCCCAGGAATCTTTGCTGGGGCGAACGAGATCTTCTTCAAGTACGCACCCTGGCTGTGTTGGTAAGCCGCATTTAGAACATAGGGTTTGAACACCTGCAATGTTTTCCCTAGTGGCCCTAGGGTTCATGACACAGTATGCCCCCAAATCTACACGCACAAACCCCAGTGCATGCATGCATGCCTGCATTCAGCTTGATGTTTGGCAGGCAGCGTGCGAACAGGTATGGGTCGAAGTTGCACTGAAGACGGTGGCTGTCGCCCTGGTGGCGGCATTCTGGCAGCATTCAGTTTGGCCAGTTTGCTGTGTATGAATGTGTATGTATATACATATATACATACAAACATACTTGCTCTATGTGTGTATCTGTGTGTGTATTTACATTATATTTATATACATACACATATATTGTACATATACATATGTGTGTATGCCGCAAAATCACTACTCATCGCTTTTAGTAGATTATGACCTGTTGCTGTTGCCTGCTGCTGCTGTTGCTGTCACTGTCACTGGCACTCGCCCTGGCGCTGGCGCTGGTACTGGCACTACTACTACTGCTGCTACCTACGACTGTAGCTATTGCCTAATACCTACTACCCCTTACCTAGTACCTTGCACCTAGTACCTATTACTAGTACAGCTAATTACTATTACTATGGCCATACCTATCACTGTTACTGTTTCTAGTGCGAATATTACTCTTCCTGTTACCATTACTAATACGGTGACGGTGACCGTTGTTCTCTAATTGTTCAAATCTCACTTGTAGCTATCCATGAACCTCCAAACACCCTTGATTAAGGAATATACCTGAATTTATAGTAGGGTCTCTAATGTAATTTAAGGCATATTCATAAATTATAGTGGTAGGACCCTTGATTTAAGGTATATTCCTTAATTCAGGGATATTGGCAGGTCCCGGTACCCGTGAACCTCCAAGTACCGAGGCTGCATCCACCTACCAAAACGTGTTCATGACGGTGGGGCTGACTCTGGGAACTGCGACCTTGGACGGCGCTGTGGGAAACGTTGTGTTCTAGGGTCTAGGTTTAGGGCTTTAGAGTTTAGTTTTGTTGCTTTTCGGGTGTCATTGTGGGGTTTCAGGGTTTTGTGAAGCTCTTTGGCATGGATCTAAACCGGGCCTAGAATTTCGGGATTTGGGAAACTTGTTGGTTTACGGCCTTAGTGTTTGATTATGGGTTTCAGGGTTTTGGGAAACTGGTGCATTTCCCTTACGATCCCATGGAAACTCTTTCATTTCCGTGGTCACATAGAATAGAGATGCTCTTTTTGAATACTATAGGGGATTACAGTACCAATCACCCCCCTAAGAGTCCTTGTTCAATTATGGTACACTGTAACCAAAACCCTTGTCAGTCTACATAATTATGAAGGCCCTAAACCCTATAAGCCCTAAACCGTGATCATTAAGCCACCTATGTTGCTCAGAACCGTCTTTTTGACGTTGCAGCCCTACAGACAGCGGCAGGTGGGGGACTCCTGGTGGGTTTAGGGGTTCAAGGGTTTTTTGTGTTTACAAGGATTGAATAGAGGTCAGAGGATCATTGGGTACGAATTAGATTGAGGCTTTCGCAGGGGGGTGGGGCAGCGCGGGTGGGAGAGGCGGTTTTTGAGGTTTAGGTTTCCGAATTTGGGGCTGTACGGCTTTAGGCGTGCGTGGTTGAGGATAAAAAGTCTAGTCTTGGGTTTCGCCCAAATCTAGCAAACAAGACACTAAGTTCGGGCTTTGGGTTCAGGGCTGCCCGGGTTTTGTCGGATCCTTGAACTACGAGCCCCCACAGCGAGAAAATATTTGCTTTTAGATCCCAAATCTTCAGAACACCAATCTGTAATACCCCACGACAACCCTATCAAACCCTGATCACCCTGACAAAAGGCCTCCGAACAACCATGACACCCCACACAAGGCTTGAAGCCTAAACACACTCATCCTTAACCCTTACTGAAACCCCCCTTCCCAACTCTCAGAGGTGAACGACCTGCAGTGCTGTTGCTTCTTGTGCAGCTTGGCGATCCGAGATTGAAAGTTCTGGGTGCATAGGTATCTGTAGGATTCTCTCGGTGCTTACGAGGCTTTACAGGAGGGAATGTTCGAGCGCCCTGGTGTGCCACCAACCGCCAATTCCTAAATGCGGGCTTGACCCTGACTCTAAACCCTCTAAACCCTAGACCCTATAAGCCCTAAACCTCCAAACACTATGCTCTTAAACCCTAAACCCCCAGACCCTAAGCCCTAAACCAGTTCCCAGAGGCCTTACCGTTGCCGCCACGGGCTTCGCTTGCTCCTTCAAATGGCTCTCGCGCGCTTCCCTGGCTGTGCTCCTTTGCGGCTCCAGTCCACTATAGGGGGTTAGGGGTTTGGGGGCCACAATAAGCAGAATAACTAGAGTGTTGGGGGTATAATGTACGGTAATTATGGTAAGGAGCTTTATGAGACATAGGACTAGTAGCTATTCTGGCTTCTGAACAAATGATCGGGTTTAGTGTTTCCGAGACCACCACACTCCTCTCTACGAAATCTCAAGCAGCAACCCACGATTCTCGACTACAACCCTAAATGCGACCCTAAACCCTGAACCCTAAGCAACTACTCTATTCAGGGAGTTTGGGGATCGCGTGGTCTGACACCCTTCCTTTCCCCGTACTCCAAAGCCACTTACTTCAAAAGGCACACAATTTCCTGAAATCGTAAGGTTGATCCGCTACAGTTTACTGTAAGGTATCTTCCTGCTTTTTAATTAAACTCTGAGTGCAACCCCCCTCCCCCTCACCCCCGGCAGCCCCCGTAAAGAGCCGCGGCAAGAACTCGGCCGAATCTTTATGAACCCCCTATGAGGCCCTTTTGACTCCAACGCCTAAATGAACAGAATAGTACGCCATGGAATGAAGTCTTTTTATAAGGCGCTTATGAAATCCATATAGCACCTTCAAAAAACCTCTTAGCCTAAGGCTTCATGTGCCCAGAGAGTGTATAATATGCTTAGGTCTCAAAGTACCTATATATAGGAAACCCAAGGAGGCGTCAGTACGTATTGTATGGGTGCATGGAACCTACCAAACCCTAAAAGTAGACCCGAAAACAAGTCCCTATAGAACTCTTACAGGAATCCTGAAAGGAAGCCTTCAAGGAATCCCTTAAAGGAATCCTTCAAGGAACCCTGAAAGCAACTTGTTATATAATCTCCATACTTCCCAAAGTAATCGTTGAGGCCCCTTCTCCTGGCAGCCGTGCAGACGCTGCGCCCAGGTGCAGAGACCGAGATGCAAAGGGTCATAGGGATTAGGGTGTAGGGGTTGAGGGGTTCAGGGGTTTAGAGTTTTGGATCTTTAGGGTTTAGGGGTTTAGGGGTTTCGGGGTTTCGGGGTTTAGGGGTTTAGGGTTGAGGGAGATACCCACATCGGGGTTACTACTGTAACCCTGAGCAGAATATCGTTATGGAAACCCCACCGGCTACCATGTAGATTCTTAGGACGCTGTGGGAGGTGGCAATGACTCATGAGAAAATACAGTTGAATTCACGAATTACCTACATAGGGGCCTCAGTAGTTCGGATTACCGTAAGGTTTGGAGACCCCGCATAACGTGCTGTTATGCGGGGTCTTTGTTCTACATTATACCTAGTTATTCATACATATGTGTATACATATATACACATACACATAACCAAAGGTTCCAGGGTGGAACAGGTGCAAGCTCCTCAAGTCGTAGAAGCAAGGTGCATGCCAGTGTTTCAGGGTCTAATTTAGGGATGCTGGTAAGCTTTGTTTTGTAGTTGTTCGGCTTCTTCAACTCTTGAACCATGTCCATACTTCGGAAACAGGGTTTACCTTAGCAGCTGCCCCCACCCTGTAATAGTGACCACAAGGATTATGTAGGATTATATTAGGGCCCTATTATACTCCTATTATACCACTATTACAGGGTGGGGGCAGCTCCTAAGGTTTACCGATTTCTTTCCAAATTTTGAGATCACCGTGGATCCTGCAGTGCTCACACGGCGGGACAAGGATGAGGATCGTGGCGAGGAGCTGGTGGAGCTTTTCCGGGCACCAGGCAATCTGCAACACAGGCCTGCTCCGAAGGGCCCACTTGGAGCATCATGGGACTTAGTAAGGTTCCTTAAAGGGCTCCTTAAAGAGATCTATAGGGTTTAGGGTTTAGGGTCTACTTGGGAGGATCATGGGACTTAGTAAGTAAGGTTATAAGTACCGTAATTGGGGCTAAAAGTATAGTTACCCTAATTGTAACCTTATAGTTACTAAGTCCCATGATCCTTTAAGCAGAGCCCTCCACGAAGACCGGCCGATGGTGGATTCCTCAGGCTACACGCTGCTGGGCGACGGCCTGTCCACCGTTTGTGCGCTGCAGCGGCTGCGCAAAGAGTGGGAGACTGCGAAAGGAGACGACCGTGGCACTATGGGATGTTTCTTAAGCCCCCCTGATCTCATAGAGGCATGGGACCTTGAAGCACAGCCCATTGCAGATTATGGAAGTTCGGGTAATACTTGATCACTTGTCCAGCGTAGGGTTCTGTTTGAATGTTGGTGAGTTACTTAGATACCCTGAAATCCTGAACCCTAAAACCTAGACTGTAAACTTGTTTAGGTTTGGGCACCCTAAACTCTCTAAACCGGAACCCCTCTTTGTGGATGTGGTTCAGTTTCACTGAGTTGAGGGCAAAACTGCCAGCGCTTTTGGAAAAATGGTGCATATCAACATCAAAAAACCCTAAACCCTCTGAGCCCTAAACCCCTCTAAACCCTCCAGTCTAAATCCCCCAAACCGCAAATCCGAAACCCTAAACCCCCCGAACCCAAAGTGCTGCCCGCGCAGATGGACCAGAAGCACTCGCTCTTCGCCTCTTTGAGGCCTCGAAAGCTTCCGTGGACATCGGGGGTTTAGGGTTTAGGTTTTTGGGTTTTGAGGGTTTTGGGTTTAGGGCAAGGGTTCGGGGGAGTCCCTTTTGGGGCTTTGGGGTTTAGGGTGTAGAATTTAGATCTATATAGAGTTTAGAGTCTAGAGTTTAATGGTTTGAGGGTTTAGGGCTCCTTAAAAGGGATCTATAAGGGTTCGATAAGAGGGGTCTTAGGGTTACTTGAAGGTTCATGGGACTTAGTAACTAGGGTATATTAAAGCTAAGTATACGTATGACCCCAGTTATTGGACTTATAACCTTATTTACTAAGTCCCATGATCCTCCAAGTAGGGTTCAGGGTTTTGAGGGGTTTGCAAGGGTTCGGCAACGGGTCAAACTAGATTGTTCGCTTTTGGTTTCTAGACTGTTTTAGAGTTTAGGATTTAGGGTTTTCGGGTTTAGGGATGTTGGGTTCGACCCAGTGAGAGCCGCCGCAAGATTCGAAAGCTTTGTTTTGCCGACTTACTCATCCATTCAGTAGCGTTGGCAAATTCAGGTTTAGGAGTTTAGGGTTTAGGGTATAGTTCGATATGGAGATCTGAAACCTAATTGCACGCAACATACCGTGCTATACCCGCCAAACCCTATTGAAATTATTGAGATCGCGATTTTGGCCCAAGGCAAAAGCATGAAACGAACCGTGTTCCACAAATGTGGGTTTGGCCAACCTTAACTGCTAGGTGGAAAAAAGGTGCTACCCTGAACCCTGAAACTTTCAAGTGAACTTTAAGCCTTGAGGCCCATCAAGGCTGTGGAATACAAGTTTGATCCCCGTACAAAGCCCATGCACCACTTCAGGAAACCATGACGAAAACACCAGAGCCTAAAATCTGGAGACTTGAGGCTGCAACCCGACAGTGGCCGGCCTTGCAAAAGGGTGAGGTGATACAGCTCCTCGGCGTTTCAGCGGTGAGTGTGTTTTCCTGTCTTGTGTCCTTTGGGTACCTACTGTCCTACAGTTACCAAAAACCTTAAACTTCAAACCCTAAACCTTGATACCCGAGACCCCTAAAAAAGCATAAAGCCCTAATCCCTCAACCCTCGTGCAGCTATCCTAAACCCCCAACCCCAACCCCAACCCCCCCCTCACCAAACAAGCATGGTTTTTCTACTTTGCTGACCACTGCAGATCTGAGGCTCTCCGTGACGACCGTGAGCTTTCTATAGTTCCTCGCCGGCGACCCAAAGCACTCAAAGCCTTACCTTACCCCTGAAAAGCCTACCCTTTTTAGGGTTCCCTGTATAAGTCCTTTAAAAAGATAGGTGTTTTTTTGGTGTTCAGGTATGATCTTATAAACCCTAAACACATAAGCACCCTAAACACCCTAAGCCCTGGACTTCAGCACTAAACCTTGAAACACTAAACACCAAAAACTCGCGAAGCTTTTGGAGGTTGAGGACTTTCGAGTTCTAGGAACGGGATAGAGTCCTGAAGCTCAACCTACTTAAAGGATCCTTAAAGGGCTCCTTAAAAAGGATCTAATCTATGTAAGGGCTCTAGAAGAGGGAATTTAGGGTTACTCAAAGGATCATGGGATTTAGTAACTAGAGTTATAATTAGGGTAGCTATACTTATAGCCCCAATTAAGGCACTTATAACTTATAACCTTACCAACAAAGTCCCATGATCCTCCAAGTAGGAAGCTCTTGACTTCCCTCTACAGACCTCCCCTAGGACCCAAATAGAAAGCGAAGCCCTAAATGCAGAACCCTTGTGGGAACCCTTAAAGGAAGGCCCTCCCCTGCCAGGGACTGAAACTCTGGAGGTTATGCAGGTTTTGGTTTAGGGTTTCGGGCTGGCGGATTAGGGACACTTCATATTGTGAGGGTTTTGGGGTTTGGGGCTTTAGGTTTTGGGGTTGGTGCTTGCAGTGGAGCCGTTGGTGCGCGAGTAGGCTGCGGCAACACACTTAGGTATAGGCGAAACAGGTGTCACGGCACTTTTGAACTTATGAGAGGGTTATCTACAGCTCCTATTCAGACTTCTACGGTCTGTCCGCGCATCCCTGAAGCCTCCATCCTGACCCCTCAACCTCACCTTGAAGCCCCGTAGCCCACTCTGCACCCCCCCCAAACTGTCAATCCTAAGTCCGAACCCCGCCCCCAGACCCTTCCCCTGCACCGAAGAACCGGCCAATGGTACGCCAAGGGTAGTGGCATGAAAGTCTGTGAACTTGTCTGATGGCCTGGCATCCAAACAGCTTCGGTTTGACTTGAGTAGGGGAGTGTAATTAGTTGGGCACAATTACGTGCATGAAGACACATACATACATACATACATACATACATACATACAGACACACACATGTGTGTGTGTGTGTCTACATATGCGCACGAATGCTGCGATCCTGCAGATGTTCAGGGCTTACCAGTTTACCACCAAAGGATTCTTGTACAAATATCTAAGCTGAAAGCAGATAGTATATGTGGAGACATGTCTGTCTGTCCGTCCATCCGTCCGTCCGTTCGCTTGTCTGTGTCGTGTACGCATGTCTGTACGCATGCACTGTATGTCTGACGGTACGCGTGTGTGCAAACTATGTATACATACGTGGAGGCATGGGATTGCAAAGCGTAGCGCATGTTCTAGCTGATGCATGCTGTTGTTGTGGCATCAGCGGCGGTTAGCAAATCAGCACGACATGATAGTAGAGCTCTACTAGTAGCACACGTGAATGTTTCTCGTGCGAACGCACATACCTGTTTTTGGCACAAGATCTACAGCTTGGGCTGAACATGTCAGACCGTCCCCGCTTGAACTGCGAAGCTCTTCTTCAGAAGAGCAACCGGTGTCGGAAAAAGGGGCACGCCAGCTGCTTTGTCTCAGAGAACTAACTAAGTCGTTTCAGCGACTTCTGCCCAAGTAAGTTCTAAGCTGCAGTGTTGCTGAGGGCCCTTTGTGCACGACGAAGACGTGGTGCGTATGTCGTACTTCTAATGGGTAGAGGCTGAAGCATCCCCAATACCGTTCGTTCGGGTTCCTTGATCTAAGTATAGCAAGATATATTCCAAAGATCCCTAAACCTTATTCAAAAGTTTAAGCCCTCCGGATCCCGGCGAGTCCATGTACGAATATAGTATCTACTTGCCTTTACAGGGACTTATTTAAGGCCAAAGTATCTACTATATGAGTTCCTTACATGTCCTTACCTAATATGACGATGCTTAAATAAGTTATTACACCCAGTAGGCCTGAGTTCTGAAAAAAGCCTTGTCCTGCCAAGCTTTCGGCTCTTTATGAAGCCCTTTCAGCATCTTTTGATCCCAAAGCCTTCAGCCTTTTTCCCCTGTATTGTCTTCGAGTCTCTGTCCCCGCAACCCGAAACCCTAAACCATACCGTCAGCCCTCAACCCCAAACCCTAAACATTACCCCCCAAACCCTCAACCCTCAATCCTAAACCCTCAACCTTAAACCCCAAACCCTCAACACGAAACCTCCAAACCCTGAACGCTAAACTTTAAACCCTCAACCCTGAAGCCTCATGCGTTTCGGGGAGTTCAGTTCAAGCCATAGGCAAGGTCTTCAGGCTACGGATTGAACATTGACTTCAAGGTTGCGTGCATTTAGGATGTAGGATTCAGTATAAAGGGCTTAGGTTTGATGATTTCCGGTGCGGTCGGTTTGCTGTTCTACATTGTAGATAGGGGCAGTGTAGCATATGTTGAACATTGGGCAATGCCACATGCTCAAGACCAAGCCGTAAACCACATAAATCTCAACTACGAACCCGAAGCACCGTAAGCTGCCCGTAAACGACCTTGACTGCGTGCAAATTGGTATATTGCGTCGAGGTTCTCTTTTTAGTTTAGGGTTGAAAGTTTCCGGCGCGGGGCTTGGTATCAGAATGTCGCAGATGAGACTGGTTTTGCAATCCTCGAAGATAAGACAGAGGCTTCCGGAGAGGCATCCGCGCAGAAACACCATTGTCGAACAAACCTATGAGGTTTAATGTAGAAAGTGGGAGCATCCCCTTATATCGTGGTACAATGGTACTACCATAAGGGCCTTAATACTTACCTATACTCTTATTAAGGCCCTTATATTGCTTGTATGATTACACCGAATTCTGATAAGGCTTCCCTTGTGTGTCCCCGGAGCCCGACCTTGAAAGGGTTCCTTTAAGGGCTCCTTTAAGGGTTCTATAAGGGTTTTGGGTATAAGGGTCCATGTGCCCAATTAGTTTATACTGTGGCCGTAAAGAATTCCCTATATAGGCATGCCGGGCCCAGAGTATGCACTAGTTGAGCACATGGACCCTCAAGGAAAAGCCTCTTGAAGACTATGAACCTGGTGCAGGAACTCAGTCTTCTCTATGACGACTTCCCCGTGCGTTCCGGCAAGGACGTGGCAGGGTTCGGGTATATCTTGGGTTTTGAGTGGCGTGTCTATCTGTCTGGGTAGCTGGCCGCATGGAATGCGAGGAAGCGGAGGAGCCGGCGGAGACTTTGCAGGCGGCGCAAACTCTATCATCCGCTTCCCGAACTAAAAACAAATCATCACTCGCAGCTCTAAAGACAAGTCGGTGTAGCGTGTCGGAACTAGCTATGGGTTTAGGACTCTATGTTCAGAGTTCTGGCCTTTGATGACTTCCGCACTCGGATCGGAAGCCCCCAAGCTCCAAACTGTAAGTCTTGAGGGTGAACCCCAAACTTGAGACTTTAAACCCTAAACCGAACCCGTAGCCCTGCGCCCCACTTGGCTTGTAAACCCTGAACCTCGAAACTTTCCGGTGGGCGTGTGTGAAGTGTGGAGGCTGCTGCGGCGCCCGCCCCTCCTCCAGTGAAGGAGGAGGAGGCCCAGACGTAACTCGGCAGGGTGTGAGGGCTTAAGGCTTTGGGGTTTAAGGGTTTAGGGGTTGCGGCTTTAGGACTTGAGGGTTTTCGTTAGCAGACCAAGACACTCGCAGGATTTTTCATGGACCCCTTATGGTCCTTAGCAGTTGGTATTTACGGTGCAAGAGAGGGGATACAGTTTTTTGGGGCGAGGGATGAGGGGGGGTGGGGTAGTACTCAGTAAACCCTAAACCCCAAACCCCTAAACCCTAAACCCTAGCAACGTCATGCTTGGGAGGTTTCATCTGTACTCCCTGCAGCATGGTTTAAGATTGCCTCAAAACCCTATGTCGACTAAACCGTAAACCCCAAACCTTTAACCCCTCACCCCAGCCCTTTGCAGCACCCCTAAAAACTTAATTAAGTTCCTAAGTCTAGACCCTACATCCCTCAAAACCATGGCTTCGAAACACGTCTTTTCGACATCCAAAAACTAGGGGGGCCAGAAAATTTGGTCCTCTGATTCCTTGGGGTTCCTTGTTACACTTAGAGTACAACATAGTTCGAGTCTCTTAGAGAAGCCCGTACTACAGATCTCGTTAAGGAACCGTGAGCCTTAAAGGAGCCCTTTGCCCTATGCTAGCTATTAAAGGCCCCTCTATGGGCATTTCCGAGAAAAGGGACCTCAATATAGTACCCTAAGTAGGAGGATCCTTATTCAAGACCCCAAAATGAGGCACCCCTAATTTTCGGAACCTCCCATATTACATCACCCAAACCACGCTTGTTCGGCCTAGCCCCTCGTGCCATCAGCTCAACAGCAGCACTTAAAGGACCATGGGACTTAGTAGCTAGGGTTATAATTAAAGGGTAGCTATACTTATAACCCCAATTGAGGTACTTATAACCTTACCTACTAAGTCCCATGATCCTCCAAGCAATCCCGGAGCCCTGCAAGTCCCAAACCCCAAATCTCAAACTCGAAGTAGCCCTAAGGGTCCATGCACCGAAATAAAGCACCTTTAAGGGCTCTTCAGGGTACGAGTACTACTATAAGGATTCAGGGTTTAGGGTTTAAGGGTTCATGTGCCCAAACAGTATGTACTTTGGGGCCGATGTACCTACATAGGGATGTACTGCTTGGCTACATGGGCCCCTCAGAGTACCCCTAAACCCCTATAACACAGGTTAGACTACCTCGAGGAGCGTGAGTACGAGGTTTGTGCCGAGGGTATCGCTGTGCGGACGCTGCCCGATGAGCGATCGCCCCGAACTGGCGCCTCGCTGGGGGAGACTCCATGGGGTTCGGAGGTGTAACCCTAAGGGTCCATGTACCCAAATAGTATATACTTTGGCCCCAATGTACCTATATAGGGACTACTTTAAGGCCAATGTATATACTATTTAGGTACATGGACCCTTAGGGTACTGTAAGGGCCTAAATAATTGCCTACACTATTGTGAGGTGTCCTTATTATACTTATAGTATCATGGGCCCCAAACTCAAACCCTATTCTAATTATTCAGGCCCTTATACTAGACCATTGGGGTTTAGGGTTTAGGGCCTTAGCCATAAGACGATTAGGGTTTGAGGTTTAGGTTTTTTTGCGCCTTAGCGATCAAACTACAAGTAGTTACTGGGGTCTTGGCATATATTGTTGTCTAAGTACCCCAAAGAACCTCCTGGACGTTGTGAGATTAGAATGTGGCAGTTTTGGGATGTATTGAAGTAGTATAAGTACAGGAAGGAACCCTAAGTACTGTGAGGGTTTGGGGGCTTCAATTTCGAAGGTTTTCAGGGGTGCGACTTGGTCTGAGCACAGGAATCAAACTTGCTACATGCTACTTGTACGACTCCCAAACTCCCATATGCCCGCATCTCGAAGCCAACCTTAGGCACTCATACCTTGTGATTTTGACCTATTATGCTGCTTCCTAAGATGTAAACCGTCAACCACAGAGCCCCTAGCCCTAAACCCATGAACCCCTCCTAAACCCTAAACCCCTAAACCCTAAACCCCCGAACCCTAAATCCCTAAACCCTTAAACCCTAAACCCCTGAACCCTAAATCCCTAAACCCCTGAACCCTAAACCCCCGAGCCCCAAACCAAGCACCCTCCGACCCCTAAGCCAAAAACCCTGCTCCAAAAGACCCAATCTCCTGAGCCCCAGACTGGGGGGTTTCTATTCAATCACATACTACAACATGGGACTTTCCGAAAATAGGGGACCCTAAATATAGTACCCCAAATATAGTAGGATCCTTCTTATAAGGACCCCAAAATACGGTACACATACGGTAGAAGCCAGAAAGTTGGAATATCATTATCCTAACCCCTCGAAGGTAAATTATATAGGGGATCCTACCATTAATCCATACTATCCAACTTTCTGGAGTTCCCTATACTACAACATACCAGAGCCCTGCTCTATTTGGGAGTTTCCGAAAATTAGGGGGGTACCTTATTTTGGGGTTCCTATAATCAGGATCCTACTATTTAGGCTACTATATTGGGGTCACCTATTTTCGGCAACTCCAACATACCAGAACCCTGCCCTATGTGTTTAAGACCCCCTTTTTTGTGCACAAGTTCTTGATACCGATTTGAAATAATGTCCAGCCTCCCCGATGGGTTTAATACAGACATTCGAGCTTGAAGTACTTGCAGGGTCTGTTCTTGTTCGTATAGTTTGCCACTAGCCTAGTAGGATGCATATTCGGAGGAAAGACCCCGAAACATGGAATCCCAAGACCCTAAACCCTACGTTCTAAACCTTAACCTCTGAACCTTGAATCCTAAACCCTGCTTGAAGGGTCATGGGACTTAGTAACTAGGGTTATAATTAGGGTAACTATACTTCTGACTACTTATTACACCAATCAAGGTACTTACAACCTTACTTACTAAGTGCCATGATCCTCCAAGTAGGCTGTTATAAACCTTAGCCCCCGAACCCTAGGCCCTCAAGTACTAAGCCTTGTAAGTGCTAAACTTTCCGAAGAGCCGAGGCGAAATTTTGCGCCAGGGTCAGCGATTCGTGGCCATCGAGGCATCTTTTAACCAGACTTTGCAGGATTGGGTATTTGCAATCTTAAAAGTTACTAGATATCAACGAGGTACTTTGAGGGCTCTACCAGGGGCTTCGGGTGTAGGGTCCAACGGGTTAAGGAGTTGAGAGGTTTTTGGGTTCGCGCTTGGCACCGTTCCTCATTCTCACAGTTTGGGTTCGAAAGGGGTTTGCTAACCCAAAGGCTCCATGTACCTTTGTAGTAGCTATTTAGGCCTTAAATAAGGGGTCCCTATATAGGTACTTTGAGGCCTAAGTATATACTATACAGGTACATGGAGCCTTAGGGTAAGGCATGAGTTGTACCACGGCTGCGTAACCGAGGCCTTCGGATTTGTACAAGTTGTCGTCCGGCATTTGGGAGTTTCCGAAAATAGGGGTACCTTATTTAGGGGTCCTTATAATAAGGATCCTACTGTTTAGGGTACTATATTAGGGTCCCCTATTTTCGGAAACCCCCGATTTGGGGAGGGGGGGATTGGGGGTCAGGAGTCAGGAACAGAACCCTAAACCCTATATGCCCTATGCCTAAACCCTAAACCCCTAAACCTCGAGATGAACCCGTCAGGAGTCAGGAAGGGAACCCTGAACCCTATATGCCCTATGCCCAAAAACCCAAACCCTAAACTCCCTAAACCTCCTAAACCTTAAGATGCAAGCCCCAAAACTCAAAGCCCTGAAGCCCAAGATGAACCCTGCAGGCCGTGGACGGCGTGGAGGACGATCAGAGACTGTATCTTCGCCTTCCAGAGGGCCGCGGTTGGGTGGCTTGGCGGGTTCTTTATGGATGTATTTTCTCAAAGGGAAAAAGAAGGGACCCTTAATGGTGACCCCTACCCTATAATGGGCCATAGAATGGGCATATAATAGCTATATAAAGGGTATATGCCTAGGGGTCCTTATTAAGGGTCCCTCCTTTTACCCTTGGATTTTCGGAACCTCCCAAACCCTAAGCCCTATAGATCCCTTATGGGAATCCTTAAAGGATCCCTTATAGATCCCGTTCACAGGAGCCCTAATTAAGGGGTTCGGAGCATATTTCCGGGCTCAGGGTTTAGAGGTTGTTCGTGGGTTTAGGGTTCAGAGTTGCTCTATGGCTTCAGTGTTAGAGTCCTTAGAGTCGAAGTATTTGTTTAGGACGTAGGTTTTTTGGTGGGTTTTGGAGTTTAGAGGTTCAGGGTTTATTTATACAAACTGGTTTATGTTTACTGATAATGTGCGCGCTTAGGGTATTGAGCATATTTGCGGGTTTGGGGTTCAGAGTGGATCTATGACTTTCGGGTTTGAGATGATTTATGGGTTTAGGGTGTAGGGCTTATGTATGGGTTTCAAGGTCTGGAGTTCGTTGTTGGGTGTACGGTTCAGGGGTTGTTTATGGGTTCAGGGTATTTGAGTGATGCGCCCTGAGTTGCTGCATGGGCATAGGGCCTGGGATTTAGAGTCGATTTATAGATTTTAGGATTCAGATTTCTGGGTGTAGGGTGTTGGATTTCTACACGGGCTTAGGTGTTTGTTCTGCAAGCGTCTGGGAGGAATTGCTTCGCCATGATTCTTGGCTATGGTCCTGATCAAGCCAAGGGTTTACGGTTTAGCGTTTATCGGAGGTGTTGCATGCAACAAATCCCGAAACCCTAAACCCTAAACCCCTAAACCCTTAATCCCGAAAACCCTAAACCCCTAAACCCTAAACGGCGAAAGCAGCTACCCAAGAGGACCTCCGAGTCGGTGATGTAATGCTCTCCTAGGTAGGGCTTTGGGACATTTTATATTTCCCCTTATTGGGCTTAAGTTAATAAGCCCTATAAACCCTAAACCCTAAACCCTAATTAAGAGGATCTTATTGACTAATATTTTTCAAAAGCTTCAATCGCCCCACCTAGTCTCGCCTTTCGCACCTCTAATAGTCTTACAGGGTAGTATACCCTGGAGCCCATTTCAGATCATGCAGACCCCCATATGTTAATCACATCTAGGGTTAGGGGGTTTATTTTTTAGCAACTGTGACTTGAAACGCATCCTGTCATTGACCTTTGAGATCACACTTCCTGGCGCCTGATGGGCTCTTCAGCATTTTTTGTAGCAGGCGGCATAACTACTAACATTATTCCTTAGTTTTCGTAGGAATTACTACCACAGCATTATACTAACACATAGCCCGAAGCCTAAAACCCTCTAATCACTAGAGTCCTATGTTGCAACGTTTTGGCTTCCCCAAGCAATGCAGCATCGTTTTCATCAGCCCCTGTGCCGCTAAACCCTACAAACTTACAAACCTACCAGAGCTTAGGGTTAGGGCAAAGACCTACTTGGAGGATCATGAGACTTAATGAGTAAGGTTATAAGTACCTTAATTGGGGCTTATAAATAGTTATATGTACAGTTACCTTATATAACTTTATCTTTAGTTACTAAGTCCCACGATCCTCCAAGTAGGCATCCTGAACAGTCGACGCCTTAAGCCCTCTATATCAACCCAACACCCCAGCTAGCTTGCAGTGTAACCCTTGTCCCCCTCTTAGCGATCAGACCCCTCCACGGTGAACTTAGGGGTTATGCTAGACCACCAAAATGTCTGGAAATCCGGTACAACATCACGAACAACTGCGAAACACCGTTTATCTCATTGCGAAACCCCATCCCTAAACCTTTTAACGGATCCGAAGGCCCTTACTAACACGTCCTCAGGCAATCCCACAATCCCTAAACCCTAACCCTTAAAATCTAGACAAACCGAGAGGGTCCGTGCACACTACTAGCACGGTAGTCGGCCCCTTAAACCCCAAAACCCCCGCCAAACCACCTAAGCCCAAACACCTGTAACAAACACAATAAGTTGAGGTCATTAACGATAACAAGATCCACTCTAAACCGTAAAACCTTTAAAGCAACACTACTGAGGTCTTTAACGATGACAAGATCTACCCCGGCCTTCCTTCTGTTCGACTGGTGGCCGAGATCCGGGCTGAAAAGAAGGCCTGGAATGGAAGACCTCAGCTAGGAAGGGTTGTTTATGATTTTAGGGTTTAAGGGTTTATAGGGTTAGAGGGTTTCAGGCTTATAGGGCTTATAGGGTTTATAGGGTTTAGAGAAAGGGTTTTAGGGTTTATAGGATTTAATCCAGGACCCCACAAAGCCCCCTATGGTCTCCTTTTGCGTATTTGGGGTGGTCTGGGTCTTGTTAAGGGTTTAGGGTTTAAAAGAGCTGACAGTGCTTACGGAGTTTCCAGAAACATTTAGAGGATTTCGAGGGCGTCTAGGGCTCGCAGGGTTCGGAGTTTCGGGTGTAGGTCATCTGGAGTACCACTCAAGTGTCCGGTGTGCGTATATTGTAGAAGGTCGGGTTTCTACGACTACGCTTGATGTAAGACCCTTTGGGATGTCTAGCATAGGGTTCAAGACGGAACGGAACAGTCTATGATTACTGATTCCGCTTCGAGGCTTTTGCCTGAATTGTATATGGGAGTTTCCGAAAATAGGGGACCCAAATATAGTAGCCCAAATAGTAGGATCCTTATTATAAGGACCCCAAAATAAGCTACCCCTATTTTCGGAAACTCCCATATTGTAGACCCCTAGGTTGGGTTTTGGGAATTGTGAGGTGTCGTGATTGACAGATCTCGCTTGTCGACGTGATGTCGGTCGCAAATCCTCAACCCTAAGCTCTAACCCCAATAGCACTCCGAAGTCCTAAAGCTAAATCCAAAACTCCAACATGCCTACAGATACCTTGTAGATCCCCTATAAAACCTTTAGAACCCTAAACCCTAAACCCTAAACCCTACATCCTAAACCCTAAACCCTAAACCCTAAACCCTGAACCCTAAAGTCTCAGGCCAACGCGCCAGAGAAGATCCAGAGACCCTGCATTGCCGTGGTGGGTCGGCCCAACGTCGGCAAGTCCACGCTGGTGCCATGCCCTTCTTGGGGGTTTAGGGGGCTTTAGGGGTTTAGGGTCTAGGGCTTCAGGGGTTTAGGGGTCTGAGGTTTAGAGGTTTTAGGGTTAAGGCTACAAAGCTCTATGAAGGATTCTGCAGGCTTGCTGTTGGGTTCTACAGGGGTTTAGTTTAAGGCTTGGCGATTCAAGTTTAAGCAAGGTTTGGAAGATGGTGTTGGCTGACGATGGGTGTATAGAGGTTTGGGGATATTAGAGCTTTGGGTTAACAGTATTCAGGGCTTTTAGGTCAAAGCTCTTGGCCGTCGACGATCTTTGTGGGCTTAGGGCTTGGAGAGGATTTGGGGGTCGTGAACTCTGGAGTTTAGGCCCTAAGCCCCAAGGCAGGAACACTTACATACGTTTTCCGTACCCTAAGGGCCCATGTGCCCACCTAGTATATACTTTGGGCTCAGTGCACCTGTACAGATAGGGAATACTTTAAGGCCAAGGTATATACTATTTGGGCACAGGGGCCCTTGAGGCCTTGAATTGCATTATGGCATGATGTACCTCCAAAACCCAATTTCAACTATCAAGGCCCCGGTATAAAACCCTTAAAGAATCATGAGGGTGGCCCTGAAAGAAGCCCTTACAGTAAAAGCCAGAAAGTTGGAATATCATTATCGTAACCCCTTTAAGGTAAATTATTAGGGGATCCTACCATTAATCCATATTCCAACTTTCTGGAGTTCCCTTTATTGTTAACCTTATAAAGGAATTAGAAAGGCGCCTCTAGTAGCAAGCAAGCCCCTTTTTGGGTGCTAGGATGTTCGGGTTTGGAGCTTTGGGTTATGGGTTCTAGCATCCCTAAACCCTAAACCCTAAACCCTATGTAAGTTTGTCTTTGTTTTTTCAGAGGTTCGAGCTTTCAATGCAGGATTCTAAGCGTGTAGGGCACAGGAGTTTAGGGTTGGGTTCTTGGGTTTGGAGCTTCAGGCTTTTGGATTAAGCTCTAAGGTGCATGGGGTGTAAAACCCTAAACCCTAAACCCTAATAGTAAGGCAGTGTAAGGGTTTCACATCCGCAGATGAAGCTTGCTGGGCCTTGAGTTTTTGGAGGTGGAAGGGTTTGTTGGTATCTCCTCCCGGGCCCGGAGTGTGAGCCCTTATTCCCTTCTTTGGGGTTCAGGTTCCCTTATACCCCCCCTTCAAAAAGAGCACCTTTTTTTTTTCCTAGGCTACTCTTAGGTCTAGTCCTTGCGTAACGCCTGAAGTCTGAAGCCCCAGCCCTGAACTAAATTCTGTGCCTTCTCCCCGTTGTGGTGTGATCCTTTTGCAAACCGATTCGAGTGCATGAATGCGTCCTTGCAGTGTGATCCCTTTGCAAACCGTTTCATGTGCATGAAAGCGTAAGTGTCACTCAGGAGGGGCTTCTTATGATGGATATAAAGAAGAACCCCAAACCCTATTCTAATAATTAAGGCCCCTCTGCTAATTATGCCCCAGGAGGGGCTTCTTATCAGTCTCTTGAGTCATTGCAGGCGACTTTCCCTTCACCCTGAATTCGCTTCTGCCAGCCTGCTCTGATAGGAAGCTGGCATAATTTGCACGTCTGTTTATGTGTATGTTCGTATGTGTTAAGATAGCATGCGTGTATGTGTATTGTGGATTTTTTGTGCGTTTATATATATATATATACAGATGTATTAATCTTGCCTTGGTTTTTCATATTAAAATGCTCACACCCGCATTTCTCACACCCACATTTAGTTGTGTATATCTACCCATCTGTCTATCCATCTATCTGTCTATGACCTACCTATCTATCTGTTTATCTGTCTATCTGTCTATCTCTTTATCACTCTACGTCTCTATCTTTTCTATCTATCCATTTATCCACATGTTTTTTTTTCTCTCTCTCTCTCTCTCTCTATATATATATATATATATATCGGTCTGTCTGTTTATCTTCGATCTACCTATCCTCTCTGTCTCTCTCTCTCTCTCTCTCTCTCTCTCTCTCTCTCTGTATGTATATATATATATATATATGTGTGTGTCTCTGTGTGTGTGTGTGTCTGTGTGCGTGTGCGTGTGTGTTTTAATTCCATGAAATCGCGCGTTCCATGTCCAGACTCCTTTCTGTGTATATTATATATATATATATATATATATATATATACATACACATACACATGCGTGTTCCTGCTCGGCTTCTTGCGGTATAACTGAGCTTGTTACGTTTAGTTCTGCTTATTGTCAGTAGCCCCCTGATTCAGCCGTAGCCCGAAACCTACACCCAACCATAAGCCCGATGCTCCGAATTCTAAACTCTGTATCGTCCCTGACTGATAAGTCCGGCTCTGCATGCAGAACTTGAGGTCAATCGCATTGCCGACTGTCCGGATCAAATTGGAGGCATCACTCACGATGCCATCAACGTGACGCATGATCGTGTCTCGTCAGCCTGGACCCTAAACCCCAAACCCCTTGAGGCTCAGAACAGCCCAAAACCCTTACGTAGCATAGGGGAGAGTCAACCTTACGCCCTAAACTCTGCAATTCGTAAAACCCATTAAACACTGTAAGCATTTGCTCTCGGATTCTGTCGGGCAAGACAGGGTCACGAGACGGTGAGTGTTCAGAATATGGTTTCGGTTCAGGTTACAGGGTTTGGGGTTTAGGGTGATAAGACCAGGGTTTTAAGTTTCGGGTGAGAGTTTAGGGTTGTCAAGCGGGGGCTCGAGGTATCGACGTTTGGTTTTCCATTGTTCGGTTGTTTCGGCTTCGGGTGCACGACTTTACATAAGGTTTTCGTGCAGCTTGATGTGGTTCCTTACGGATGCTAGTGCTGCGAGGGCCTCCAGTACGCATGCGGTCCGTTTCGTGGACAAAGACAAAGTAAATCTTCGAGTTGCGCATCTAACTAAAGCCCCAAAAGCCCTATACCCGTCAACCGTACCGCGAGGCCTATTCACCGCCCACATACTTTTTGCCTTAGCAGTTCTATACTCTAGGGCCGAAAGCCCTACTTGAGTAATTGGGAACCTTTCGGTTATGCGGTGCAGGTCTCGGGTTGCATTACTTGAAGGATCATGGGACTTAGTAACTAGGGTTTTAACTAGGGTAACTATACTTATAACCCCAATTAAGGTGCTTATGACCTTACTTACTAAGTTACTAAGTCCTATGATCCTCCAAGTATTCCGGTGATCTCAGGCACTTACCAGCAAGCCGAGCACACCGATGACTGCGGTGACACGCGACTCGGTGGTTGCTTGCGCCGAGAGGCGTTGTTCCCTTTACTTAGGTTACGATACCCTTACCTTTGGTTAGTAGGGAATGGAAGAATGCTCGTAATAGTAGTTATAATTGTACCCCATTCCTCCATTCCCTACTAACAAAAGGTACCGATACCGCCGTCATGAAGCGAGGCCTAGGACCCACAGACACAAACCGCTCCCTTAGGGACAGGATGGCGAGTCTGGGTGTCTCAGACTCTGAGCTTTGTGCTATTGACTGCTACTGCAGTTGAACCCTGATGTTTGTTATGATTGTCATTGCTGTTAGAATGGCTTTAATGTAACAACTACTGTTGCGAATAGCATTGTTATTCTTTTCTCTTATAAAATTTAGATATTGCTATTTAATTTGCGGCTACTAATCATTGTTATTAACGATGTAAATCTTGTAGTTGTTAGTATTCCCATTACCACTATACACGTCTCATCAGATTTCTTCGCAAGGCTGCACTGCACACAACAGCCAGCCTGGGCATGGTGATATTGCCCGCGTCTTTTGATCGAGCCATTGCTTCGAAGATGACACGGAGAATCAAGCAAGTAAGCCACAGTAAGTGGCCGGCCAGTCAACATGTCAACATGTACTCAGAGTAAAAGCTCGCAGTGACCAAATTACGTCAAGGTGCTGTCTTGCTTATACATAGCTCCACGAACTTCGCGCCTTTCCCAGCACATACAGCGCAGCATCCATGGTAGGAGCAATTTGAGTCGGCTCAAATGGCGGGCGGCTGCCATGTGCCAGCACTTCTTGTGAGCCTGCTGTTCTGCGGGGAGGTGCTCTCTGAGGCAACGGGCGCAGCAGAGTGCGAGCAGAATGACGCGGTGAATCTGCTACAAGTACCTCAACAAGGGCTAGGTTTCCTGTTCTTGGACGCCTATCCGAGCCAGTATGTTGCCAGACGGCTCGCTGATGGACAGTCTATCACGATCGATGGCAACCTGAATGAGTCTGTTTGGGAGGAGGTGCCATTTACGACTACTGCTTTCAAAGATATTGCCCAACCTCTCTTTCCGGACTACCTGTTGCCATCTCAGTTCGCTACTCACGTCAAAGTGCGATGGGATGCGGAGTACTTGCATCTTGCCGCGATATTTATTGTTCCTGTAGGGATTCCGAAAGGGGATTCTAACAAGTTGTCTTGGGCTGCTACACGGGCTTAAACCCAGAGACTCCAATATCCCATAATTAGGGAATAGACCTTAAATCATATGAGGGATCCTACTGTAATTTAAGGTGTATTACCATAATTCCCTTACAGTACCCTTATAGATCCCTTTCAGGAGCCCTTTAAGGAACCCTTAGGGGTATCTTCCTGAATTCAGGGATAGTGGCGTCTCTGGGAAGTTGAGGCCGAAGTCTTGTGAGAGTTGCAGGTTCCGCGGCTCATGAGGACTTTCGGGATTCCCCAGATTGTGATTGTGAATATTCCCAACACAGCACCACTTGCAGGAATAGGGCGCCCTAGGTAGGGTTCAGGATTTGGGTTCAGGTTCTAGGGTGCAGGATTTCGGGTTTACTACAGGTACGTTGGAGCATTCGTGGGCGAACCCTGGGTCGAACACGGCTTCGTGCGCGGATCCAACCCGAGCCTGACAAGTACGAACCCCATCGGCAACAGCAACTCGGCTGTGGGGTTTAGGGGTTGAGGTTTTAAGAGGTTTTGGGTTAAGGGGCTCTGCAGTAGCCGTTTGCGGGTTGAGTGTTTAGGGACAGCTTGTGTTTTCGTTGGGTGTTGCGGTCATGGCTTCATAAAGGAGGACTAACTGCTGTGGAAAGAACTGGCTCAACTGACGTCTTTGAACTAGTTTGTGTTGGTCTTCTGCAATACCAATCCATGTTGGAACCCTAAACCAAACACCCCCTAATCCCCAAATCCTGAAGGTGACAGTTCATCTTGGAAACACGTCCTAAACCAACCCAGCCGTGAAATTCCTACGCTTAGCCTTTTGTTTTTACCAACTCAACGTGTAAACGTCCTTTCCTACCAAGGCAATGTTCCGTGCCCTAGCTTCAAAGTTTGAAGATACTTTTTGTTTGTTTCTGGGTTTTGGGGTTGCCGGTTTGGGGTTTGAGGGTTTAAGGCATAGGGTAAAGGATTTGGGGCGGGGTTTAGGTTTAGGGTTTGCAGGTTAGAACTTCACTGGGCCGAGGACTTAGGGTTGAATGGGTAGGCCGCTTCCTGCTGTTGCACGACGACTCAACTCAGTGAAGGTACTACGACAACGACTTCGAAGTATTTATCGATGTTGCCGGCACAAACCACTGGTATAAGGAGTTCGACGCTTCGCTCGCCGGACGGATAAATTTCTCTTAGCGAAAGCTTCCTGTTCGATTCGTCTTCAGTTTGAGGCAAGTTGAACTTTGTACATGAGATAGGTATCTTTCTGCAATGCCGGCTAGAGTTATATGTAGAACATACAGAAAGGGTGACTGTGCATACCGAAGTGCATTCCAGATGGGCACCTTGCCAGCACAGGAAATGAATTTCAACAACGCGACCTATGATGTGCTGTGGCGTGTGCCAGATAGTGGATTGGGCTCAACCGGAGTGCCGTGCTGTTCGATCACCGACTCTGCGTGCGAGAGGTGGGTGAATCCCGAGATTCTAAGGTTAGGGTCTAGTGGTTTAGGATTTGGGGGGGAAATCAAGAAGCCGGAATACTCTCCA
The DNA here is from genome assembly GCA_905221615.1 of Symbiodinium sp. CCMP2592. Taxonomy (NCBI): domain Eukaryota; class Dinophyceae; order Suessiales; family Symbiodiniaceae; genus Symbiodinium; species Symbiodinium sp. CCMP2592. The sequence goes on from CAJNDT010003713.1 coordinate 517,957, forward strand.
ATTTTCGTTTGGCTTCAGGGTTCTGCTTTATGAGGATACTATAACCCCCCACACCCCAGTCAAACTATTAAGTTCGCTGTATACACATATACATATACATCCCATCCAAACTTTCAGCAGGCATGGCACTAGCTACTTATGCCCGGGTGAATGGCTGGAGATGGCTCAAAATTAACAGAAACAGTATCCCGTTATCGTATCTCCCCGGTAGAACAATACATTGCATTATACCCCGCCCCCCCCTTCAAATACCCTCTTCGAAGTATTCATGAATTCTGAGGGTCTGTTAGCAATATATCTGTGTCTTAGAGCTAGAGGTGTCCACCTCTTCATAATCCACTGAAAGGTTCATGGTCTTGGGTTTTAGGGGGGGTATAGGGTTTGGGTTTACATGGGTTTAGGGTCTCGGATTGAGGGAGTACACTGTAAGTACTGTGTCATTGCAGTATGTTTGGATGGTAAGTTGTCTGTCGCGCAGGTGAACTTTATCAGGCCCCTATAGACCCTAAGCGCTAGAACGTAACCTTTATGGCGCTAGGGAACTCAGCGGCTAGGATGCCGTGCAAACTCTAATCTAGTGAGCATGCTCAGAACCCTAAACCCTAAACCCTCAACCCGCAAGCCCCCAAACCCTAAACTCCTAAACCCTGAAGGTACTGCCAGAATTCATCCTGGCCACCCTTCGGTGGGACATGGTCGATGCTTTCATTATTCTTGAAATGAGAGTTTCCGAAAATAGGGGACCCTCATATTATAGTTCCCTAAATAGTGGGATCCTTATGATAAGGACCCCCTAAAGGAAACGCCTTGCTTACCTTTGGTTAGTAGGGAATGGAAGAAGGGCAGTAGTAGTAGTTTAATTGTACCTCATTCCTCCATTCCCTAACCCAAGGTAGGTTTGTGGCTTCGGTGAACGGGTCGAAGGCTCCGCGAATTTGAGGGTTGAGCAGCTATTAGCATCGTACTTGTCGTGCAGTATAGCGTTCACTCGAGTTGTGCAGCTTCTTGTGTTTGTGCATATACCCGTTATCGGACTGCTCAGGCACTTTCGGTGAGCCCTGAACCCTAAACCCTGAACCCTAAATCCTGAACCCTAAACCCTAAATCCTGAACCCTAAACCCTGAACCCTAAACCCTGAACTCTGAACCCTAAACCTCTCTACCTATAGTTATTTAAATGTTAATGGCTTCGTGGGCAATTGACTTTTTTCAGCTGATCACTTCATCAATCTTCGTGGGCACTTCATCAATCTTCGTGGGCTAAACCGTTCGCATTTAGGGCGGCCCCTAAACCGTCAGCTCGAGATTTAGGGCGGCCCCTAAACCGTTAGCCCAAGATTAAGGGCGACCCTAAACCGCTAGCCCTAGATATAGGACGGCCCTAAACCGTTAGCCCTAGGTTTAGGGCTGATCACTTCATCAATCTTCGTGGGCACTTCATCAATCTTCGTGGGCACTTCATCAATCTTCGTGGGCTAAACCGTTCGCCCCAGATTTAGGGCTAAACCGTTCGCCCCAGATTTGGGGCTAAACTGTTCGACCAAGATTTAGGGCTAAACCGTTCGCCCTTGGCCCGAGATTTAGGGCCTAAACCCTTGGCGCGGGATTTAGGGCCTAAACCCTTGGCCCGAGATTTAGGGCCTAAACCCTTGGCCCGAGATTTAGGGCCTAAACCCTTGGCTCGAGATTTAGGGCCTAAACTCTTGGCCCGAGATTTAGGGCCTAAACCCTCGGCCCGAGATTTAGGGCCTAAACCCTTGGCCCGAGATTTAGGGCCTAAACCCTTGGCCCGAGATTTAGGGCCTAAACCCTGGACCCGAGATTTAGGGCCTAAACCCTGGACCCGAGATTTAGGGCCTAAACCCTGGACCCGAGATTTAGGGCCTAAACCCTTGGCCCGAGATTTAGGGCCTAAACCCTTGGCCCGAGATTTAGGGCCTAAACCCTTGGCCCGAGATTTAGGGCCTAAACCCTTGGCCCGAGATTTAGGGCCTAAACCCTTGGCCCGAGATTTAGCGCCTAAACCCTGGACCCGAGATTTAGGGCCTAAACCCTTGGCCCGAGATTTAGGGCCTAAACCCTTGGCCCGAGATTTAGCGCCTAAACTTTTGGCCCGAGAGTCCCTAAACTCTTGGCTTGAGATTTACAATAAGCGACGGTACATGGAAACCGGCTAGGGTTTAGGCTCACCTAGGGTTTAGGGCCTAGCGTGTAGGGCCTAGGGTTTGAGTCCGAGGGTGGGGTGGGGACAAGCTTAGGGTGGCCTTAGAGCAGAGAGCTTAGTGTAAGGGCGGCCTTAGGGTTTAGCGCCTAGGGTCTAGGGTTTAGGCCCTAGGGTTTAGGGCCTAGGGTTTAGGCCCTAGGGTTTAGGGCCTAGGGTTTAGGGCCTAGGGTTTAGAGCCTAGGGTTTAGGGCGTATTCTGCAAGAGGTTTTCCTTCCTAACGCCCCAATAAGCGAACCAATTCTGCAAGAGGTTTTCCTTCCTAATGCCCCAATAAGCGAAACAATTCTGCAAGAGGTTTTGCTTCCTAACGCCCCAATAAGCGAAACAATTCTGCAAGAGTTTTTCCTTCTTAAAGCTCCAATAAGCGAAGCAATTCTGCCAGAGATTTTACTTCCTAACGCTCCAATAAGCGAAACAATTCTGCAAGCGGTTGATTAACGAAGTTTCCAGCAGCATGGCATGATGTTTTCTTTTTGTTTTTGTAGTATCTTGCGGCCATGTGTGCTATGATTCTATAAGCTAAGAAGAAGTTGTGTCCATTGTTAACAAAAATCATCTGCACAAAGGCGAGATCGTATGCAAAATAAAAAGTATTATGAAAAGAAGTTCCTAAGAAGAATCGTCCTCATGAATATAAAATAAAGATTGTTATTTCATAATGTGAGGGGAACCTTTGGGCGGGTGGGGTTTTGACTTGAGATAGCTTGACTCGAAATTTCCAAAGTCAGAGAAGCTGAACCCTGAACCCTAAACCCTAAACCCTAAAACCCTAAACCCTGAACCCTAAACCCTAAACCCTAAACCCTAAAACCCTAAAACCCTAAACCCTGAACCCTAAACCCTAAACCCTGAACCCTAAACCCCTAAATCCGGCCAACCAAGGATGTATCCAAACATGAGAACAGCTACCGCCAGGGCGGAGGGCTGGGCTACAAAGGGATGGACGGTTTCTCGGTGGGAGTTTCCGAAAATTGGGGGTACCTTAGGGTTCCCTTAAAGGGATCCTTTGAGGGTTCCTATAAGGGATCTATAGGGTTTAGGGTTTAGGGAGTTTCCGAAAATTAGGGGTACCTTGTTTGGGGTCCTAATAATAAGGATCCTCCTATTTAAGGTTCTATATTAGGGTCCCCTATTTTCGGAAGCTCCCAAATTGTCAAAGGGGAAAACGAGGTACCCTTGATGGGGACCCCTACCCTATAATGGGCTATAGAATGGGTATATAATGGCTATATTAAGGATATAGACCTAGGGGTCCTTCTTAAGGGTCCCTCCTTTTACCCTTGGCACATTGTGCAAGAGGGCATAAGTGGGCCATTGAGCCACTGCTAACTGTAAGGGTTCCTTTCAGGGATTACTATAAGGGGTCTGCTGTTTTGCTGTTATTTGGTGTTTGGCTGCAGTGTAGTATTTGCCCGAATGGTCCAAGTAGATGTCTACTCAACGTTTGCTCTCGTAGATACTACGCTACCAGCACGTCTATCCTAAACTCAAGTGCCTCCTCACTAGGTTGTTGGCCTATGAGATCATGCATAAAGCCCTTATACTGTCACTGCTTGTTTTGAGGTGTTCTTGGGGTCTGAAGTTTGTAGGTGCTCTGCACTATTTGGAGAGCTTCGGTTGATAGGCTTGTCGAAGCCCGTGCGACGAAACCCTCATCCGACGAACATTACGTAACTTTGTACCCCAACCCGAAAACCCTACAGTGAGCCCTACGCATGGATGCTACATCGTTTAGGGGTGTGGGCTGGAGGGTGGGTCGTATGTTAGGATTTTGGGTGGAGGTTTACGGGATTTTACGGGTTCAGGGGTTCTTAAGCCATGGGACAACCCTGAACCCTCAACCCGAAACTCTAAAGCCTCAACCCATAACCCTAGAACCCTAAAACTTAGGTGGAGATCGCCTTCCCTCTGCATCCTGCCGATGGCATTGGTGGGCTCCTCTCGGCAGGCCAAGGTACCTCATTGGCTGAGAGGCTGGGGTCTGGATTTTGGGTGGTTAGGGTTTAGGGCTCTGGGTGTTAATTTCGGGGTTTTGGTTGTGTTGTGACATGTAAAAGTGTGAATAATTAGTCAGGGTTTCTCGTTACAAGCTTACTATCAAGTGATATATCCCACAACCCTTTGATAATATTGCAGGCCCTAAATGGCTTAGGGGTTTCGGGGCTTAGAGAGTGGTATAGAAGTCATGTTATGATAAACATCCGAAATCTTCCCCTCACAGGTTTGATCCGAATGCTGGTGCGAAATATTGGTCTGTGGACTTCTCGCGTGCAGAACACCCTTTCTTCACGTCAAACTCCTCCCTCTTTGGACAGCTCTGTCCGTCGATCCAGAAGGAGCCGCAGAAGAAGGTCACAGACAGTGCCGTGCATGCCAATCTTGTTTCAAGCTAATCTAACACGCTTCTGCCCCTGCCTTCACTCACATGAATGAGCCACTCGTCGCATTTCTTGGTAGACAATACACGGTCACAACGATTCAGATAGTCTTCACAGAAATGACACTGGAACCAACGGCAGCAGAGGACACAATCGTCTGCTGATACTAGCAGCAATAACAGGCACAGAAGCAGCAGAGGTAGCAGCACTAGGTCGCATTTTACTGTAGCGCAGAAGTGATCCTAAACCCTAAACCCCGAAACCCTAAACCCTAAACCCCTAAGTAACCCTAAACGCTAAAGCCCGCACTCAGAAGGATCAGCCTACTCTACTGGGAGCAGACCAATGGAGTTGTTACTGGGAATGGGTCTGGCAGCCTGTGGGTGGCCATCGCTACATGCACAATCCGGACACATTTGGGTTCATACAGTATCTCGACCTCTTCGACGGTTTAGGGCTAGGGCTGGGGCCATGCAGTATCTCAATCTAGGTAGGCCTTTGGGATATTTTCTGTTTTGCCGTATTGGGCTTAAGAGCAAAGGTTTACGAATATTTGTCAGAGGCTTTGAAGGGCCAACTTCGGTATCTTGATTCATCTCTGCTGGGCAGTCTGATATTACTGTTTACCCCTAAACCCTAATCTTAGGTTCGCTGAACCGGAGGGCGAAGACCTCTGCGGCAACATTGAGTGGCCTGCACGACACTGGGATCGGGAGTGCCAGAGTACTACCTGTATAGGGGTTTGAAGTTTGGGGTTTAGGATGGTTTAGGGTGTCACCACTGCCATGATAAGGCTTATATTACAAGGATGGCTTGGGGACCCAGGTAGCACAGATGGACCCTCTGGGAAACCTCACTGCCCTCGGTAGCCCAGGATACGTCCCTAAACCCCAAACCCTAACCCTATAAGCGCTAAACCCTGAACCCTCAACCCTACGCTGCCTTCATCTCGTGCGAAGGACAGTAAAAAGGGGCTCAAAAAAAGACACGTCAGAGCCCAGGATACGTCCTGGCTCAAGTTTACCAGGCTGAAATTGCCTATGCGAAATCCACAGGCGATGGGAGCGTTCTTTTTCTGGGTTCTTGTTCAGGGATTCAGTTTTAAGTTACCGTAATAAAGGAACCATATTATTTACTACTATAGACCCCCATGATGGCAACCTAAGTTAAATCCGTTCCCAAGAACCCAGGTTTGGGGCTTCAGAAATCGGAACCCAATATAGAGCCCGAACCCGTAGGATCCTTCTAATAATAAGGACCTGACTAACAATTTTTCTGAAAGTCTCCTGTGCGAAGCCATGATTACTGGTGTTTCCTGAAAGTAAAGACCCCACTGATTGGGGTCTAAATTTGTATAAATTCGAGGGATCTTGGGAGAGGGACATTGACGAGTTTCCTTTTATGGTTCCGTGAAGGGTTGCAGGGTTTAGGGTTTCAGTCATCTTACAGGCCCTGTCACCTATGAATCTCTAATAAACCCTTCGAAAGGAACCCTTCAAAGGAATCCTATTCTAGGCTTTGGGGTTTTAGGGTTTAGTTTTGAGTTGAGTTTGTTTTTCTTACGGCGATGCTTGCGGCGATGAACGAGGCTCGAGGTCTGAATCATCCCATGTACTTACTTGGAGGATCATGGGACTTAGTAAGCAAAGTTATAAGTACCCTAATTGGGGTTATCAGTATAGTTACCCTAAATATAACCCTAGTTACTAAGTCCCATGATCCTTTAAGTTGCCATAACATACCCCAGCTACCCTGTTCTTGTTTCTCAAGGCTCTTAAACCCTAAGCCGTAAAGAATCCATCATCCTGTTCTCATGTTCAACTCTGAAACCCTAAGCCGTAAAGCCTACATCGTTTTGAACTTATGCCGGCCCCTAACCCTTCACCCTGGGTTTGAGGTACCTACACTAGCAGCATCTGGACTCTGCTCAAGGGATCTTTCTGCACTCCGGAGAACGGCTGCTCGGTGTCCGTCCTTCGGAAGGTCGTGACCATCTACGCACGCTACTTCAATCTCAAGGCGGGAGCATCAGTAAAGAGGTGACCTGAGCCTTCAAAAGTATACAGTAAAATAATGGCCCAAAATCTATTAAGGGCCATTATTCTACATATTTTTGGGGTCCAGGGATACTCAATATACTTATTTAGATCATTCGAAGGGCTCTGAAACAAGCGCTGGAAGCTTCACGCCGCCAGGTCTTTGTCGACAATTCAGCGACGTCCTGCGTGAGATATGCTACAAATAAGACTGCTGCCAACTACACCGGTGGGCCGTGCTTCAATGCTTCTGTGGATGTGCGGCTGCCATCCTGCACCGAAGTCCGCTCGCGGATACGAGGCTCAATCCGTGAAGACCGCTTTCTTGATGTGCATGTCTCTGGCACGCCGACACGGGAGTGCCTCCAACTCAGGAGTGAGGTTTAAATTCCTTGAGGGTTCGGGTCGGAGGTGTTACTGTACCTGCCGCTCCATTTGTTTAATTCGCTTGTTTAATTTGAGGTGTATGCCCTATCATTGGTCAAGCTATTTTGTTGTGCTTGGGGATACAGTTAATAAGTGTATTGCTAACCCTAAATCCTATAAACCGTTGCATGCTCGTTAATCTTTTGTTGCCCATTCTGCTCCACAAACGTGGTACGGCAGGTCCGCGGGCCGAAAAAGGAACAGAGCCTTGCGAATTTTTTGGGATTAGCTTATAGGATCCTACATATGAACCCCAAACAGGAACTACTATGGGGCCTCTAGGACCCTAAAGCCAAACCCCTAAACCCTAAACCCTACACTCTAAACCCCTAAACCTTAAATCCCTGAACCCTAAACTCTAAACCCCTAAACCCTAAACTCCTAAACCCTAAACTCTAAACCCCTAAACCCTAAACTCCCAACCCTCAACCCCAGAACACGATCTCTGGAGCGTAACACCTTCTGAAACTGCAGTGGGGAAGGTGCACCAACCAAAAGTAGAAACCCGTAGAGTCACATTTAGCCCTGTTCCTGCACCGTAAAGTAAAAGCCAGAAAGTTGGAATATGATTATCCTAAACCCTTTTTGGTAAATTCTAGGGTATCCTACCCTGAAACCATATTCCAACTTTCTGGGGTTCCCTTTAAACCAAAACTCGAAACCAGGGGCAGGAAAGAGCAAACACAAGCAAACAACCCGGAGACGAAATGAAGTCTCCAAAGCCCCAACCACTGAAAGGTGTCTCCGACCCGAAAACCTACATTTAAGCACCAAACCCAAGCAATGGCAGAATGGCTAAAGTTTTTCCCAGCGCTGCCCCCCCGCTTGAAGAATCGAGGAAGCCATCGCGAGTTGGAGGTTTAAGGCGTCAGGGTTTTGGAGTTTAGCTTTGGGGCGTTTAGGGTTTATGGCGTTTGGGCTTTTAGGGTTCAGCTTTTGAGGTTGAGCCGGATAAGTCGGATAAGTAAGTACCAGTAGGTGCTTGAAGTAGTGGCTCCTGTAGCGTCCTGCCAGCAGCCGAAGATACTTAGAGGATCATGCGACCTAGTACATACATGTTATAAGCACCTTGATTGGAGGTAGAAGTATCTATTGCGCTTCATGGGGGTCCCATGACCCCCAAGTATGCGCAGGAGTCATGCTTTAGAGTCGGGGTAAGGGTTTACCGCGCAAGCGTCGTGGTACCTGAACGACCCCATGTTTCCGGCCCCAGACGACATCCCATGAAGGACTTGTGGGGAAAAGTACACGCTCTGTAGCTTAGAGTTAGAGTGAGTGAGGCTACTAGTTGACAGAGGATACAGGACATTCGCTGATCGCCCATGCTGTTTCGGATAGCCAGAACCCTAAACTTCTATGAACCAATCCTCGAACCCTTCAAGGATAAGCTGACCCAAAACCCAAAGCCCTAATCCCTAAACCTTACCCCTAAGCCCAGACCCTAAGGACGATCATGGCACAGTAACCCTTATAGATCCTTTTGCACATGATCCCTAATTAAGATGCCCGAACATCCTAAACCCCTGAAGTCCTAAATCCAAACTCCAAGTTTCTTGTAAGGGCCCTTAAGCCAAGAAACTCTGAGGACGATTATGGTGCCCGTAGAGCAGCCCTCAACGATCCTGTCAGAAAGAAGCCTTAAGGTACCCGAAAATCCTAAACCCTGAGCCCGAATCATCGAGACCATAACGGCCCTAAGCCGCACATTTGAGGGCTTCGGACCAGAAAAATATTTCTGTTGTATTACCCTCATACAGACCCTTTTCAAGGAACCCCAAACCCTAAGCCCAACCTAAAGCCCTAAAACCCTCAACCCTAAAGAGCCTGTACAGCACCCTTCTTATCGTAACCCCTTATAGACTGTATAGGTCCTTTGCAACAAGAACCCCAAGGACGATAAAACAAGTACCCTTATAGATCCCTCTTAAAACAGAAGCCCTAAAACTAGAAAGCCCGCAACCCCAAGGTTTCTAAGGGCCCTTGAAAGAAAACTTAGCTTTTCAAGGCTCTTAAAAACAACAAGTGCGCCCCTAATTACATCCCTCATACAACAGAAACCCCAGAACCTGACTGTTCGGGGCCTTTGAAAAGCCCCAAGGTACCTCTTCGATGTCATCGACAGCGGAGGCCTCATCTTCGACAAGTACCGCAGGAGTCCGGGCCGCAAAGGACGTCGGAGGGTTTAGGGTGTTCTGTCAGCGTTACGGTTAAAGTTTAAAGGGACTTAGTGGCTAGCGTTATAATTATAGGATAACTATATACTTATAAGCCCAATTAAGGTACTTAGAACCTTACTTACTAAGTCCCATGATCCTCCAAGTCGGGTTTAGGGTGCAGAGTTATGTTTCTGGTTTGGGTTTAGAGGGTTTAGGGTTTAGCGGAGTTCGGGTGTGTCGGGGTTTATGGTTTAGACCTATATCCCTAAACCGCCTAAGCCCTCAGCCCCTATATCGCTATAGCCCTAAACCCTCAGCTCTGAAGCCTAAATCCCTCAACCCTCTTGCCTAGGTTGGTAACGGAGAGGCTTCATCTGATTCCTGGGGTTGTCATGTTCATGCTTTGGGATATTGCTCAATGAACTTATAGGCTTAGGGTTTCGGATACGCGCAGAGAGTTGAAGGTTCTGTTTGGGGATTGGGCTTATTGCTGTACGGTTTATCGGTCCTTAATCTATTTTTTAATTGTATTACCACATAATCCTGAATCCCCAAAACCCAACCAAGCCCTAAACCCCCTAAACCCTCTAAACCCTAAAGCCTAAATCCTTACCATTCGGGCCTTAACAATTACCAATACTATTTTCGGTGCTCCTTGTTATAATGATAGTATAATGGGCCCCAAAACCGTAGTCGAATTATTAAGGCCCCTATATTAGTCCTAGGCGCAGAAGCCCGACCTCCGCTAAGACACCCTTCACCCCAAACCACAGGGGCACAAGATCCTCAGCCCTCAACCCCATGAATTCCATGAACCGCCTTAGCAGTCGGATAGGCAACCCAATAACCCTTTTTGGGGTTGCTAGAGGCCCTGCTTGGAGGATCATGGGACTTAGTAAGTAAGGTTATAAGTACCTTAATTGAGGTTATAAGTTCGCCTAATTGTAACCCTAGTTAGGTACTAATTAATTAAGTCCCATGATCCTTTAAGTATAATCCCAAGGGTGAACGTTTAGTTCCCTTAATACTGGACAAGTAAGACTTCGAACTTCGAACCCTCCCCTGTCAGACTTGGTAGTGGCAGAAAACGGCACGGATTTTTGCCTTAAGCCCTAAACTTCGCCTTTGTAGTTGAGCACCAACTCGGGCAGACGTGAAAGTCATCTCAACTTACAAAAAACCTTGCTGAGGATACGCTTCCAGGAGGAGATTCGACATCAGCCGCCATGCTACTGTTACTAGGGTTTAGGGTTCAGGGTTTAGGGTAATGGTCCGGGTGTCGGGTTTGGGTTTTCGGAGGGTTGTTTGCGCCTGGGGTTTTGGATGTTAGTGTCAGGCTTAGGTTAGGAGCCAGAGTTTATATTTTACGGTTGAGGAGTTGTTTGTTTTTTGGTCTTGAGTTGTAATTTTCCACAAATTCGGTGTAAACCGGTGTTTTGCGGCAGGTCCTGCAGCTTAGGTCTTCAAGCTAGATGATGGTTCGTCTTCAGGGTTTAGAATAGTACTCATGCTAGTCTCTTAATGTCCGTATATACTCAAACGAGAACATCCCGCCAAGCATTATTCTGAGCACACTCTTAGTTATTGAAAAAGTCTGTATTAGGACGTGTCGTTGGCCGCTCCTCTTCAGAGTTGAACCAAGCAGGCTATCCATGCATGGTGAAGTTTTTAGGGAGCCCCACACCCTCTTTTTCTTAAAACGATGATACCGGCTATACCGCACAGCCCACAATCTCAATGTTTTGCCGAGTTTGCTCCGCGTAGGGTTAGGTACGGATCTCGAAGCCAGAAGCCCTAAACCTACCTTGAGTTAGGGACCAAAAACGACATAAGCATAAGCACGTTATTGGGATATTCCTACCTTAGTGGGCTTTATCATAAAGGGTGTTCTGTGGGACATCCCTATCCTTGTTGTTTACTTATGTGCTTTTTTGGGGGGCCCGACTAAGGATCGATGTTGCGTTGCGCGAGTCCGTGGCGGCAATCTTTGTGGTGGACAGCACTACTGGCCTGATGCCGGATGATAAGAAGACTCCTGGTCAAAGCGCGCAATATGATACTATTGCATTATGATAGGCTATAAGATGCTAGTAGAATATGCTGTACTAGAATATATTGATTTGATGTAAACTTACTTTAGTCGTAATAATCATACGAAGGTGACTAGCTAGGGCTCGGTTAGCTTTGGGTTTGATAAATGCTTTAATGGGAACTCTAAGGGCTTGCATCGTGGCTTTGGGTTGAGTTAATTCATCCTGGGGCCCAAACCATGCAGCCCCAAATCCCACAGGATAGACTCTAGAGCGGTTACTTGCCGTTCTTCTGGTTGGCTCTTAGGACTAACTTTTTGGATTGTTAAATGCACGATAAGAAGGAGGCCAACAGTTTAACTTTTTGGAGGGGTTCAGAAGTCAGCCAAGGTTAGTTATACGGGGTCCGACAGTCTCCACCCATCCGCGCTCCCTGCATGGTGTCTGCGTGGGGGTGTGTCAGGCCCCACTCTGTAACAGTTGGATAACACTTCTGATATATGTATACTTATACATATATATATATATATATATATATATATATGTATATTTACCTACACGTACGTATATATATATATATATATATATATATATATATATATGTATATATATATGTATGTATGAACACGTTCGTTTATGTGTTCATATATATATATATACATATATATATATATATGTATATATATATATATGTGTGTATGGTTATTTATTCATGTATTTGTATTTGTTCATTTACTTACTTTTCCCGCTGTTTGTTGATTTATCGCCCTTAATATGACCCCTAATCTAGACGGTTTCAGGGTTGGGGCAATACCCAACCGAGTGGTTTTGGGGTTCGGGTCTTGGGGTCATTTCCTACTCAGCCAGGATCGCGAAATGTTTCAATCATGTTTAAAGCACGCCGAAACCCCTAAACTCTAAACCCTTAAACCAGGATCGCGAAGTATCTCAAAGATGTCTATATCAGCAAGGGCCTGCGAGTGGTGCTGGCTGTGGCCGCTGGTCGTCAATGCAGAGGTTTAAAGAGTTTCGGGTTTTATAACTCATAGTCCTTATAGGTTTAAGAATTCAGAATCTCTAAAAATCATAGTCCTTATACCACTATAATCCCTACTAACCCTGCGCCCTATTCTAAAGCTCCAGGACCCGATAGGAAAACATGTGGCGTGTAGGATCCCTCGTGTAGGTTGAAACGAGCTTGACACGATCTATAGTTGTACTGACGATCATGGAATTTTCATTGTTTATGGCTTATAGGGGTTTAGGGCGTTGGGCTCGTTGCATGTAGGAGAAGCCACATGGATTTCTACTTCTACTGGGCTCCAATCTCCAAGGGACTGCCAGAACGTGTGGGCTAGCTGCACAAGGCCTTGGGGTCCGTCGCATCGAAGCTCGAGTGGTGGGTGCCAGATGAGCAGCGTGATGCGCACAGGAGCCGACCGCACCCGCACCCCGCTTTCACACGGACTCCAGCGCTTTTGCCCTACGGGGCAAGAAAGCCGTGGATCGTGGGCAGGAGCTAGGTAAGCCCTGCGTATTACTTGCCGAGGACATCAAGTCCTGGACTGCACTCCAGGCAAGCGAGGCATCCTCATCTGGGGGTCCCGGCGGACCATGAGGATATAAGACCATTGGTTTTAGGGTTTAGGGTATCATGCCACGAAGGCCACTGGGGCATGGCTGGCTGGCTTTTAGCCATGTGGCAATGCTTTACCCGCATTACATGGGGTGCTGACTGAAGGGTTCAAGCATGCTTGGTTTCACGGCATGTACTTATGCAGTATATCCTATACTTAGGTCTCAAAAGGGGGTCAATAGATAGGTGCGCGGAGGCCGAAGTATATATAATATTATACATATATATATATATATATATATAGCTATGGGGACTCTTAGGAATGGTTGATTGGCAGCCTCTGGGCTCTCTTCAAGGCTCTCTTCCTTCAAACACTGGGTGCTAGCATGGTCCTAGCTTCGGACATGTCATCTCAACCACGAAGACGGAAGCAGAGTCTCTGTCTAATCATACTATGATGTTTGGTTCTAACTATTCCCAAGTGGGCCCTCACATTGTGGAGCCATCCTTATCAAGTCTTTGTGGGTAGTATATGTGGACACTCTTGGTTCCGCCCCCCACGTCAACCCCTAAAGCCCCATGAAACCCCTGTGAGACCTTGCAAATACCCCTTACAGCCCTGGCCAAAGTAGTTTGGGGTCTCACAGGACTCACCGCCACGGCGTTGCTGAAAATTTCATGAGCAGTCTGAGCATGGCACAAGGGTTCAGGGTTGAAGTGCTGGGAGGTAAGGGGTTTACCGTGTTTGGTGTCAGGGTTTAGGGCTTGAGGGTTGGAGATTGTGTGCTTTAAGGGTTCCTTCTTAGGGTTTAGGATTTACTTAGGGGCGTCCGGCTCCAAAACCCTAGACGCTAAAGCTGCGCGTCTCGAACATTTTGGGCCTTGGCACGTGAAAGCAAAGGCATCATACAGACTGAAGTGCCTTTCAATATTCCAAGGGCAAAAGGAGGGACCCTTAATCAGGATCCCTAGGTAGTATACCCTTAATATAGCTATTATATACCCACTATATAGCCCATTATAGGGCAGGGGTTCCCACTAAGGGTCCCTCCTTTTCCCCTTTGATATTAGAGTTTGGTTGGCGGTCCGCGGGCTTGGGGCTAGGGTTTATGGGATTTGGGTGCTTTGGATGTTGGGTGTTTATGTTGTAGTTTTTGGTTCAGAGTTTTGGACTGTGTTTTTAGAGTTGCAGGTTTTGGAATCAAGTTTTAGGGGTGAGAGTTCAAGCGGATGTTGTGTTACCCCAGAATCAATGGGCCGCAAACCCCAATTTCTCACCCGACAACCTGCACCTTAGAAAGCAATACAAAGGCTAAAGCCCCCAAAGAAAGCCAAATCATCCCACATGCGAAGAAAACGACTGCAGAGGCAAAGTCAGACCGTCTTCAGACCATGGACTTCAATGCCCCTAAGCTCAGTTGGTCATGGCTTCCAGGGCTTTGAATTTCGAGGGAGCTTAGGGTTTGCGGGGTTAAGCCTGAACCCTAAACCCTACCTTAACCCAGAAGAACCTACATTTTTAAGGACTTATATAAAGAAATCATACTAAGGAACCCTAAAAAGGTAGGTTATTCAGAGTTAAAGTAAACACTGACCCGTTTCGTTTTTTTGGGATTTGAGTTTTGGTTGAGGCAGCGCTCCAGAGCCAGAGACTCGGTTTTCGGGTGAAGGGCTTTCATTTTGGGGGGTTTCAGGGGGGTGATGGGGTTTAGGGTATAGGGTTTATGCATGCGGTCTCTCGGACAGTCTCGAAGCAACCACTTGGAGACTAGACTACAGAATTATTACGAATTGGAGTCAATCAGCGATTTTGTCTGTGGAATCGCCTTGACCTTGCAAAGACCCAGGGTTTAGGGATGGCAGTTTCATGTGCTCTTCCGCGGCTGCAGCATCGACCATGGTTTGTAACTTGCCCAGAGGGTGCATATATACTACATTTGTGGATTAGATCCCCAAGCCCACGATAAGGATGGTTTTTTGGGGTTTAATTCCATTATGGTGATTTCCGAAAGTAGGGGACCAAAATATAGTACCCTAAATAGTAGGATCCTTATATGTACGGACCCCCCCAAATAAGGTACCCCTAATTTCGGAGAGCCCCCTACAGTTCTTAGGTTATGATCATAGACCCATCACACCACGCCTACCCGAGGCATCCCTCCTGAACTGACCACAATACGGGTGTTAGTTAGTGGACTGGAGTTTTGAGGCATAGTAGGGTTTAGTTATGAAGTTCACGCTTCTGTATTATCCTAAGCCTTAAGCCCTAGACCACTTAAGGCTTCAAGGTGATTGGGTTTAGACTCAGGCTTTAGGCTTTCAGGTTGGAGAGTCTCTGCGGGGTGGAGTCTGGGTCTTCCTTAGGAACTTTTTTGTGCATAACCTCAAGGTCGAATTAATGCCTTAATCGTATCGCCTTATGGATTCCTTCTACTCATGCTCGTCTAATATAATATACCCCAAACCCTGTTCGAATTGTTAAGGCCCTTAGATTGCTTCAGGAATCCTCTTGTCTTTTTCGGGAAGCCCGGGATGCGAATCTCTTAGCTGCAGCAACGGTAGAAGTAGAACGCACTACTCAGATGATCGAAGACAATGGGTTCACAATGACAAAACAAGTTAGTCGTAGCTCCGAGAGAATATGATATCACTGACCATCGATCTGAAAGTCTTGCAATACTGCCGATGGCACTCCAGTATTCCTCCTAGTAGTAGAGTAGGTAACCTTTCACCTTTCTTGGGTAGCATAGTCCCTATATAATCCCCAGGTAACGGTATTCCTCCCGAACTTTGAACCCTGAAAAACCTTCCGAAAAAAGGGCTAGGCAGGCATGACCTGTGGATAAGAGACTTATTTAACGTGTATCGGGATCCATAAACCCTAATCCCCTCCTCATGCGCTGCAAGCTTGTTTCCAAGTAAGTCGGGGCACCATGACCCCCAAACCCCCAGCCCACAACTCTGAACGGCTTAAAACCCTAAACCCTCTCAGCCCGAAGCCCTATAAACCCTCAACCCTGAACCCTGAGCTAAACCCTATGACCCCACAAGCCCTCGTAGCCTAGGGGTCATAATTATGAGGGCTGTATTGGGGAATAGCTACAGTCGCAACACTGCCCTCACTCCTCAGCCTCCGTATCAATCCATGCCTACACTGCCTAGAGCCTCAAGTGGATACCGAAGGCTCCCCTCCCGCTTTTAGAGAACCAACAAATGACTGAAACATCCAAATCCAAAAAAATGACAACTGACAACTGCACCCCCCTCGAGAAAAAAACGACGCTTTTTGCTGAACCTCCCTTGGCACGGTTGAGCAGCTTCAAACCCTCAAAGAAGTTGCTTGGCCTTAAAACAACCCACAAAGTCTTGCTCCACCCATGTCCACTGGGCCTCCACCCCATGCCTCTTGTAGGGGTACTATAGGGTTCCATGGCGTGAATCCGGATGTGGACCAAAAACCGACCTCCAGACTTTGGACGGCCTCGCTGCGTTCGTCTTTCATCCAGATCCAGTCCAGAACTTGGGTGGTTGGGCAAAATTATGGCCCCTTTTTGGGGTCCCTATTATAATACGGCACCTAGTGTGTAGGGTTGCCAAACAGGGACCATAATTTTGACAACCAGCCGCTTGAAAACGGATGCTCACATTTCAGAATGTTACAGAGCTTTTTGCCCGTCGATAAGCCGAGCAAAAGGAAACTCCACTTAGCAAAACCAAAGACGTCTTAGAAAAGCTGCTGTAGCAGGTGGACTTTGTCAAACCCACACCACTGAAATCATTACACTACAACAGGTCCACAGTGTTAAAGACATCACCTGACGGGACGGCCGGAGTATCGTATCTCTCGGTGAGACCCATCAGTAGACTCACTAAGGTCCGGAAGGTGGGGGGTTCGAACCTAGGTTCAAACTTTTCTTTTCTTTGAACAGAGTTCGAACCCAGGTTCAACCCAGGTTCGAACGTTTTAACAGAGTTGAGTTTGAGTTCAACCTTGGTTGAACCCAGGTTGAACCTGGGTTCAACCCAGGTTCTCGAACAGTTTGATGAAACCCAGGTTGAACCTGGTTTGAAGCTGGGGCTCGAAGGGTAGCAAAGTTTGGACTGGTATAAGTTGAGTTCCCGTGTCAAAACATGTTTTTGGTCAAAGTTTGCTCCATATCCGCTCACTGGAGTATTTCAAAGCTTGACGCTGCTTCGGCCAATTGAACAGAAAAATGATTTTTCAAAGTTCCAAGCTCGTCTGAGCAAAATCCTTCCCGCTAGAGCCATTCCACTTGCTCAGCGCAATGTCGGCAGAGGAGCAGAAGGGTTATTATGTTCACCGCTCACTTCTAGCGAGCCGAACATCTTGACACGCTTGTGGACTGGATTCAAGCCCTTTCAGAGCTGTCTTATCTTGTGATTAATTCTGCTGCAGGGTCTTCTGCCAGCCACTTTGGGGTCCTTGGACACGAAACTTCGCCACGCGCTTGGATTCTCTGCGCTTCAAGTCTGGCTCTAATTTCTTCTCAGATCCTGTCTCTTTCGCAACGCTCTGCCTAAGAAGAAGTGTTGCCTTTGCGGGAAGGCCATTTCTGTGTTGAGAACCGTTTTTCATCGAGTTCTGTACTCGTATGGATCATCTTGCCCATGGAATTGCAAAACAGCGCCTTATTCGCTCCGCGTTAAAAATGCGGATGACTAAGACGCTGGCGCCGCGACTTGCCGTGACACTGCGTTTGACGGACCGCCTTTGTTTTTTTGAAGGACTGGTGGCCCGTGGACGCGGGGCGACATCATTTGTAACTCCCACCGTTCCAAGCTGTCCAAATACGAGCTGCCGGTCTGGTTGCATTTTTGCTTTTCACTAAGCCCTAAGCCCTATATGCCACAAACCCAAATCCTTGTAAGCCCTAAACCTTAAAGGAATTCTAGCTGTACCTGCAGTTGGAAAAAGGCAAAAACAAACCTCCTATAGAGGAGGCGTATTTATTTTAGTGATTTTTTTTTGGGGCATTTTTTTTTTTGGCTTGTGTGCGCGCTTGGCTTGGCTTCTCGGCTTCCCTGGCTTCTTGGCTTCTGGCTTCTTGGCTTCTTGGCTTTTCGGCTTCTTGGCTTTTTTTTCGGCATAGAGAGCCTCATAAATCAGTCCTTAAGTCACGCCCTCAACCCTAAGCCGAGCCGAGGCGAATTTAGGTCAGTAAAGCGGGATAGGGGCCATGGTTTTTTTTTTCCAAGGTGCGGCCTACCCTTGTTTGCGAGGTGCGGCCAAGGGTCCCTTGTGCATGCGGTCACCTAGTCCTCTGGTCCTTGGTCTTGTGGTCCCCTGGTCCTCTGCTCGCGGTCCCCTAGTCCTCTGGTCCTTGGTCCTGTGGTCCCCTGGTCCTCTGGTCTGCTGGTCCTCTGGTCCCGTGGTCTCCTGGTCCCCTGGTGCATGCGGTCCCCTAGTCCTCTGCCACAGCCACAACCACAACCACGGGATAGGGGTTAAAAACAAATTAAATAACGATCAAAAAAATAAAATAAGGATCAAAAAGAAATTAAATAAGGATCACAAAAAATTAAACAGGTATCCACGAAAGGAGGGGGGGGTAACGGAGGAAAGAAGACACAGAAAGAGAGAGAGAGAGAGAGAGAGAGAAAAAAAAAGAAAGAAAGAACGAAGGAAAAAAAAAAGACAGAGAGAGAGAGAGAGAAAGAAACATAAAGAAAGAGAGAACGAAACAAAGAAAGAGCGGAAGAAAGCAAGAAAGAACGAAATACATAAAGCATAGTTATAAGGAAAGAAAGAAATCAAAAATACACAAATAGATAAACAAAGAAAGCTATAAGGAAAGAAAAAAGAAAACACAAGGAAAGGACGAACGAGAGTTCGAAACAAAGAAAAGCAAATAATACAGACATAACGAATGAACAAAAATGGAGAAATAAAGAAAGACGAAATGACATAAATGAACTAAGATGTTGTTTTGTTTTATGTTATCTTCTGTTATGTTGTATCGTCGTCTTTTATTATGTTATTATATGCTATAGGAAGCAAGGTTCTGTTATGTCAGAAAATGTCACACTATTTTTGTGATGTCGAACCATCTTATGTCGTTCTTATGGTTTATTATGTTATATTATGTTATAGAGTGCTAACGGAAGACGAGACACGAACAGGCACGGAAGAACGAAAGACCCACCGCCGCGCTTTTCGAGCCGTGCAAGCTTGATTCAAACAGTGTTTTCGAAACCCATCATGTGAGCGTTGTGTCTGCAAATGGGGGGGGCTGCGCCCCCCCCAACCCCCCCGCTAACCAGAATCGCCAAATGAGGGGGTGTGTTTAAGATAGGTGATGAAGCGGAATACCAGCAACAGCTACAACACGAATTCCGTCCTAAATGCGAAATTGTAACGAAAATTTGATTTTCCCGAGGAACAACCAAAGATAACGTATGTTTTCCTTCTGAAAACCTGAAGAAATGACACGAATGCCATAAGTAATAGAAAAATGGTGTTTTTCCTAGGAAAAACTAAGGAAAACTTGGAAAACACAACGGAATCCGTAGGAAAATCATGTCTTCCAGAGGAGAAACCAAGCAAATCCTTAGGAAATGAAAGAGAATCCATAGGAAAACAGTGTTCCCTTGGAAAAATTCAAGAATTGCTGTATCTGAAAAGAAAGAAAGAAACGAAGACAGGACGAAAGAAAGAAAGGACGAGAAAAAGAACGAAATAAATGAAAAAGAAAGCAAGAAAGAAAGGAAGGAAGGGAGTATGAAATGAATAAAGAAAGAACACCAGAAAGAAATAAAAGAAATGAACGAGCGAAAGAAAGAAATAAATCCAGAATAAACAGGCAAAGTTGGAAAATACGAAAGAGAAAGAACATGAAAGAATCACAGAAACAAAGATACAAGCAATAGGATACTACATAGTCCAATCGAATATGCAATAATATCGTAATGGACCCTAAAATATTTAGCATAATGTAACCT
Source organism: Symbiodinium sp. CCMP2592 (assembly GCA_905221615.1). Taxonomy (NCBI): domain Eukaryota; class Dinophyceae; order Suessiales; family Symbiodiniaceae; genus Symbiodinium; species Symbiodinium sp. CCMP2592. The sequence continues at coordinate 537,744 of CAJNDT010003713.1, forward strand.
GATGTTATATAATATACCAAATATTATGTTCTATATATACAAACTATATTGTACTATGTTACAATGTACTACACTATAAACTAAGATCTTGTTTTGTTCTATGTTATCTTCTGTTATATTGTATTGTCGTCGTTTGTTATGTTTATTAGATGCTATAAGAAGCAAGGTTCTGTTATGTCAGAAAATGTCACACGGTTTTTGTGATGTCGAACCATCTTATGTCGTTCTTATGGTTTACTATGTTATATTATGTTATAGAATGCTGACGGAAGAAGAGACACGAACAGGCACGGAAGAACGAAAGACCCACCGCCGCGCTTTTCGAGCCGTGCAAGCTTGATTCAAACAGTGTTTTCGAAACCCATCATGTGAGCGTTGTGTCTGCAAATGGGGGGGGGGCCCCCCCCAACCCCCCCGCTAACCAGAATCGCCAAATGAGGGGGTGTGTTTAAGATAGGTGATGAAGCGGAATACCAGCAACAGCTACAACACGAATTCCGTCCTAAATGCGAAATTGCAACGAAAATTTGATTTTCCCGAGGAACAACCAAAGATAACGTATGTTTTCCTTCTGAAAACCTGAAGAAATGACACGAATGCCATAGGTAATAGAAAAATGGTGTTTGTCCTAGGAAAAACCAGGGAAAATTTCAGGAAATACAACGGAATCCGTAGGAAAATCGTGTTTCCCCGAGGAAAAACCAATCAGATCCTAAGGAAATGAAAGAAAATCCATAGGAAAATAATGTTTTCCCTTGGGAAATTCAGGAATTGCTGTATTTTGAGTGATTCAATTTTTTTGATCCTTATTTTGTTTTTTTTTTATGCCTCTGCCCCAGGAATTGCTGTATTTTACGTGACTTAATTTTTTCATCATTGTTTTAGTTTTTTGACCCTGGTGCTTTAATCTTTTGATCCTTATTTAAATTTTTTTTGATCCCTCACCCTGTCAACCACAAGCACAACCACAACCACAACAACAGCAACCAACGACAACAACAACAGCAACAACAGCAACAACAACAACAGCAGCAGCAACAACAACAACCACGACCAACAACAACATCATCAACAACAACAGCAACAGCAACAGCAACAACAACAACCAGGACGACGACCACGACGACATCAAGGAAACTCCGATGAACCCTCCACAGGGATCCTGCGCGTCGAAGCGCTGTCGCTGTGGTGCGGTGCAAATTTTCTACGTCCCCGATGAACCCTCCACAGGGATCGGCCAAGCAAACCACAAAAAAAAAAAAATGCAAAAAAAAAAAAAATCCCAAACTAATTCCAGACCCCCTTCTAAACCCTACGCCCCAAAAGGCCCTTATTGTAGTTTTTGCCTTTCTATACCCTCATTACAGCACCCTAAACCCTCTAAGCCCTATAAGCCCTAAACCTTGAAACCCTAAATTCTACCCTACCAGAACCCTTAAAAAACACGCTTAAAGAGCCCTCTAAAACCTCTTGGTCTTCACAAACCTTAAACCCTTAAACCCTAAACGCCTAACCTTAAACCCCGAAACCCTTAACACCCAACCCTTATTACCGTTCCCTAAACCCTCTGAGCCCTAAACCCCAAGCCGGAGCTCCCCGGAGCGAGGCCGCGGAATTCTGGGAGCTTGGTCTCGGAGAGCCGCATCTCGGGCTTGAACAAGCGGCACGTGTTTTTGTTGTTTTTTGTCTGAGGGGGGCGGTGGGTTTAGGGTTGAGGATGGTTCAGGGTTTCAGGTTTAGGGTTTGGGGTTTCGGGTTCAGCTTCGGGCTGATGGCTTCGCGTTTGGGGATCAGGGTTTAGAGTTTAGGGTTCAGTTTGTTTTGTTAGTGTTGTTTCCAGTTTGTAGGGTCTGTAACTTGGGTTTGGCAGTGCTTATGTAGCTGTTCTTCTTGCTGATCCCGTAGTATTGGGTATGAAAACTCCGGCATGAACATCCCTAAGGGTCCATGTGCCCAAATTTGTTTCTAATTTGGCCTTGCAGTACTCCCTATATAGGTACGTGTATGCGATTCGGGTACATGGACCCTTATGGCAATGGCAGCTGTGTTTGTGCTGTTCTGCTATGTTTTTCTATCAGATTTCGAGCTAGGCTTGGCTTGAACATGCAGGGTTTTCCCTATGCCTCCAGGGACCTTATTATGGGGTCCTTAAGGGGTCTAGGGCCCTAACTATGAGGTCCTTGGAGGGATAGGGTTTTGCTTGATGAAATGCGGTGTCTCTAGACGTGTTGCATGATTTTTTGCTTGGGCTTAGCCCTTGCGGGTTTCGGGCTTCAGGGTCTTAAAGTAAAAGCCAGAAAGTTGGAATATGATTATCCTAAACCCTTCTATGGTAAATTATAGGGTATCCTACCCTGAAACCATATTCCAACTTTCTGGAGTTCCCCCTTAAGGGCGTTTCATAGCATTGAGGGTTTAGGATGTAGAGCGAAGCATGTATGCATTAGATCCCGGGAAATGCCCTACGATACAGGGTTTTGTGGTGATGTATAGTGTTTCATTTGTTTTCTGTTTTTGATGGTGCAGTTTCGTATCTATAGCCTTTCATAAAGAGATGATTTTTGTATTTTAGCCAGAACCGAAACAAACCTGATCCAGAGCGTTACCAACCCCGGTAAGGATTCGGAGTTTTAGGGTTGTTCCGCCCTGGTAAAGCCTAGATCCTACAATGCACCTCACCTAACACAGCTGCCACCAAGAAGAAGACAACGAACACCAACCAGAGACCCTCAACCCTCAAGCCCGAAACCCTGAACCCTCGAACCAACCACCCCTCAACCCTAAACCGTAACCCATCTTAGGATCCCAATCAGCTCCTGGCATCGACGTGGGACCTGGGTTGCTTGGCAGATATCGTAGAGGGACTACAGTAAAAGCCCAAAAGTTGGAAACCCAACAGCCTCATTTCTCACGAATAATGCATAGGGAATCCCAGCACTCTTTGCCTTTAGTCCGGTTTCCAACTTTATGGGGTTTACTGTAGGGTTGAGGCTCGAATATAGCGGCCTTATTCTATGTTTGAAAGGAGTGGCTTGAGGGGGAGTCGTCTTGTATCTTGTAATTCGCCATATCGTATGGGTATAGCAATACTGTGTTTATTCCTACTTGTATATGACGGCTCTGGGCTTAGGTGAGGGTTTTGTGGTTCAAGTTGCTCTGGAACCGGGGTTCTGGAGGGCATATGAGGCGAAGTCTACCTTAAGCCTTCAACTAAACCCTCAACCATACCTGGACCCTAAAAGTATGCAGAATAATGACCTTCGTAGGTTCTGGGCCATTATTTACCCACCTTTTTGGGGTGGCTAGGTAAAGTATTTGAATTGAAGCCCTGAAATGCTTACATTTCACGGGCGAAATCCGAGTAGCACGATGCCAAAACGATCAGCCGTGCCATCGCGTCGTGTAAAACCACAATAAGGATAGTCTGCGGGTGCTTAATTCCATGCTAGTAGCTTGTATGGACCCTCTTGCTTCTGGATCACGGGCTGGTCAGGAAGTCGTCGACGCCGTGATCAACAAGGGCTGCACCTTGACAGCCACACCGTCGTTTCACTTTGCAGGAGGATCATATCCTAAACCCTAAACCCTAGGCATGCGGAGAAAGGGCTGCTGCACTTAAGCACGAACCGGCCCAAAATCCTACTCTAGAACTCATGTTCTGACGCAACGTCCTGAAGTTTCCTGCCATGTTTGGTTTTGTGGTTAGCCTTGGGCTTCCAGACCTCGGACCTAAGTGGTAGGTCCCACTCCCGACAGCGGGCCTCACCCAACTCTTGCACAATTGACCTCAAAGTCCTGCAGTTGCTCTTTTGGTGTAGGCTTCACCTTGACTTCGAAACAACCTACCTTTTTCCAGAACTTGTAGAAAGAAATCAAGAAAGAAGGAGGCCTAAAAAGGTGAGGGCGAGGGGGGGGCGTTGGGTTTGGATCTTGGGACCCATCCTCTTTGGATCGTTGTAGTTCACTAGGCTGCCTGTAGCCCTAAACACTGCCTTCAACCGCTAGACCGCGGCTGATAGAATCCTACCCGAATTGTAAGAAGCTTATTTGACCTTGGAACTCGCAAGCTAGGCGGTGCACGGTTCCGAAGCACTCTGAAACCTAACTACCTTCAGGAGTCTTAAGTACTTGCAGTTAGGAAGCCATGGCTTGCGTGAGTATCCCCCATTTCGATGCCCGATCAGACTTACAGAGTATTGCAGTACTCCGCTAACCCGCAACCCTAAAGCCCTAAAATCCCTAAACCCTAGTCGATGGAAAACCCAAGCCCAAGTCTAAGAACGCCTAAACTTCTTCAAACAACCCTAAACCCCTTACCCTATAAACCCGAACTCTCCTAAACCCTACACCCTAAACCCTCTAAACATCCCTATATCCCTAGAGCCACGCAGCCGATCTAAGCTTCTGAGGCAACGGCCTCTTCCCTCAGCGCATCAAGGGCGTGGAGCAGATCAGCGAGCCCCGCGACAACGCCATCAAGGCCATCTGGGAGTTTACGAAAGCCTAGGGGTACCTTTAAAGGGATTCTTTAAGGCATCCTTTAAGGGTTCCTTAAAGGGATCTATAAGGGTTCTATAAGGGGTTATAGGGATCCTTTAAGGGCTCCCTATAATAAACCATGTGAAAGTTTCGGGCTTTGCAAGGTTTCGCAGTCACTCTAAACCCTAAGCCCCAAGCCCGCAACACCTAAATCCCCAAACCCCTTAAGCCCTAAATCATAGGGTTGTCTAAGGATTTCGGAAGGGCTTACAGGGTGGTAGGCTAGGGTTTCGGGTCGGGAGATCCAGGGTCGTGGTACGGTGGATGATATAAGTCCTGCATCACCCATAATAAGGAATAGATGGGGAATTATGGTATATTCCTTATTATGGGTCACGCAGGATCTATATCATCAACCGTAGTACCACCTTTAAATTTTGAACTGCAGTCGATTCTACATATTAGGGTTTAAGGGGTTTGGGGGCTTCGAGTTTAGGGGTTTTAGGATTTAGGCGTTGAAGTTTTAGGGGCACGTTCATGTGTGTATACATCTACACGCTACAAAGCTCTATAGTTCCTACAGGATATGTAGTAAACCCAGCACCCTCGGCCGAAGTTCTTGAACCGAAAACCCAACCCCAAGAGTTTCAACCCCAAACCCTTAGGCCCTAATGGCTCTTAGCACCCAGCGCCTGAAGCTTAAATCGCCGAAACGACATCGAACGAGACTTGAGCGGTCAGGGTTGAAAATCCCATCCGACAATTTTGGCCCGTCACCCTGGAGCCGAACCGCCCACCATGCCTAGAGGCTCATACCCTATCCCTCTTTTAGGGTACCTAGTTTTATAGTTAGGATCTGCTATCTTAAAACGTAGGCGCCCTAGAAAATGGGTACGGTATGAGCCTACAGGTAGGGGTCTGAAGATGTGGCAAGAGTCGCCTTGTAGTCTTGTAGTGTAGAATATACATTAGAAGCTGCCCCCACCCTGTAATAGTGACCATAAGGATCATATTAGGGCCCTATTATACCACTATTACAGGGTGGGGGCCCCTTCTAAAATATACACCCACTCTAGTTGTTCGGGCCCTTTTTGATACCCCAAGCCCTGACGCCCTAAACTTGAACAGCTTAGCCCGAAACCAAAGCCCTCAAGACACCTCCAACCCCCTAAACCCTAAACCCTAAAACCCTAAACCAGACACTTTGACAGGTGGCCATCTGTGGGCGTCGGAACGCTGGGAAGTCCTCCCTCTTCAACGCGTCTTTGCTTTCCAGGTTAGGGCTTTAAGTTTAGAGTTTAGGGTTTGGGCTTTAGGTACAGGGCCTACCGTATTGGCTGGCTCAGGATTTGTTAGTTTGGCTTTGAGATGGAAAGCTTCGTCTCTTTGTTGCAGCCTTTCGGTGCCTGGAGGGTTAGGTTTGGAGTTCAGGGTATTGCCCCAAGGATCCAAGTACCTAATAATCATATACGCTCCAAAATCCTAACTTACATAAGTACTATCCTAAAGCCGAGTACCTAATTATTGGGTCCTTTGGACCCTTGGGTTTAGGGCTCAACGATAACTGTATCCTTACAAACCCCAAGGCCACCGGGTCCTGCACCTACGGAGCCTTTCGGGTGTAGGGGTTCGAAGGCCCAGGGCAAATTTCAGACCCAGATGGGTGGTTGTCAAAATTAGGGTCCCTTTTTGGGTACCCTAGGTGCCGTATTATAATAAGGACCAAAAAAGAGACCATAATTTTGACAACCACCCAGATCAAGTTTTGCAAGGTCGAACGACCTTTATCGGCCTCAGATCTCAGCCGTCCCCCTAAATCCCAAACCGTAGACCCTGTGGTCTCAAGAATCAGAATACTAAGGAGCCCGGTAGGGTGTGGGGTTTCAGGTTCAGTTGAGCATCCATCCAACCCTCAGAGAGTTTATAATGTTTGAGCCTCTGTGCTAGTATTTGTAAATCATTGTAAAGCCGTTTAGGTTCCCACAAAACCGTAAATAATCTAGGCTGTAGGTGCCCACTCACTGCACGGCTTAGGCCCTCGTCGGTGAAGACCGCACCATTGTCAGCGAACCATTGGCCGGAATATTGATTGGGGATCTGGGATGGTTGCAGAATATGCAGGTTTTCCTGTTGCTTTTCTAGCCGCACCTTGTTCTGGTTTCCGGATAAGGAGGATCCTGCTATCTATGTACATATGGGTAGTAGTCAAAATTAGGGTCCCTTTTTTGGTCCATATTACAGTACGGCACCTGATATTTAGGTACCCAAAAAGGGACCCTCATTTTGACAACCACCCATATGTTTCTGTGCGAGAGTCCCATGCTTGCTGAAACTCCGAGATACAAGCCTCGATCAGTGGCCTAAGGAGTGGTGATGATTACATTTTCGGTTTAGGGTTTAGGAGTAGCCTATCCAGGGAAGCCGCGAGAGTGGTGTAGGTACGAACTGTCCGGGCCAGCACAATACGTCTGCAGGATGTTCCGAAACTCTTAAACCCCAAGCCCCAAACCCTAAACTCTGAACCCTAAACCCTGAAACCTCTTAACCCCTAAACCCTAAGCCCTCAACAGATCGGATTTTGAAAGGTAGGTCTGGAGGAACCGGCTAGGGTTAGGTTTCAAGGGTTTCGGGTTTACGGCTCTTTTTTAACATTAAGCCCAGGCCCCAGGCTCCAGCTCATTGACCAGCAAGAAAGCACCAGCGCCAATTAATGTAGGAACCTGATTAAGAAACCTTGGGCCTTTATTAGTGTTCCTTATAATGATTCCTACTAGTTTGGGATTGTCGGCCCGGGGTTTCTTAATCAGGTTCCTACATTACCTGGAAAACCTCAATCCCTTGCTGCCAGGGATTCTACACTAAAGGCAGTTACATCGATGAACCTTGAAGTAAGGGAGGGCGGTTAGACGGAGCATGTTGGGTTCCCTAGCTAGGGACCACACTCTGAATCCCAAAGTCGTCAGCCGTCCAAAACGACGATGGCTCGCAGACTCTTCCAATCCCATTCCTGCTCCTGACTTGCCGCGTGGTGTAATGGGGTTCCATTCCGGTCTATACGGTGTTATGGTGCTCTATGAATTCGACTCGGTACATCGCTATGAGGTCTTGAAGGGTTCTCAAGCGCGGTATCGGGTGCTACAGTGCCGTTGGGAAACGGTAAAAACCCAACCTGACACGGCTTCTCACTCTTACCCACCGAATGCAAAGTTCGAAGCTTACTTCTCAGATTACAGCACCGATGCTTTGTACATTGTAGTATAGCCCCCAAAGCCAGTCTAATCGTCGAGGCCACCTGCTTAGGTATTTAGGTATTACTCAAAGCCTTTAGGTTTTCTCTTCTTTAGATGTCCTGCTACCTTACTCCCTAACCCCTAAGCTCTAAACTCTTAAATCCGACGTAAACCCTCCTTTCATGAAGAGCCCTTCACGAAGGACCTCCCGGGTAGCACCACTGACTCGGTGGATGCCTACCTCGAGGATGGGTTGTGTTATGCGTGTTGGGTTTTTTGGCCTTTTTGGGCCTTTTTAGCGTTTTTTCGGGCTGCGGGTTTAGAGTGTTCACTGGTCGGTTGTTGGGCTTTCGGGTTTTGATTGCTTCAGCGTTCGCTAGACACTGGGCCTGAAGCTCTCAACTACTTTCTTGTGTAATTTTCCTGTAATGTGGCGGTCGGTTTAATAGTGGGGTACCCCCCCCCCCCCCGACCAAAAATAAAAGTTCTATTTAATGTGGAGCCGGTGACGCCGGACAGGGGTCAGGGGTCTGAGTGGCAGGGAATTGGGAGGTGCCGGGGTTTGGGGGCTGGCTTGGGTGCAGGGTCTGCGGTTCTGCGCGAATGCGCGGTCGGGGGTCGGGGGGGGGTCTGGGGATCACCAAATGCTGGAAACCAAGCCCCGATCACTCCAAGATTACTACCAAGACTAAAAACCCTTCATTTTGAACACTTTTGCCTCCCTAACCTACACTCCCACACTCCCACCCACAATCGACCACGTATGAAGCTCGGTGCGGTACAATGATAGTACAGTAGTACAATAGTAGTACAGTAGAAATAATACAGTAGTAGTACAGTAGTAGTACAATAATAGTGCAGTAGTACAATAGTATTACAACAGTAGTACAGTGGTAGTACAATAGTAGTACAGTAGTAGTACAATAATAGTACAGTAGTACAATAGTAGCACAATAGTAGTACAGTAGTAGTACGATAATAGTACCGTAGTACAATAGTAGTACAGTAGTAGTACAGTAGTAGTATAATAGTGCAGTAGTACAATAGTAATACAACAGTAGTACAGTGGTAGTACAATAGTATTACAGTAGTAGTACAATAATAGTACAGTAGTACAATAGTAGCACAATAGTAGTACAGTAGTAGTACAGTAGTAGTACGATAATAGTACAGTAGAACAATAGTAGTACAGTAATAGTACAGTAGTAGTACAGTAGTACACTAGTAGTACAGTAGTAGTACCACAGTAGTACAGTAGTACAGTAGTAATACAGTAATAATACAGAAATAGTACCAATAAGCAAAGCATAAAGCCAGTGAGCACATTCCCCCAATAAGCAAAGCATAAAGCCAGCGCCTGAAACCCTAAACCCTGAACCCTGAACCTTAACAAACCCTAAACCCTAACGAATCCTAAACTCCTAAACTTCCTAAACCCTATAACAAACCCTAAACCCGAAGCCCTAAACCCTTCCAAAGGGGGGTCGGTCCAGATTCGACCCAAAACTGCATTTTTTATACAAAGTTTAGTACTGGAGAGGCCTCTTTTGAGCTAGGGTCCAATCCCCGATTCGGCGGTTCACCCTAGCAGCCCCCCAGCCCCCCCCAATAATCAAGGTATAGTAGAATAGTAGTACAGTAGTAGTACAGTAGAGGTCGTGGCTGCCTTAAGATTGACCATCAACAAACAGCACAGCCCCGCCCCCAAAAAATCCCCCCAGCCAAAAAGAAAAGGCATTAATTAGAACAAGCCAATTTTTTTGTCAGATTCGGAATTAGCCCCCGAGCCGACGCACTAAAGGAGCCCATATTCCTAAACCGACCGGCACATTAGACACTGATTCTGAAAGACCATACTCAATATTGAGGATTGGGGACCACAGTGGCCAGTAAGGGGCCAGGCATACACTGAACCTCAGAGCTGTATGGCTACGGCGTAGTTTTTCGTTGCGCAGCATTTGATTATGAAGTCTAACATGCACACTTGTATATGTCAACAAATAAGCGCATATTGCTTTCGGCACCCTACGATGCCCTACAACAAGCGGGCGATCCTGGGTTGAGCTTGGAACAGGGTTAAGGCCTTTGGTGTTGGGGTTTAGATGGACACCATGCCTTTCGTTTTTGGTGCTCGCAGTTCGGCTCCGGAGGAACCCTGTTTGGATGAAGTGCTAGCTGGTAGGTGTGCCTCCAGCAACCCATCGCAACTGCTTCTGTTCTGCAGCACAGCCCCTAAACCCTCAACCCTACTTGGAGGATCATGGGACTTAGTAAGTAAGGTTATAAGTACCTTAACTGGGGTTATAAGTCTAGTTACCCTAATTCTAACCCTAGTTACTAAGTCCCATGATCCTTTAAGTAAACGGTTCTCGGAGTTTTTAGGTTTCGACTCCTGGCAGGATTCGAGAAGATTCCTCCTAGCCCTCCGGGCCACCAAAGCCCCCAAAGTCTTCTTAGGGGTACTTAGAAATAGTTTTTAATTTTTGGTTATTATAACCCCTAAGAAACAGCTAAAATTATATTTGTTGCTAGGGTTCTAAGTTCAGTATAGTCTAGCACAGGAGTCGGGACAGTGGGTACTGGTAAGAAGGTTGCCTTGTAGTCCCGATAAATCTTACCCCATCCTGGTCCATTTATAAAGGCCCACATTTTAGCAGACTGACTCCTGCAGGCGTACAACGGCAAAGTCTACCGCTTCATCGACACAGCCGGCATTAAGATGCTTAGATAGCCAATGGGAGAAGTTTAAACTTTTTGGCTTCATAATTTGGTCTATCTTTTTGGCTTCATAATTTGGTCTATCTTGGAATGTTTGAAGCTTTTTTGGGGCCCGGTTATTGAAGAAGAAAGGACAGTTTATTGTATAGGGACCCTCTTCTAATTATTAAGGCCCCTACAGTAGCTCTTTTGGAAGCCTTGTGGAGAAGAAGGGTCCAAGTACCTAATAATCGTATACTCTCCAAAATCCTAACCTACATAACTACTATCCTAAAACCGAGTACCTGATTATTGGGTCCTTTGGACCCTTGGGGTTGAAAAAGAAAGGATGCGGGGCAACATCTACGGTCAGACCTCTTGGCTCTCCATCAATCGGTCCATGAAAGCCGTGAAGCGCGCCGACGTGGCTCTTGTGGCGGCCAAGTCTGCAGTTGGGGTTTAGGGTTTAGGGAAGAGGTTTTGGGTTGAGGGTCTCAGCATCTATCTGAGCTATGGCTTTTCTGGGCCATTACGGTACCTTGAGCCTGCTTGTAGCACCTGAATCCGGCTACCGCTTTCTTACTGAAGGATTCTATGAAACACTGGTCAGCCAAGCCACGAGGACAGTGCCAGTCATTTTCTTGCTGCTTAGGATCGGAAAGCTGCATGGGTTTTGCTCGAAGTCCTCATTTGGTTGCTTCCTTTTCAAGCTACGAGAATGGATGTGATGCTCAATGCCTGTGAATGTTGTCGTCGTGGTAACGCAACCCCAAACCATTGCCTGGCACCCTTAGCACCACCGTCAGCAAGATAGTCGCTTGTACCGACGACCCTCGTCATCATCATCGTTTGCCATTGGTCTGTGGTGTTCTGGGCTTGGAGTTCAGGGTTTTCGGGGTTTCGCTTCGGGTGTCATTCAAAATCAGTTGCCGCCTGGCCGGCGAAGCCTTTTGCAAGGTCCTGGACGCCAGCGAGATTATGACCAGCAGCCGGAAGCTAGGAGATGGGCTTAGGGCTTATACTTGTAGGGGATTTCAGAGTCTGGGGATGTTCCAGATGCAGGCGCACAGATCGCGACTGAAGGGTTGAGGGATGTGCAGCATGTGGTTTTTGGGGTTCACGAGTTGATTCACGATGCAGGGAGCGCCCGGTACAGGATAATTATGGCGGTTCTGGCCTTAGGAAATTGGAACCCGAGACTAGACTGCCCCAGTTCGTAAACCCTGTACCCTGGCCATATGAACCCTAAACCTCAACCCTGCAAGCCGTGCACGCCCTCTACCTATAGTCTCCAGTATAGCTCCCTTTTCTGGTTAACCAGTTTTATGGTTAGGAACCTATAGTAGAGATTCTGGATAACCACAAAAAGGAACTACCATGGAGACTATAGGTAGCTTTGAGACGGTGAAGCCTCTATGGATCCGTCAGAGACCCTCAGACCTCCACGATAGAGCCGTTATTGTAAAACCCTGTCAGTGGAATCCTGCAAGGAGCCCTATTTTAAATCCCCTACTAGGACCTTCGTCATAGAACGCTTATGATAGAACCCTTCAAGGAATCCTCAAAGATACCCTCTTCTAAATCCCATTAATCGGACCTTCATTATAGAAGCCTTCTTATAGAACATGCAAGCGTTTGGGCGCAGAGTTTTGTTGGGTGTTGAACGAATTTTGGGCAGTTGTTTGCTTTTGGTTTGTGGTCGGATTGATTGCGTGCCCTGCCCTGCCCTGCCCTTGCTGTTTCTGCCCCCATCCCTATCCTTGTTATACTTGCCGGACTTATTGTCATGAAATGACTGGTTCCTCATGTTTCTGCCAGAGAAAACCTTTAGGGTATAGGGCTAACCCTATTCTCATTCCCCGAGTAAACACCCTAAGCCGTAAGCCCACACCTGCTCTTCGAGCCCCCCCGACTACCCTCTAATATACCCTACATACCCGCAATTAAGGACCATAAGGGTTCCATTAAAGGGCCGTTGGGGGTCCTGGTAAGACCCAGAGCCTGAATCAACCCTATAACCCTATAACCCTTAAACCCCTAAACCCCATAATCCTAACAAGCCTAAACCCCAGAGTCCTTAAATCGCTAAACCCTATAACCCTGACAACCCTAAACTCTAAACCCTAGAACCCTTAAATCCCTGAACCCTAAACCCCAAACCCGCACCTCTAGGAGATCAATACTGGTGCCCCGACCGGACCATGCGGTATATCGCTCGGGCCATTGAGGAGCTTCCCGGCTCGGAGGGGGTTTCGGGTGTAGGGTTTCAGTGTTTAGGTGTTTAGGGCTCCGGTTTTGGAGTTTATAAGGGTATAGGGCTTATAGGGTGTAGGTTTAGAGTTTATAAGGGTATAGGGCTTATAGGGTGTAGGTTTGGAGTTTATAAGGGTATAGGGCTTATAGGGTGTAGGTTTAGAGTTTATAAGGGTATAGGGCTTATAGGGTGTGGGTTTAGAGTTTATAAGGGTATAGGGCTTATAGGGTGTGGGTTTAGGGTTTTACAGTTTTTGGGTGGTTTCGTGTTTATCCCTGACTGGAATCCTGTAACGGCTAAGGAAAGGCACCGCAGCTGTAGTGGTGCTCTCCAAGTGGGACGCCGTGCAGCTCGCCGGGAATTTAGGATTTTGGGGTTTGTAGTTCAGGTTCGAGGATTCAAGGGTTGGGGGTTCAGGGTTTTGCAGTCTGGTTCAAGGTCTCGACATCCAGTTACCCTTCATGATGCAAGCTTCCGTAGACACGTGATATGTGCTGCCTTTGACATGGAACTGAAAGTGGAGCGCGCAGCCATTAGTAAGTCCTTCGCATTGGACATTCGACATGTCCTGCCCACGGCAAACGATCACACAAAGATGACACCCTAAACGCCGAAGCCAAGAACTTCAACAGGATAATTTCTATATCTATAGCTTCTGAAAACCAGCCCTACACCTGAAGCCCGACACCCTAACAGGACCTAAACCTAAAAACCTGAGCCTTGAACGCGAAATGCTGAGGAAAAGGGGCCCATAAAACAAGAAGGAGAACGCGAAATTGTTTGCACCAAGGCATCTTTGCTCTCCCGTGAAACTGAACACGAAATAGTTTGTTAATCCAAAAACTCTTGGGTCGCCTAAACCCTAAAGCCTAAACCTGTAGATTTTACCCTGCCTCCATTGCTATTCCTATGGTCCTTAGCTATGTCTTTACGCGATTGCACTTGGCCCAAGTCCCCCGTGGAAAAAGGTCACAAGGGTTGACTGACCGGTAACTAGACGTGCCAAGCTGGTAGCCTGGGAAACTTCAGGTTATCAGCCGTAGTTAGCTCCGTAATGGACATCGTGCCGTTCGCAACGGCCGCGGGCAACAACGGTGACGGTGGTATTGGTGGTAGAACGGAGCAGGAAGCGAACCAGTACTTCTTGCATTTGTTGCAGGAGAATACTCAGGTGAACTTGTTCCTGAATGACCCCCGCATTCAAAGTGCCTTGGAGCTTCGCGCGGAACAACGACATCGATTTGCATTGGACAACGTGTACGCCGAAGCCAACGCATACATTGCACACCTAGAGGCAACAGCGGATGCGAATCATCGTCAACAGCTAGCATTTGTGAGCCAATCCACACACCTGTTGGTGGGACAGCTACACAATGAAGTACGAGTGCTAGAGACAATCGCCCGAGCAGAACGACAATCAGCCAATGAGCTGCAGGCACAGCTGGCACGCGCACAAAGGGAAAGTCATGATGAAAGGTCTATGGCCATGCAGTTTGATGCACATCGGTCCGAGCTGGAAGCAGCAGCGCGCATGCTCACTGCGGAAAACAAACAGCATGAAGGCCGTTTCGCGGAATTGCGCTCGAGTATCGAAGAAAACCACAGTGAGATGATTGCCTTTTTAGGGTCTGAGTTTGAGGAAAAGCTTCAATGGGAAGAGAATGAGTACTACCATAGGCTAACCTCTGAGGCACAGCAGTACGATAGCTTGGTTGATGACCTGCAGGACAGGAACGCGGAGCTTATAGCTGAGGTCGACTCACTCAGGACTGTCTTGTCGACAGCGGAGAGTAGCCCACCGCAAGGTGGTGCCGTGCCGGTGAAAGTCGATCCCAGTGAGAGCTCCAAGCTTCAACCAAGCCCACCGCAAGGTGGTGCCGCAGCGCCGCTTGTTCAGGGTCCTAGCCATTCATGGATTCCGACCCTTCCGAACCCCAGGGAGATTCCTGTGTCGCTTCGGACGGTTTTGGGAAGGACCCAACGGTATGACATTGGTGAGCCTGAGGATTCAAAGGCCCACAATGTAGCGGTATCTGCTGCTGAACAGAGTGATAACAAAGAACCCGCAGAATCTACTGAAAACAAAGAACCTAGCGTACTTCTCGCTGAAGCACTCAAGTCGGTTATCCAGAAGCCTGACGATGATAAACCCAAGGCTAAGGAAGCTGAAACGGTGAAGCTACCCGACTGCCCTAACCCGGAGACTTACAGGAGCTAGAAGATCACAGTTAGGGAGGCCGTTCGGGCAGCATCGGACAGACCCGATGAGGCATTCAAATGGGTTCAAGAGGTTTACTCCAGGGACGCCGATCCGGAGAAGTTGAGGGACACGGGTAAATTCCTCACTTTGGACACGAAGATACTTTCGGCGCTCTCGAGGGTCGCTAGGGGTGATCTTGGACGACAGATCATCAACTACAAGGAGTCTGAGGCAGCTGCTGGTAGGGCCGTTCGTGGTAGACAGGTTCTACTGATGTTCGAACACTACTTTAAGACCAACGAGGAAGCAGGCTCCCTCTACTCTGTAGAAGATCTACTCAAGGTGCAGTTGAATGGTGATGACCTTAGCACTTTCATTCACAACTGGGAGTCGGTCATCGCGGGGTTGAATCACCAACCCGAGGAGACTACACTGAGAGATATTCTACTTCGTCAGCTTCGCAATGCTAGCAAGCTCAAGTTTGATCTGGAGGTTTACGACAGGGCTAAGGAAGGAACAGAGCAACGCACTTATGACTACTTGGTCAAATGCGTGAAAGAGCTGTTGGCTAGAGATAGGACTCGCAAAAACCGCACAGCAATCGCCAAAGCTCATGGCGCCAGATTTGGTGCCCCTGCTCCTTCCGATACCCCGAACACCCCTCGCGGCCGAAGCCAGGACAAGCCCTGCTACGCTTTCCAGCGTGGGAAGTGCCCACGAGGTGATAAGTGCCCATACAAGCATGTGAAGCCTACTCCTGAACAGACAAGGGGCAGAACACCTCCACGTACCCCTTCGAGAAAAGGTGGAGGTAAAGGCGGTAAAGGTGGGGAGAAGAAGGATACCTCCAAGATTCCTTGCATCTTTTACCCCAAAGGCACCTGCAAGAACGGTAAGAATTGCCCATTCATGCACAAGGATGCCGCTCCCTCTGTCCCGGCCAAAGGCGATAAGGCTGGCAAGGACGGGAAGAGATCGCCCTCCGGCAAGCGCAGGCGACCCAGTAAGAAAAGGCCAAAGAGTGAGGACAAGCCAGCCGCTTGCTGTCTTTCCCTCACAGCCACCCTCACGGGTGAGCCACCGGCCGATGCTGTGAAAGCCTACGCAGTAGCAGCCCGCAAGGGCCCTGCCGGAAAGCCCCGAAGCAGAAAGGTCCAGTTCCTAAGGCCAGAAATCATTGACATCCCGCCTGAGGGTGAAGGCTGGAGCTTCGTACCAGACAAGCACAAGTTCGAATTCAGGTACAAGTCTGCGGAGCTATGCCCACCATCAATTCCAGAGGACACCGAAGAAGCTTTGCAGAATGCCCGTCACTTGGAATCAGCAGTGAACGGGATGAAGCTTAAGGTTCGGGTCAAGTGTAACTACAGGTGTCGGGGTAGAGAAGGATTCTGCATTCACTGCAAAGAAGCAATTCCCCTGCCCCAACTTGCTGCAGCGGCGGTGACAGGTGAGAACCTCGAAATCATCGCAGACACCGGTAGCGAGGAAGATCTGATTAGTCACTCTGATTTGGAGGCCCATTTCAAGGGCAAGGCTAAGAAGGTTGCTTCCAACCCAGTGAGTTTGATCACTGCTAACGGACCAGTAGACGCTGATACCAAGCATGAAGTCTACATTGAGTCATTGAGGAACCCATTGCAGTTCGTTGAGCTCCCCAACACACCTGCAGTTTGCTCTGTAGGAAAGAAGTGCATGGAACAGGGGTTCTCTTTCCACTGGCCAGCGGGTGAGGCGCCATATTTCATTTGCCCAGACGGTCAGAAGATGATTTGCCAACTCCGAGGCAATGTCCCCGTATTTGGCGACCGAGGACCATTGATGGCATGCTTAGCGGCAAAGTCCTCAGAATCTGATGGCAGTAAGGTTGCACCGACCTCTGTCAAGTCTGGTTCGGGTTTTCGGTAAACAGCTGCCCGCAAGGGCACGCCGCACCAGCTAGGGGAGAGCACGAACATGAACCTGAAGGTCCAGCTGGCGCGGCAGAAGATCCCATCGAAAAGATGGCGAATTGCATTCCTCCCATTCCTGGGGTGGAAACGAGGCAACTGCTAAAGGCAGGTTGGACTGTCATCAACGGCAGCCCCGCTGCTAAGGTGGCACATTTCCCAAAGACGCTTCGAACACCGGCTCCTAAGTTCCCAAGGTATAGAATCCGGACTACTTGGGGATTCAAGGATGACGTGTGGTCTTTGTTGGAGGATTCAGTCAACATTGACGAATTGGACGGAATCTATGGGGAAGTACCTGAAGGGACTATTGCGACTATCACATTGTTTGCTTTGCCTGAAGGGGAAGTTGAGGCGCAAGCCGACAGTGATGTCGAGCCATACACAATGCCAAAGTCTAAGAAGGATGAAGCTTCCTTCAGGGCTGAGGCTGTGTCTTTGGAACATCGACTTACCCATAGACCAAAGAATCCGTTCTGCCCCATTTGCCAAAGGGCCAAGATGTATGCGCCCCAGGCGCGTAAATCTGGTGGATCCTCTACAATCTACAGTAAATCGTTCGGTGACCACATCACAGTAGATCACATCGTGACCGCTGATGCCAAGGATTACGGGTTCCAAGATGAAACCGTGGCTCATGTTGTGAAGGACGTGTATTCTAAGTTTAGATACGTGTACCCTTCCAAGACAAAGTCTGGTGAGCAGTGCTACGAAGACATGTTGCACTTCCTTGGTACAGATGATGAGGTAAAGGTTATATATTCCGACAATGCGTTGGAGTTTGACTTTGCGGCCAGACAGCTTCGCGCTCGTCACAACACTTCTAGAGAGTATGTGAACGAAAACAAGGCCGTAATCGAGCGAGAAATCAGAACCATTTTGGAAGGCACACGGGCCAATTTAGTGCAATCAGGACTTCCAGATCGCTATTGGCCTCTTGCATCGCAACATCATGCTATGTGTCTTAACATCACTGCGAGGATTGACAATGGTCAGATTCCGTGGGAAATCAGGTACGGTGAAAAGTTCAACGGCATGCGTATTCCCTTTGGAGCGAAAGTCCTCTATTGGGCCCCGAAGAAGCAACGCAAGCCTGAACGATCCAAGTTTTCTGGCACAGGGATTGAAGGTATATTCCTTGGGTACCACATCCAACCTGGTTTTATCTTCAAGCTTGAGTACGTTGTTGCTCCCCTACACAACATCGAAGCCGCGTTGGAAAACGAAGATCTACGTGTGTTTCGGACTAAAGAGACTGGAGCTACCAGATGGTGACTTTAAGTTTCCTTTGTTGCAAGAGCCTGCCTTGGATAAACCACCAAGCCTTGATGCACAACATCACAATGTCCTTGATGAGCAAAACCCGCATCCTCCTCTGGAGGAAGGGGGGGGATACGATGAAGCCACAATTCAGGAACAACTTAGCGAAGACCTGGATGAAATGTTCCCAGAGCTATTTGGTCCTGATCGTGATAAAGATCCTCCGCCGAAGGACGCGAAAGAAGCCACCCGCAAGGGTGAGTCAAAGTCTGATTCCCGTGCAGCATTGCTTGATGATGTTCCGTTCTCTGTGAAGCAGAAGCTGAAGTCCAGCGCAGCAGTAGCAGCGCAAGAACCACCGTATGGTTATACGTGGAGTGGGGAATGTTTGGTCAAGAAGAACAACAAGAACCGCCCTAACGCTATTGATCATACTGCATGGAAGGCTATGTCGAAAAGACAAAGAGCAACAGCAATTGCAGAACATGAGAAGAAGCTACATGAGGAGAATGAGGCACTGTATCGTGAAGCTGTAAAGGCGGTACCTGCAATGCCAGTCCTACATGGGTGTAGCGAGGAACATCGGGAACGACTCAAAGGGCTATATGACAAGAAGCTTTTTCAGATCGCAGATGAGATGTATGCTGTTGTCGCCAAGGTCCTGTCGTCTAAGGAGATTGCAACAAACCCTAAGGCGCAGGCTGCCATGGACAAAGAATGGCAGAAATTGGTTGACAAGGGCTGCTGGGTACAAGGCAAAGTCAGGGAGTTCGAGTCGGTTGCCAACGAAGCTAAGAAATCTCAAACCAAGGTTCACTTTGGCAATGTTTTTGAGATTGGTACCCTAAAGGGAGCCGAGCTGAAAGAAGGCGACCCTAACCGTAAGTATAAGGGACGTTCGGTATTTCAGGGAAATAAAGTACTTGATGAAAACGCCGATCACGCGCTCTTTGCGGAGATGTCGAGCAGTCCTGCATCTATGGAAGCAGGGAAGATTCTTGACGTCTTTGGCTCACAACCGGGCTACATCATCCAGCAAGCCGACGCCAAGCAAGCATACACCCAAGCCTTGTTCCAAGGGGTTGCCACTTGGGTACGGTTGCCTCGCAATCGCTGGCCTAAGGCATGGCAGGGCATGAAAGATCCTGTTGTTCCACTCAAGTTGGCACTTTACGGACACCCCGATTCAGGGGGGATTTGGGAACATCACTGCGAAGCTGAGTTGAAGAAAGTCGGGTTCGAGGCAGTATTGACTGACATTTGGAAGAGTGTATTCTACCACCCGAAGAAGAAGCTGCTTTTAGTGGTATACGTCGATGACTTTAAACTCGCTGGCCCTAAGAACTCTATCAAGGAGGGATGGGACTTGATCTCGAGCGTCATTGATATGGATCTTCCGGAAGCCATTGGTAGATACTTTGGGTGTATGCACAAGGAAGAACACAACCTCAAGCTGCCCAAGGAAGCCCACCCTTTTCGTCACGTGTTTGAGCCCGAAACATCAGCTGCAACTCCTGCTAGAAAAGAAGACTATTGGGACATTGACCCCGAGAATCTCATAGCAATCCGACATCACCGTTATCCTCGCAAAAGACTTTATGTCCCCAACGAGGATGATGCTAGAATGTTCCCGGGGATTGGCCCTCGGAGATACACTGTGGTGGCTAAAGCCACCCGCAAGGGTGAGTCGGAGGAAGTTGTTGTTGACAGTTGCAATCAAATGCGCGATCGCTGTCTTCAGGATTGGTGGGACGGCGAAACCTACTTCGACCTCGCAGGCCGGGAACAGTCTGATTTCGAACTGGCAGTTGCAGCTGCCCGCAAGGGCAAGCCGGTTCGTAACAAGTCTGAGGCTAAAAAGGAGGCGAAGCAGAGCAAGTTTGTCACTTTGTCGCAAGACGTTAAAGAGAAGCCCGGTGCAATGACAAAGCCAGTCACTCGCATCACGTACGATATGAAGGACTTTCTCGACTCTTGCGTTGATCGGTACTGCGAGCTTGCTAAGGTAGAGCGTAAGACCCTGAAACCAGCTGCAACCCCCTTCCATGAGCTACGTGTGGCTTTGCCAACAGCTTCCGAAGGAGAGAAGGCAGGGCGCTTGCAACCTATTGCTAGTAAGGTACTAATGAAGATTTTGTTCGCTGCTCGCATGGCCAGATGGGATCTTCTAAGGGCAACACAGTCTTTGGCGTCGAGGGTGACCAAGTGGAGTCCAGATTGCGACTTGGGACTTCACAGGTTGGTTTGCTACATAAACTCTTCGCTTGATGTCACTATGAGCGGTTTCATAGGCGACAGCATAATGGATTGCAGACTGTGGTTGTTCAGCGATTCCGACTTTGCGGGCGAATTCGATTCAAAATCGACTACAGGATGTGCGATGTTTTTGGTTGGACCAAACACGTACTTTCCCCTCAATGCCTTCAGCAAGAAACAAACATCTATTACAATGAGCTCTACTGAGTCCGAAGTTGTAGCAGCGAATCACGGTTTACGTGCCGAAGGTCTACCTTGCCTGAGCTTGTGGTATTTCCTATGGCGTGGAGATGCCGGCCGCAAGGCCGAGCCAAGGGCTGAGAGGGTGGATTCGATAGTTGCACGCATTGACCCTGAACTTGACGAAATTCGTTATGGGTCCACTAGACCGGATGGGTTGTCAATCGCAGACATCAACGGCCTCTGTGTCCAACTTCCTGAAAGTTTCGAGGTTAGACATATGGAGGATAACCAGGCGACAATCACTCTTTTGTTGCTAGGGCAAGCTGGTGTTCTACGACATACTGATCGGACACAGAGGGTGAGTTTCTCATGGCTAAAGCAGCAATATGAGGTTGGGCATTTCAAGCTACTGAATGTTGGTACAGCCGAACAAGTGGCGGATGTGTTCACGAAGCCTTTCACTGAAAAGAACAAGTGGACGCATGCTTTGAAGCTTATTGGACATACAACCAGCGCGAACGTAGCCGGGTGCAAACCCGAGTCGAAGGTCGAGGTTGACAACAAGGTTTCGGTAGCAGCAGCTCCGGATGCATCAAAGGTTGTCGAGGACTTCGCTCAACAATCGTTCGAGGCTAACGATTACAGCTTCAAGACCTTCGAGAAGCTAGCTGGGCTTATTCGTACCAATCTCAAGGCATCATTGGCAAAACCACGATCGTTTATGGCTTCTGAGAACCTATCCAAATACTTGGTATTCGGCGCTTGGGTCCATGGTGGGTGCTTTGGTATTACCAACCGCACAAAACATTACCCATGGATTTGCAGGTATGTGAATGGATTTGTTAAGCAATCATCTCCGAAAGGGTTTACATGGACCTCGTTCGTGTTCAACTTCAATGGCAAGGCCCGCATCCACACGGATAAGTACAATCAGAAAGAATCGTACAACCTGACGTTCTCCTTCGGTAACTATACAGGGGGGACACTGTGGATTGAGGGCGCGAGCCAGTTGGGACCACCGGGAATATACACAGATGATCATGGCAAAGACCACAAAGGCTACAATTGCAACACATACCGCAAGCCTACTCTGTTGCATCCATCGACAAAACATGGTGTACAACCCTACACTGGCGAACGACATTCCTTCATCGCCTACTCTTCAGGGGGGTACCAGAAGTTCAACAAAAAGCAAAAGCAATTCCTACATCAAGCACAGTTCCTCTTGCCTACGGCTCAGTTGAAGCTCCCAGCTCAGAAGGCAATGGTTTGTTTGAGGTGTGTTGGTTCCCCTCTCGATGAGGGGGGTAGGCTTAACAAACCGTGTTCTCGTTTCGAAAATGATTCGTTTGCACACACATCGCTCGAGTGCACAAACACACAACAAACTGCAAGCCTTGACCATGAAATCTTGGCTTTCTTTATGTGCACGCCTGCCATTGCAATTTCAGCTGGTTCTGATCTTCTCGACTTGCCCGAAGCGACTTCTACGATCCCCAAGATGGCAGCCATCGTTGTGAGCGACGAGTTCTGCAGGGTCAACACCTCCGAAGCAGACAGGAATGGAGTTACCAAGGCCATGAAAACCATTCTCCAATCCGCCGCCCTCAACAACGATATCATTTCGCTCGGCGCCGATCATGAGAGCCAGCTCTTGGAGTCGGCGTACAGCTGCGTATCCACACAATGCGCGGCTGGGGTATCCTTGACCCATGCCGACGCAACCTGTGTGGCTCTGCGCCAGATGGCTGACCTCAGTGACGAGGGACTCGCCAAGTTGAAGCCAACCGCAAGGTTGAGCCCCAAGGCCAAGCGAGCCATCATAGTCGTGTCAGACAGCTCCACTGCACTCTGCAAGAAGAACAGGCGGGGAGTGTTCGTTAAGGCCGACTTGGATGCGGAAGTGAACATCGCAAGCTGGACGCTGGGATGGGCACAGACTCGCTATACCATGTGTTGGGGTAAAACCTTGGCGTGGATTGTCTGGCAGGTCGAGGAGCATGTGAAGGAGCTCCGGAGCAACTATCCGGACCACACCATCGACGTGATCTGCTGGTGGTGCGGGAACGAGATCTCCGGCCAGTGGGGCTGCATCCCCACGCGGCTAGGACCGGGACTCGCCCACAGAGATCCCAATGTCACAACGGAGACCGTCGCACGGAAAGTGAGAAGGGCAGCGGATGTTTTAGCCGCCCTCGCGGGCGAGCCGGACATTGGTTTTGTGAAGGTGATTGGGCAGGTGGAGGCGGACTTGTTCCAACTCCACTCAGCCTACAACGACTTCAATGCCGCTATGTTCGAAGAGTTCAGGCAGCGCGGTCTGCAAGTGCAAACCGCAAGCTCCTTGGTCGAAAAGCTGGAAATGTATGACAGCTTTCACGCCAGCGAAGACCCTCGCAACCGCGAGTTATTCCAGACCTACTTGCATGCGACTTTCAATGCAAGCAGGAGCGAATGGCTTGCCCAGAAGATGGCACCCTGTGTCAGGGCTTTGCTTGTTCGCTATGAGCACTTTGAGACTGGCTCCGATGCCAACAATCCAGTGCTCGAGGATGTCTTCAAGCAGTGGCGTGCAGAGAAGGATCAGCTGATGAACCCGAAACAGGCCAAGCCAATGCCGGTCACCCAGGAGGACAAGATGTGGGAAGCCCCAGATGCCGCTGACGCAACCGACGTCACTAAGATCTCCGAGGGGCCACCCATGGATAAAGCCATCCGCAAGGATGTGCCAAGGATCGGTGCAACCACTGACGTCAGTGCTGTTGCGGAATGCGTCAATGACATCGTCACCCAGGACGCAGACGGCAAGGTGTCCTACAACACCCCGGGCACGGTGGAGCTGGTGGACGAGGGCGACCAGGTCGACCCTATCCCCTCATCGATTGGACGTGTTGTTGAGCCAGCGCCTCCGAAGAAGACTAAGAAGTCTGATCGAGACGAGGACGCCATGCGACGGCTCATGTTCATTGATGAAAGCGCCCCGCAAGGGGCTGCCACTGTGCCAGAGCTTCCGAATGAGTACTTCTACAACGGCAAGAAGCACTTGATGAAGCCCTTTATTTAACCCGGAGGACATTGTGGGAGACAGGCACGTGACATTCAAACACGGTGACCTGAAGTTCCTCACCAAGCTGCTGCGTGGCCATGAAATGGACGACTTCCCTGCATTGATCTTTGACCGTGGGTGCTGGGCAGACGTTGACACTCTGCTCCAGGTCTTCAACACGGCACGGAACGCACGCTGGGGTGTGAGGCAGCTGCTACGCGCAGCGAAAGCCGATAATAAGGGACGGATCAGACTTTTGGGCATTGATGTCCCCATGAAGGACACCCTGGGTCAACCGCTATTCCCTGTCAGAGTGAGGATGGCCCAAGGGCATAACTCCAAGCTCATCGGCAATAACCCGGACGCGGACTTCTTCCTCGCGACCAGGTTCTACAGCGGATTGTCCGAGTACGAGGCCGACCTGCAGAGCAGCGTCAGGGGGGTCACTGTGCTCTCCCGCGAGGATACCCCCCCGAAGCTCTACCACCGCACGAATGAAAAGGGAATGAAGGGTATCCTCCGCGATGGAATGATCGCCGGTTCCGCAAGGTCAGACAGGTCCCACAACTACCTGTCCCCGTACAAGTTGGACGACACCCACTACAAGAGTGGAATGCGCTCCAACCAGCCGATCGAGCTGACGATAGACACGCAGCGCGCAATCGCCGCTGGATGCGTTTTCTTCGTCACGGAGACCGACGGCGTCCTCACACGGGACAATGTGCCTCCCGATTGCGTGCTGTCCGCCATCGACACCAGCAAAAAGAACCTCCCGCTCTATGTCGCCGAGCACAAAGAAGCCGCCCGCGAGGGTGAGCCAGAGCGCATTTTCCGCGCAAAGCGCGACTATGAGGAGGCCGCAGCAGCAAGCTCATCATCGGCACCGCCCCCAAAACAGGCGGCTATCGCTCCCAAAGCGATCGCTTCAAAGAAGATGCCGAAGGTGGTTCCCAAGCCCGCCGCAATCGCTGAAAAAGACGAAAGCATGGACTTGGATGAAGCCACCCGCGAGGGTGAGCCTGCTGATGCTGCTGGTGCATTCGACCTTGACGAAACCAAGGTTGAGGTTGAGGTTGAAGTCGATGACACAACGGATGCGGGTGAGGATGAGCCTTACCCACTTGGCTCTCACCCATGCCGCGAGTGCGCAGCAGTCGTTGCCAATGGCATGCTGTTCTGCCTCCGTTGCAAGGCTCCCCAGACGGATGACTCTAAGAAAATCACAAAGCGAGTCTTTGAGAATTCGAGACTCCGCCAGCGCCTTCTTGCCACCGCTGCGACCGGAGCCCAGAAGCCCATCGATGATCTCCTTGCGAGTGACCTTCGAGGCCTGGGCGAGGGACCAAAGAAACGTGGTCAGATGAGCGCAGAGGCTGCCGCCATTCGTGACGCCAAAGACCGAAAGATCAGGGCCGCCAAGTTGAACTTTGACACCGTGTCCGACCGCTTCGAGAAGGACGCGCAGTTCAACGTGAGAATGATGCAAGAGGGCCGCAGCCTTGAGGACATGCAGAAATTCGATCACCTGTCGAACGCTGTGCTTCCCGATCCAGGACGCAGCGAGGAGCAGCGCTACTTGCGTGCCGGCTCCCATTATGGTGGTGGCAATGTCCCGCCTGCGAAGTTGGTCTATTATGCCCACTGCGGTTTATCGATGATACCGCGGATGTCCCCATCGGCTTGACCTACCTCGGTGCATTCCTCCCTCCGCGCCTCTATGCTGAGGTGGCAGCAGTGAATGACGCTGCGAAAAGGATCCTGACTTTCGACGGCGAGGTCTATGTGTCGGCTACCACAATTGAAGGCATCACAACTGAGATCGGACAGATTCTTACCGATAGCCTCCGTAGTGCTCAGAACCAGACAGATCAAACGGAACGTCTGGCAGAGCGCAATCGCCAGGCTGCAGTCCAGAACCGCCCATCCCAAAAGGGACGTGGTCGCACGACAGCACCTGAGCCAATGTACAGAGGCTATACTCAGGCCCAGTGGGACGAGTACTATCGCCAGCGTCGTGGAGGTTACACTCAGGCCGAGTGGGATGCATGGAACCGCACCCACAGGCGCTGAGTCCTCATTTTGATTTGCTTCGGACCTGCAGGGCTTCCCCGTTGTGCTTTATAGATGCTCGCTTTGGCAAGTCTTCAAAACCGTTGAAGCCCAGGGCAACCTGGAGCCATGTACTATCCGCCTTAGCTCGAGCAGCACGGCGAGGGGGGTGTAGATTTTACCCTGCCTCCATTGCTATTCCTATGGTCCTTAGCTATGTCTTTACGCGATTGCACTTGGCCCAAGTCCCCCGTGGAAAAAGGTCACAAGGGTTGACTGACCGGTAACTAGACGTGCCAAGCTGGTAGCCTGGGAAACTTCAAAACCCTAAGCCTCTAGGCGTTTGGCTTCAGGGGACTGTGTAGTTTTCCTTAGGGATCCACAGGCCGCCTCGTCGCTGAACCCTAGTGTGGCTTTTTGCCCACGACTTGGGACAGGCTCTCCGGCTCAGCGGAGGTCCCACCACTTTCCTCTCCTCCCTGTTACACAGCTGGAGGAGTGGTCACCCCTGTACGCATCGCGAGGGGGTCGGAATCGCTGCGGACGCTGCTTCGGCCGTCCTGCGGCTTAATACCGCGCTTTTTCAAGGGAGTGGCGCCCCGTCTGGCCAGGCTGGCACAGGTGCATGATCTTTCGTGCATTTGTGGCTGTCTGTACCTTCATCTTCGCCTTCGCCGAGTACGAGGGCTCGCAGGCTGCAAGAGTCGGCCTGGCATCGTCGTGGACGGACGTGGGCCCGAACACATCTTCGAGCTTTCTTGGGCGACTTAGTGCCCTGGGGCGAGCAGACCAAGCTCGCATTGAGATTGCTGGAGACACATCACTCTGCTTCGGTGCTACCTGGACAGGTGAGGAACAAGCTTGCAGAGGACAGTGGCCAGGAAACTATGTCACAGCCCTGGCGCTGCCGAAACTGCAAGGTGCTGTGCAAGCACGCAGCACAGTACTGCCAATCGTGTGGGGGACATTGGCAGCAGATCTACGAACCAGCGCAGCCAACGACACCAGGCCGCGGTTCCAGGGATGTATGGGATGGCGGGGAATGGCGTGCAGCCACCCCCCGCAAGACGAAGTCGCCGCGGCGGCGCGATCCCAAAGGCAAGGGGCAAGCGCCGAAAGGCAAGCAGTGGCCGCAAGCCCCGGGGAAGGGGCCCAAGCCTCCTGCTGGGCCAACCTCGCAGGCCCCGGCGCTCTCCCAGCTGCCTACCGCACCGCAGCCGGTGGCCGTGCGGATGCCCAAACCACAGACGGAGGTTTCGCAGCCCGCACAGCCCTCCGAAGACCGCAAGATGTTGGAATCCCTGGTCGCACAGATCTCGACGATGGGATTGGAGATGAAGCCGGAGCTCGCGGCGATCATCGACCAATATCAGTCCGACAGCCACCGGAGTCAGGGGCGACAATTACACCAACTCGTTGCGCTCCAGACGAAGGCCAAACGCGAACTACACCGCATCAGTGCGGAGAGGGCAGCCTACAACAAAGGGTGGAACGACTGTGTGGGACAGCTCATCACCCTTGTCCAGGCGCAGCTGACGGAAAGACAGACAGCCTCGAGAAGTTCGCGACGACCGAGGAGGCATGGACAAAGCAACTGACGGAAGCCTCCTCACAGCTGGCACTCTCAACGGGCCGTGGGGTTATGAACAACCACACCGAGCCCACCGAGGAGGCCATGGACCAGGAGGACCGAGACTTCGAGGATGCGATGGAGGCAGAAAATCAGCACCGCCACGAGCAAGAGGTGACCGCACAGAAGTACAAGGACCTCATGGAGGTGTTGCAGAAAGCCCAGCAAGGAGTGGTGCCAGCACCAAGGGAAGGATCGCGCACGCCGAGGCGCAAGCGCGAAGATGCTGGGACCATCCAGTCCTCGGGCTCCGAGCAGGAGGAGGGGGGCCGTTTGCGCGATACCGGCAAAGGTCGGCAACCTGCTGGTGGACCTGCGTTGCCTTCTACTGCGCAGTTGCCCCAGCCGCCCCCCAGTTAGGCCCCTGTGATAGCTTCTTTAGTACACACCCACTCAGTGCAGCTTGCACTTGGAGACATTCTGTCGTAAAGGAGGAGGACTTCGTCTCCCCTTTTATGGCGCAGCTTCTGGCATTACAGTCTTCGCTTGCTGTGTGCCATGATACTTGCAGTGACATCTTCGAGATCCTGCAGGACCGACGACACGAGGCGTCGCTTGGGGAAGCGCACGCCTACAACTGGAGTGCACCAACACAGGGCTGTCCTGAGGAAAGGGGTGGCTCGGGCTTCCAGGTTCCCGTGCCGATGGGACAAAGCACGGTGGAGCCCGAAGTGCTCGAGCCCCCGTGGCCGCAAGGATGCCCCTGTGTTGCCGCTTATGAGGGGAGTTGTACAGCTGTACAGGGATCAAGTAGGCTGGTTGAGTTGCCCGTGCAAACCTCGTTGCACCTCCACCCGCACTCTCTCCCACTCCGGGTCTGTTTCGAACCATCTGACCTGACCAATCTGAATCATTGGTGCCGAGGGCTCTCCCGCCTTTCAGGTTGCAAGTTTTCTGCCAGTTCCAAGGTCGGTTCCTGTCGAGCCTTGACTGGTTCCTGCACGGCGCACCGTGCAAGCCCTGCCCTCCCGTCCGCGGAGGTTCCACCCAGCCTCACTGCCCAGTCGCAGCCTGTGCAGTCACACTGGACTAGCACGGCGCCGCCTCCTTTCCCTTGGTCGGCCCGCGCTCTCACGAGTCCGGCGACGTGTGCTATTGCTTCAGCTGTCAAACCGCATGTGAGCACTTTGCCCCGTCGGCCAACAACGCTCCAATGTACAATCACTGCGCAAATTCCACTTGTGCCAGATGTTCTTGCGGGACGCCTATACAATGAGTGCATTGAAAGCTTGACAGCGTACACTACCTGCCCGGATTGGGACGGATCGGGGCATGCCGCCTTCACCGTCTTCGATCCACCCCATGGAGCGCGCACCAGACGCTCACACCGGACTTGGACCCTCCTCGAGTATGTCGCTGATGCTGTTACCAGCGCGCCAATGCGCGTGAGGGCCATACAGCTCATTGAGCGCGCTATGCCTGGGTTACACACACCCCAGCTAACGCTGACACCTAGGGACACGGAGGCACACCAACTCGCTCTGCCAGTCGATCTGAGAGGCCAAGGTGGCAGGGTACACACACTAGTGCTGGCTACCGGTATGTCTGCCCAGGACGTACTACGTGAAGCGGCTGATGCCACCCGAGGCCGTTTGGATGCCCTATCAGCAAGGCCATGGCTTTTCCGTCTGGTTGCTTCTGATGGCAACGCGGTCCTGGTCTTACAGGCACCCCTCTCGCAATATGAGTGGTTCGAGGTTAGGTCACAGGTTGCCGATGACCCCGCCCCGCCAGCAGATTTGCAGGGCTCCACGACCAGCACCACAACCACGCCTGATGATTGGGAACCTCCTGATCTCTCTGAGCTCGAACGCATCATGTCGAGCACAGACTCTGCCACCCGACAGGTTCTGCCGAGTGACCTTCAGGGTGTGGAGTTGGCACCTAGGGGCGTGTACCATGAGGCTGCATTCCGCGTCCCGTTGGCACGTTTGCGCATGCTCCCTGCCATGTGCCCCACCCTCAATGAGCGAAGTGTGTCCAGGTCAGTCACCTTTACGGTCTTTGTTGCCGCACATGCACCGCTAACTGTCCAAGGCAGTGTTGACTGGACGATGATTGACTTCATGCGGACCAGCGCGCAATTTGCGGAAACGCCGCTTCAACTTGGCGGCCCGCTGGGGTTATTATGTAGGTATGGTGGTTATTAAGTACATAGACATGTTATATGAAATAGACAAGTGCAAATAAGCAAGATATATAAACGTGATAAGTGTACTTATGTATCTAAGTTAGCATAAATAGCTAAGTGTACTTAGCTCACTTATAAGTGTATCATAACTGCAAAATGTAAGCACTTGCACAAGGCAGGGCCACGGGCTCGCCGTGCAGTGCATGCAGCAAACTCACACGAAAGTTCATGCATGCAGGCGAAGCTGCAATCTTTTTTAGCAGCTCCATGGCCATTCACGGCACGATCCTGACCTTGTCATGCCCCTCCCTGCGGAAGATGCATGCCGAGCGAACACTGGAAACCTTCACAAAAAGCGGGTTTTCCGCGACAGCAAAGACATTGCGGCCCATCGCTTCGTAGATACTGACTATGCACCAGTGCCCGCCATGCAGTCGGAAGTTGAGCCACAGCTCCCCCACGACATCACCATGCATCACCACCACATCTCCTCGTGCAATGGTTGTGCCAGGCTTGATGCAGCACTTTTGGCTCGGGTGCACATCTGCATCGGCGATGCCGAATACCTTGAGCAGCTCATGCTTTAGGATTGGCTCTGCAGCTTTGTCCCTGCCAACCAGTGCAGGGCCATTGTCCAAGCTCAAGTCGGCATAGTCCTGGAAATGGTCGAACCAGATGTCGTGAGCCACACTGGCCTCGAAGGCCAGCTGGGAGGAATGCAGCTGGTCGCCGATTCTTTTGATATGTTTATGCTTCCGCTCGTGAGTGAAGCATGCCACCAACTGGTCGAATTTCTTCAGCATGAAGGGTAAATGCATCGTCATGTGAAACTTGGGGGTGATCGGCCCTTCCCCGTATGTTCTGACGAAGTGCTCGCAATGCGTTTGGATCAAGGTTTGCAGCTTCCCTGCCTGCAACCGTGTCTCGCCCCTGTTTGCTTGGGCGAGATAGTCCAGCACAGCACACAGATGCGAGTAACTTCTGGCCTCCTCTGTCATCCTTGCCACGATTTCTGGTGTGGACATGAAGAACAATCGCAGCAAGGGATAGAAACACAAGCACGTGCTGGCTGCAGCCTTGAAGTCGCCTGGACTGATCTTCTTGGAAGTGAACATGCTCATGACCTCCTTTTTCTTCCAGGCATCAGCTTTGGGAAATTGCAGGCCATCACAGAAGTCGTGCAGCTGTGTGCTCGGAATCTTAACAGCCACCATTCGCTCCAGGATGCAATTTACTTCTGCATGAGCTACTCCATGCACTAAATAGATGTGCATCCAGTCGAACATGCAACTGGATGCTCCCAGGGATCGGGTTGCGAGAAGGCCAAACTGATTGGTGTTCAAGCCCATGGCTTGTTCAAGTTCGGCCAGCTTCGCATTCGATAGCTTCGTGCTTTGGTCCACGAGGTGTTCTGCAGCCTTGAACAAAGCCTCGTCACTCCGCATTCTGAAGCGGGCCACGTCTGTGCTGCAGATCGTCAGCAAATCGTCGGAGTCCCCTTCTGTCCGCTTGCTGACAACATTGGCACAAAAAGTGCATGGGACTGTGCCCGATGCACCTTTCGTGTCTAGCATGTGCTTGAGGGCGCTTTCGTCTGCTAGCAGAACAGTTGGCTTGCCGAAGAACATTCGGCTGTCCTCGGCTATATATAGGAACCATTGAATATCGAAACTCTTGCAAAGCAAAATACAATATCACAGTATCGAATAGATATAATGAAATGCACTCCAAGCCTCGTGTCCGGGAAAAGAAAGAAGGATGCCGCTCTCCAAATTGTGCACACCACGGAATGAAAGTTGCACAAGCCTGGCTGTCACTGCTGACAGCCCTCCTTCTACAAGTTTCACCAGATTGCTCCGGATCATGAGCAAAGGCATCCAAAGCTCTTCGTAGAAAAGATGGTCTTGGCCGTATTCAAGCCATGCCATATACCAGACCTGAATTTTCCTGCTGTTGTTTCCCTTCAGCTGATTGCCGGGTGCAACTTCATCATTATAGATTGCGGCCCGCCAAGCTTCGTTGGGCGACCGGCACGGGCACTCTTGCAACCGTCGCAGAAAGAACTGGGAGAAGCCAGTGAGTTTTGCACATGCATGATGAAGGAATGCAGGCAAACAAAGCACCGGCACATCGATGCCATTGTTAGACTCTTTGCCATCAGGAACACGGGGCAAGCGCAAAGTCTCCCAGACGGGTCCATATGGAGTGGTCTGTGTGATCACCTTGTCTCGGGCTCGCTTGATGGACTGTCGCGAGGTGGCCGTCAAAGGCTGCTTGGATTCCTTCAGGTCGGTGAGAACATCAGCCAAGCCTCTCTGGCTAATGTACGATTTGCGACCAAGCCTTTCCAACGACATTGCATGCAGGCACCCTGCGAGCAAACTGCCCTGCAGTGGGTACATATATATATATATATATATAAATCAATCTATATGTTGGTCATGCTGTGTGTGCGATCCACTGCATGGGCTTATATATATATATATATATATATATACCGGCAATGTGGAGTTGTCATGTTTCATGCATGATATACATACTCACAGCCAAAGCCATCGCCATGCATGCATTGCACAAGGCAGGGCCACGGGCTCGCCGTGCAGTGATGCAGCAAACTCACACACAATCACCCTGCAAAACACTTCTAACTCTGCATGCAGGGCTACACACATGCGATGTTTCTCGAACACTTGTCCCCTCGGATGCATGGAACATCGGGTCGCTCGAAAGAGTGCCTGAAAAAAAGCAGCTGTCATGTACAACTCCTTTCGTCTGGCGCCCATGGATGGAACGACTGCCACTGTGGAGTCTGTTCCCGGTCGGAGGTCAAGAGCTATTGAGAACTATAGCCATATATATCTGAACCATATAGCCCTATATAAATGCTATATAGTGCATATATATATACATATATACACAGGTCCAATCTTTATGTGCCCGGCTCTATATACATATATATGCATCTACACAACAAAGAGACATAAATGCTTAAGTATATATACTATAGAGAAACAAATATGTATAAGCAAACACCTTCCCTCGATACATCTTATCTACAGATGTATATATATATATATATATATATATATGAGCCTTGGACATAATATAACCATAGATCTCCCTAAAGCTCAGGACCTTAAGAAGTGTCTCGACATTTGCAAAAGTATCGCTCACTTGCCGCTGTCGATCATATCCAAAGCCCTCTTCCACGAGGCCTTCATGTCCGTGCCGAACTTGATCTTCTTGTCAACCCTGTCCTGCTCATGAATGAAGACTCGCCACAACGAGAATGTGTCGGATCGATGAATCTTCCCGCCGTTATACTTCGTCGTGGGGGCTCCCTCAGGCGGAACCGGGGGTCGGCGACCATTCCATGCCACGGCCTTTGCCTTGGCTTTTGCCACGGCCTTTGTTTTGGCCTTTGCCACGGCCTTTGCCTTGGCTTTGGCCTTGGCCGATGCTTTGGCCTTGGCTTTGGCCTTGGCTTTGGCCTTGGAATTGGGTTTCTCCTCGTTCTTCTCCTCAGCCCTCTGCCGCTTGTTGTCCTTTACCTGATTGGCGACCTCTTCGGCATCAGGCATGGGGTCCTCAACGATATTCGGTGTGATCGCCAACTCGTTTGCATTCGGCTGGGTTGCCGCCTCCTTTCCACCAGGGGGCGGGAGTGCCGCCTGAGCAGGATTCGGCTGGACTGCCGCAGCCGAAGATCCAAGCCGGTTCCCGGCTCGAGCCGCCGGGTTGAAGTAGGTGATGTCGAGCTCGGGATTGTTCTTCGCAGTCATGTTCTGCATCATCTGCAACATGCTTCCCATAAGTTGCATGGGCCCACACTGACCACTCATCATGTTTCCCCAAGGGTTCATGTTCCCAGCTGGAGCAGCGGCCGTAGCAAGGGTGTTGCCCGCATCGCCGAACAAGCCACTGCCTCGGATGCTCCTGGACGACCTTCTCAATGAGATCGTGCGAGCTGCATTGGCGATCTCGGTGTCATCAGGCGCAGTTGTATTTGGTGGGTCTTCCGCATCGTATCCAGCCGCAAAGAGCACCTCCGGCAAGTTCCGGGGGTCGGTGGGATACTTCACCAGATACATTGCTGCTTTTGGTCGCCGCTTCACCTGGATCTTGATGAGCCGCTTGATTTCCTGCACGACAGCGAACTTGTCTTTGTCGGTGGCAGCTTGGATGCCAAAAACCAGACCAGATGCCATTATCTGTCGCACACTGATCTCGCTTGGGTTAGAGATGCCCACACGAGCACAGCGATGGGCCAGAGCCTCGAGCTTGGTGATCAACGTGGCATCGCTGCCCAGTGTCTGTATGTCTTTGGCAGACAAGTACTTCGAGAAGGACGTGATGTCCTGGCAGTTTCTCCTGGTTGAGGATGTCGGGTTGTTTGTGACAACCAACCCAATGCACGTGTAGAAGTGCCGCTTGTGGGGATCCGTCCAAGGGCCTTGAGAGATCACATTGATGAGCTCCTGTCCATCTTCGTGTGTGCACGACTGCACGGTGTTAAGCCTCGTAGCAAAGCTTTGGAACTGGTTCTCCTCCATGACATTGCTGTCCACACCTTGTACATTCTCCATGGTCTGCAGAAAGGTAT
This sequence comes from Symbiodinium sp. CCMP2592, assembly GCA_905221615.1. Taxonomy (NCBI): domain Eukaryota; class Dinophyceae; order Suessiales; family Symbiodiniaceae; genus Symbiodinium; species Symbiodinium sp. CCMP2592. The sequence continues at coordinate 571,711 of CAJNDT010003713.1, forward strand.
GGATCTGCTTCACATCGTTGATGAGCTGCTTCATGTTCTCCGACATGGCTCTCTTCAACTCTCAAGCCCCGCGAGCTGCTATAGCCCTGCGAAAGGCTATATATATACAACTGTATATGGACGATGATCAAAACGGCTTCGATATAGAGCATGGAGTTGCATGTGGAGTGCTCCTATTGCATGCATGTGTCGACATGGCAGGGCCCTCGGCTCGCTGTCGTCCCACACAGGAGATGCATCAATAGTATAGTATATAGTAGTATAGTAACATATAGCAGTAGTAGTCGTAGTAGTATAATATAGTAGTATAGCAGTAGTATATAGTACATAGTAGTATGGTAGTATACTATAGTACTAGTATATAATAGTACTAGTATAGTATAATTATATAGTATAGTAATATAGTATATAAGTAGTATAGTTAGTAGTATATAGTAGTATAGTCGTATATAGTAGTATAGTATAGTATAGTATAGTATAGTATATAGTATAGTATAGTATAGTATAGTATAGTATAGTAGTAGTAGTAGTAGTAGTAGTAGCAATAGTGTAGCAGTAGTATAGTATATAGTATATGCAGCAATAGTAGCAGTGTTGCGGTGCAGCAGTATAAGGAGCAGTATAGCGGTATAGCAGTATATGCAGTATAGGTAATAGTAGTATAGTATGATGTAGTATAGTAGTATAGTAGTATAGTAGTAGTATAGTAGTAGTAGTAGTAGTAGTAGTAGTAGTAGTAGTAGTAGTAGTAGTAGTAGTAGTAGTAGTAGTAGTAGTAGTAGTAGTAGTAGTAGTAGTAGTAGTAGTAGTAGTAGTAGTAGTAGTAGTAGTAGTAGTATAATAGTAGTAGTAGGTAGTATAGCGATATAGTCGTCGTCGTAGTAGTATAGTAGTAATATGGTGTATAGCAGTATAGTACAGGTATAGTATAGTAGTATAGTAGTAGTATAGCCGTAGTAGTACCAGTATAATATAGTATATAGTATAGTATAGTCGTAGTATAGTAGTATAGTATATAATAGTATAGTAATATAGTAGTAGTAGTAGTATAGTATAGTAGTAGTAGTAGTAGTAGTAGTAGTAGTAGGAGCCGGTTGAAAGGACACTCAGCATGTTGAGGTGTGTGTTCGATTAAAGGTGATCGGAGTGCTGTTTTGTGTCCTTCCTTCCAGGCTTGTAGTAGTAGTAGTAGTAGTAGTAGTAGTAGTAGTAGTAGTAGTAGTAGTAGTAGTAGTAGTACTGTTGCTACGAAAAATCCTGCATCGATTTGTCGACACAGGTCTCTCCCCCCGCAACCCCCGAATCTTAATATTGAGCCCAAAGGCACCGAAAGGGCGACAGGCGCGAATAGTAAAAATCCTGCATGACCCGATGGCCTCAACAACATTGAAATCGGGGCGAGGGCAGAAGTCGTCCAGGTCGTCGCTAACACTGTTAGTAGACAGGTCATGCAGGATTTTTACCATCCACCGTCTCGGGAAGTGGTTTTACGACTTCTGTCGTGACCTTGTCTTCGGCGCAACGTGCGAGCATGCGGTGCTTCCAGTTGCCGTGTTTAAGTGTTGTGCGAGGAGACTTTGCGTAGAAGCATCGTAGCTGTGGATGTCTGTGCTTCACTTTTCGCGTGAGAGAGCTTGCAGTGCGCCCGCGTCAGTGCCGATGCTGCAAAAGACGTAGCTGTGCTTGTGTGTCGCGCGTGGAGACTTTGTCTAGAAGCTGCGTAGCAGGAGCTGTTTGTCTTCCTTGCGTTGCCGTGACAGAGCTTGTAGCTTGACGAGCTATGCGTCTTGCTTGAGTTTGCAGCGCGCCCGAGGCAGGGCGTTGTGCCGTCTTTGCACTAGACATGCTTGCGTGTTTTGCGCGGAGACTCTGTCTCTAGAAGCTGCGCAGCTACCGCTGCGTGTCTTGCTTGCGTTCGTGTGACAGAGCTAGCCGCGCGCCCGAGTCAGCGCGTTGTGCCGTCCGTGTTTGCGCTAGACGCACCTGTGCTTGCGTGTTGTGCGAGGAGACTGTGTCGAGCACCGATGCAGCGTCAGCGCCGTGTCTTGCTTGAGTTCGCGTGAGAGAGGTAGCCGCGCGCCCAGGTGGCGCGTCGTGCCGTGTTTGCAGAGCCTGCAGCGGCCGTGTGTGAGCGCGTGTGGCCGTCTTGCATGCTTGCGCGCGTGCACGCTGCAGCGTTCCGGGTTCACACTGCAGCTATAGCCTTAGCTTCGAGACTCACAGCGGTGGTGCAATGCCGACTGCTGGCTGGGTGAAAATGACGGAGAAGGAGCGGGCCTTGGCCCGGCGGTGGTACGACGAGGGGAAGTCGCCGTCAACCATTGCGGAGTTGCTGGGCCGCGACGCGTCCACCCTGACACGACTGCTATGCAAGCAGGAGGCAGCCAAAAAGCAGGGTCGACCCTGTGCTTTGAGCAAGGCCCAGGTAGATTATCTTGAGCGGAAGCTGGATCAAATTATCGTGAAGGCGGACGGCCAGAAGATGATCACGGTGGAGGCTTTGCAGAAAGCAACCAAAACAAAAGCTGGCACGCAAACCATCCTGAAAGCTCTCCACGACCGCGACATCTACTTTCGCAAGTTGCGCGAGAAGCCTGTGCTCACCCCAGCCGACGTCAAAGCCCGCAAGACGTTTGCCAGCACCTATCGGCATAAGTCGCGTGCATGGTGGCTGCAGCAAGTGCACGCCTTCATCGACGGCAAGTACTTCCAGGTTCCTTGCTTCCCGTGTCTGCGTCAGAGCGGTGCGTTCGTTTGTGTTGTCTTGCGTCTTGCCAGGTATACTTGACTGGAGCCGAGCGTGCCAGGGCAGCGAAGCACAACACTTTCGGCGCCTATCGACGCCCCGGAAAGGGCCTCTGTGCCGGCTACGTCAAGCCAAAGAAGGGTGGCCTCAAGCACTACACAGGGGTGAAGGGTGTGCTGTTGCAAGTCGGCATTGGTGGCGGCAAAGTTGTGACCGTGCACGAGGTGACCGGCCGCTGGAGTGGGCAGGCGGCCGTCACCTTTTATGAAGCTCTCGGTCGTGGGCTGGCCAAGGCATGGCCGGGCAAGCGCAAGTATAGGATCCTGGAGGACAATGATCCGACGGGATACAAATCGGCGAAAGGCGCGCGGACCTTGCCATGACTGCTTGGGGGGTGTTCGGCGTCCTTGTGCTCCTTCTGTGTGCATCTGTGTCTGTGCATGTTGGCAGGTCAGGCAGCGAAAGTGCAGGGGAACATGGACGTGTTGGAGATCCCCAAGCGAAGCCCGGACCTCTCCTTACTAGACTTTGCAGTCTGGAAGGAGGTGAACCGGCGCTTGCGCAGTCAAGAGAAAGCCTGGCCGAAATCCAGACGCGAGACACGCCCGAACTATATCCGCCGTTTGAAGCGCACCATCCGGAACTTGCCCAAGGAGTTTTTGGAGAACAGCATTGGAGACATGGTCCGCCGCTGTCAAAGGCTCCAAGAAGCCAAGGGGAACTTTATCGAGGAGGGCGGCCACGGACGGTGAGATTGCTGTGCCAGGTTGAGGGCAAAACAGCGTGCATCCCTGAGGGAGGCTAGGTGGGGTGGTCTGGAGGGCCGGCCTCCTGGCCTGCCCGCCCTGGGCCTGGCTGGGGGCGTGCTTGGAGCCTCCCCGCTTGGCTGGAGCTCCTGGCCTGCACCCTGCCTGGGCCTGTGCCCTGGCTGGTCTGGGGCATGCCTGGCCCTGGACAGGGCGCCTGGCTGGCCACCTCGCCTACTTGCAAACGTAGTTCCTATTTGCAAACTATTTGCAAACTATTTGCAAACCTATTTGCAAACCTATTTGCAAGCTCCACTTTAAAGAGATTCACGATTGCACGCTGGCACAATAAAGAAACCGACAAAGACATGTCTTCTCTTTGCTTGTCAGTCCTGCGCATGAAAGGAATCTCTTTAAAATTGGAGTTTGCAAATAGGTTTGCAAATAGGTTTGCAAATACTTTGCAAATACTTTGCAAATAGGAACTAGGTTTGCAACTAGGCGCCCTGCCTCCTGCCCTGCCCTGCCCTCCCCTGCCCTGCCCTGCCCTGCCCTGCCCTGCCCTGCCCTGCCCTGCCCTGCCCTGCCCTGCCCTGCCCTGCCCTGCCCTGCCCTGCCCTGCCCTGCCTTGCTGCCCTGCTGCCCTGCCCTGCCCTGCCCCTCCCTGCCCTGCCCTGCCCTGCCCTGCCCTGCCCTGCCCTGCCCTCTGCCCTGCCCTGCCCTCACCTGTGTCTTGCTATGTCGAGCTTGCAGCATGTGGAGTCACAGCGTCTTGTGCAGTGTTCCGGCAGCTGTGCTTGCGTTTACGCGACTTCGCTGTAGAAGGTCTGCTTCAGTTTCCGTGACACACCGTGTTCTACCGTGTTGCACCTTGAGAAGCCGGCCCCTTCAAAGCCTAGCGATGCTAAAGCCAAGCCAGCAGTGTGAGTTCAAGCCAAAGCGCAGCAACGCCGCTCATCGCAGCACACTTTGGCTCCTTACCGTGCCCTGTGTCATGTCGAGCTCCAGCTCCGACGACTCTGACGACCAGACACCCCCTGCAAAGCCAGACTGGTTCACGGACGAGGATGCGGCAGCTCGAAGCCTAGTGTTTCTCGTGACGTTCGCTGCCATCCTGGATGCGACAGCACTGGCGGCAGAGCTTCCTTTGAGAAGCTTGGACGGCTTGTCTCGAGAAGACATCAAGGCTGCCCTCCTTGATGCCGTGGAGCACCCTGTGCAGGACGCCAACCCACGGGGTGGCAGACCCCGCTCAGCAGTGCTGGAGGCGCAGAAGCTCGTGGTCTTCTTGGAGGAACCGCGACACTTCCACGTCGCCTTGCGGCTTAGTGCAGTGTCGCGGTTCCTGCCCTTGAAGACCGCGCTGCGTCGGCGTGCGGGTCTGGCATCGCACTGGAGTACTTCCCACACGCAGTGGTGGAGTGCTGTGCGCTACGGGACCTTCACGACGGAACGGAAGCCTGCAGTCGACCAGAGACCTCTGGTGTGGGTTAAAGCACTTGGAGTTCTGGAGCCAGTAGAGGCAGGGCCAGCTGCTGTCCAGGAGTACAAGGACCCTGCCTCAGGCAACGTTGTCGTCAACCTCTACGAGGAAGCGCAGCAACCCTTCAGCTCCTCACTGTGGACCAAGCGTCGGCAACAGCGCGAAGCTGCAGCAGCCGGCGAAGCAGCTGCAGCTGGCCGGAAGCCTAAGGCCGCCAAGTTCACGCCTCTGGACTTCACGGCTCTGGTCCTGGAAAAGAACCTCCGCACACCCAGCGCTGTCCTCGCCTACGTGCAAGAGCACGGGTCGGAAGCGGCCCAGCTGTACTGTTTGCGTAACCAGAAGCGGTTGCCGGAGCTGCTTGCTGGAGCAGAACAGTGGCAGGATGCGAAGCGCCAGCGTGCTCTGGAGTTGGAGACAGACTGGGCTTTGGTGCAGCGTCTCGCGGGACAGACCTGCACGTGCAGCGGGGAGTGCAAATGGGCCACAGCTGCGAGCGACTTCTTCCGCAGAAACCGTGCCAGTGTGGATTCAGAGTTGGTCGCAGCGAGTCTGGCCCAGGTTATCTGCTGCGGTCCCTGCAAAACGGCACGGGTGCCGCTGATTGCGGGTGTGACAAACGCTGGCAAGAGCTTGATGTTGGACCCTGTGATCAATGTCTTTGGTCCACAAGCCATCGACTACTGCCCTGCGCAGGGCGCCACTATGGCATTGAGCTCTCTGGCCACCAACCGACGGTTGCGGTTTATTTACTGGGACGAATTCTCGCCTACAGAATTCGCGGCAAGGCCGCCGAAGGCGCCGACTGTGCCAGCCGTGACCTTCAAGAAGCTCTTCGCAGGGCAGTACTTCCGCGTCCAGGTCTCTCAGGCGCACCACGATGGCAACCCCGACTTTCGGTGGACCCGTGGTGCGGCCATGACGGCACCGCTGGAAGGGCTCTGGGACGTGGCCGGGCCTGTCACACGCGAGGATGTACGACACATGCAGTCTCGCGTTGTGCAGTTCGATGCTCATGTCAGTATCGAGGGGCCCTTGCAGGCAATCCCGCACTGCGCCGAGAGCTGGTGCCAGTTCGTGGTGCAGGCATCCGCTGCTTATGCAGCGCGGCGACCGCCGCAAGTACAGGAGCGTCCCATCGAAGATGACGACCTGTAGGCTTTACTAGCCTTGTCGCTTCCGTGTCTCACAGCAGATTTGTAAACGAACACCGACACCGCAGATGCAGTACTGTTGCTACGAAAAATCCTGCATCGATTTGTCGACACAGGTCTCTCCCCCCGCAACCCCCGAATCTTAATATTGAGCCCAAAGGCACCGAAAGGGCGACAGGCGCGAATAGTAAAAATCCTGCATGACCCGATGGCCTCAACAACATTGAAATCGGGGCGAGGGCAGAAGTCGTCCAGGTCGTCGCTAACACTGTTAGTAGACAGGTCATGCAGGATTTTTACCATCCACCGTCTCGGGAAGTGGTTTTACGACTTCTGTCGAGACCTTGTCTTCGGCGCAACGTGCGAGCATGCGGTGCTTCCAGTTGCCGTGTTTAAGTGTTGTGCGAGGAGACTTTGCGTAGAAGCATCGTAGCTGTGGATGTCTGTGCTTCACTTTTCGCGTGAGAGAGCTTGCAGTGCGCCCGCGTCAGTGCCGATGCTGCAAAAGACGTAGCTGTGCTTGTGTGTCGCGCGTGGAGACTTTGTCTAGAAGCTGCGTAGCAGGAGCTGTTTGTCTTCCTTGCGTTGCCGTGACAGAGCTTGTAGCTTGACGAGCTATGCGTCTTGCTTGAGTTTGCAGCGCGCCCGAGGCAGGGCGTTGTGCCGTCTTTGCACTAGACATGCTTGCGTGTTTTGCGCGGAGACTCTGTCTCTAGAAGCTGCGCAGCTACCGCTGCGTGTCTTGCTTGCGTTCGTGTGACAGAGCTAGCCGCGCGCCCGAGTCAGCGCGTTGTGCCGTCCGTGTTTGCGCTAGACGCACCTGTGCTTGCGTGTTGTGCGAGGAGACTGTGTCGAGCACCGATGCAGCGTCAGCGCCGTGTCTTGCTTGAGTTCGCGTGAGAGAGGTAGCCGCGCGCCCAGGTGGCGCGTCGTGCCGTGTTTGCAGAGCCTGCAGCGGCCGTGTGTGAGCGCGTGTGGCCGTCTTGCATGCTTGCGCGCGTGCACGCTGCAGCGTTCCGGGTTCACACTGCAGCTATAGCCTTAGCTTCGAGACTCACAGCGGTGGTGCAATGCCGACTGCTGGCTGGGTGAAAATGACGGAGAAGGAGCGGGCCTTGGCCCGGCGGTGGTACGACGAGGGGAAGTCGCCGTCAACCATTGCGGAGTTGCTGGGCCGCGACGCGTCCACCCTGACACGACTGCTATGCAAGCAGGAGGCAGCCAAAAAGCAGGGTCGACCCTGTGCTTTGAGCAAGGCCCAGGTAGATTATCTTGAGCGGAAGCTGGATCAAATGATCGTGAAGGCGGACGGCCAGAAGATGATCACGGTGGAGGCTTTGCAGAAAGCAACCAAAACAAAAGCTGGCACGCAAACCATCCTGAAAGCTCTCCACGACCGCGACATCTACTTTCGCAAGTTGCGCGAGAAGCCTGTGCTCACCCCAGCCGACGTCAAAGCCCGCAAGACGTTTGCCAGCACCTATCGGCATAAGTCGCGTGCATGGTGGCTGCAGCAAGTGCACGCCTTCATCGACGGCAAGTACTTCCAGGTTCCTTGCTTCCCGTGTCTGCGTCAGAGCGGTGCGTTCGTTTGTGTTGTCTTGCGTCTTGCCAGGTATACTTGACTGGAGCCGAGCGTGCCAGGGCAGCGAAGCACAACACTTTCGGCGCCTATCGACGCCCCGGAAAGGGCCTCTGTGCCGGCTACGTCAAGCCAAAGAAGGGTGGCCTCAAGCACTACACAGGGGTGAAGGGTGTGCTGTTGCAAGTCGGCATTGGTGGCGGCAAAGTTGTGACCGTGCACGAGGTGACCGGCCGCTGGAGTGGGCAGGCGGCCGTCACCTTTTATGAAGCTCGCGGTCGTGGGCTGGCCAAGGCATGGCCGGGCAAGCGCAAGTATAGGATCCTGGAGGACAATGATCCGACGGGATACAAATCGGCGAAAGGCGCGCGGACCTTGCCATGACTGCTTGGGGGGTGTTCGGCGTCCTTGTGCTCCTTCTGTGTGCATCTGTGTCTGTGCATGTTGGCAGGTCAGGCAGCGAAAGTGCAGGGGAACATGGACGTGTTGGAGATCCCCAAGCGAAGCCCGGACCTCTCCTTACTAGACTTTGCAGTCTGGAAGGAGGTGAACCGGCGCTTGCGCAGTCAAGAGAAAGCCTGGCCGAAATCCAGACGCGAGACACGCCCGAACTATATCCGCCGTTTGAAGCGCACCATCCGGAACTTGCCCAAGGAGTTTTTGGAGAACAGCATTGGAGACATGGTCCGCCGCTGTCAAAGGCTCCAAGAAGCCAAGGGGAACTTTATCGAGGAGGGCGGCCACGGACGGTGAGATTGCTGTGCCAGGTTGAGGGCAAAACAGCGTGCATCCCTGAGGGAGGCTAGGTGGGGTGGTCTGGAGGGCCGGCCTCCTGGCCTGCCCGCCCTGGGCCTGGCTGGGGGCGTGCTTGGAGCCTCCCCGCTTGGCTGGAGCTCCTGGCCTGCACCCTGCCTGGGCCTGTGCCCTGGCTGGTCTGGGGCATGCCTGGCCCTGGACAGGGCGCCTGGCTGGCCACCTCGCCTACTTGCAAACGTAGTTCCTATTTGCAAACTATTTGCAAACTATTTGCAAACCTATTTGCAAACCTATTTGCAAGCTCCACTTTAAAGAGATTCACGATTGCACGCTGGCACAATAAAGAAACCGACAAAGACATGTCTTCTCTTTGCTTGTCAGTCCTGCGCATGAAAGGAATCTCTTTAAAATTGGAGTTTGCAAATAGGTTTGCAAATAGGTTTGCAAATACTTTGCAAATACTTTGCAAATAGGAACTAGGTTTGCAACTAGGCGCCCTGCCTCCTGCCCTGCCCTGCCCTCCCCTGCCCTGCCCTGCCCTGCCCTGCCCTGCCCTGCCCTGCCCTGCCCTGCCCTGCCCTGCCCTGCCCTGCCCTGCCCTGCCCTGCCCTGCCCTGCCTTGCTGCCCTGCTGCCCTGCCCTGCCCTGCCCCTCCCTGCCCTGCCCTGCCCTGCCCTGCCCTGCCCTGCCCTGCCCTCTGCCCTGCCCTGCCCTCACCTGTGTCTTGCTATGTCGAGCTTGCAGCATGTGGAGTCACAGCGTCTTGTGCAGTGTTCCGGCAGCTGTGCTTGCGTTTACGCGACTTCGCTGTAGAAGGTCTGCTTCAGTTTCCGTGACACACCGTGTTCTACCGTGTTGCACCTTGAGAAGCCGGCCCCTTCAAAGCCTAGCGATGCTAAAGCCAAGCCAGCAGTGTGAGTTCAAGCCAAAGCGCAGCAACGCCGCTCATCGCAGCACACTTTGGCTCCTTACCGTGCCCTGTGTCATGTCGAGCTCCAGCTCCGACGACTCTGACGACCAGACACCCCCTGCAAAGCCAGACTGGTTCACGGACGAGGATGCGGCAGCTCGAAGCCTAGTGTTTCTCGTGACGTTCGCTGCCATCCTGGATGCGACAGCACTGGCGGCAGAGCTTCCTTTGAGAAGCTTGGACGGCTTGTCTCGAGAAGACATCAAGGCTGCCCTCCTTGATGCCGTGGAGCACCCTGTGCAGGACGCCAACCCACGGGGTGGCAGACCCCGCTCAGCAGTGCTGGAGGCGCAGAAGCTCGTGGTCTTCTTGGAGGAACCGCGACACTTCCACGTCGCCTTGCGGCTTAGTGCAGTGTCGCGGTTCCTGCCCTTGAAGACCGCGCTGCGTCGGCGTGCGGGTCTGGCATCGCACTGGAGTACTTCCCACACGCAGTGGTGGAGTGCTGTGCGCTACGGGACCTTCACGACGGAACGGAAGCCTGCAGTCGACCAGAGACCTCTGGTGTGGGTTAAAGCACTTGGAGTTCTGGAGCCAGTAGAGGCAGGGCCAGCTGCTGTCCAGGAGTACAAGGACCCTGCCTCAGGCAACGTTGTCGTCAACCTCTACGAGGAAGCGCAGCAACCCTTCAGCTCCTCACTGTGGACCAAGCGTCGGCAACAGCGCGAAGCTGCAGCAGCCGGCGAAGCAGCTGCAGCTGGCCGGAAGCCTAAGGCCGCCAAGTTCACGCCTCTGGACTTCACGGCTCTGGTCCTGGAAAAGAACCTCCGCACACCCAGCGCTGTCCTCGCCTACGTGCAAGAGCACGGGTCGGAAGCGGCCCAGCTGTACTGTTTGCGTAACCAGAAGCGGTTGCCGGAGCTGCTTGCTGGAGCAGAACAGTGGCAGGATGCGAAGCGCCAGCGTGCTCTGGAGTTGGAGACAGACTGGGCTTTGGTGCAGCGTCTCGCGGGACAGACCTGCACGTGCAGCGGGGAGTGCAAATGGGCCACAGCTGCGAGCGACTTCTTCCGCAGAAACCGTGCCAGTGTGGATTCAGAGTTGGTCGCAGCGAGTCTGGCCCAGGTTATCTGCTGCGGTCCCTGCAAAACGGCACGGGTGCCGCTGATTGCGGGTGTGACAAACGCTGGCAAGAGCTTGATGTTGGACCCTGTGATCAATGTCTTTGGTCCACAAGCCATCGACTACTGCCCTGCGCAGGGCGCCACTATGGCATTGAGCTCTCTGGCCACCAACCGACGGTTGCGGTTTATTTACTGGGACGAATTCTCGCCTACAGAATTCGCGGCAAGGCCGCCGAAGGCGCCGACTGTGCCAGCCGTGACCTTCAAGAAGCTCTTCGCAGGGCAGTACTTCCGCGTCCAGGTCTCTCAGGCGCACCACGATGGCAACCCCGACTTTCGGTGGACCCGTGGTGCGGCCATGACGGCACCGCTGGAAGGGCTCTGGGACGTGGCCGGGCCTGTCACACGCGAGGATGTACGACACATGCAGTCTCGCGTTGTGCAGTTCGATGCTCATGTCAGTATCGAGGGGCCCTTGCAGGCAATCCCGCACTGCGCCGAGAGCTGGTGCCAGTTCGTGGTGCAGGCATCCGCTGCTTATGCAGCGCGGCGACCGCCGCAAGTACAGGAGCGTCCCATCGAAGATGACGACCTGTAGGCTTTACTAGCCTTGTCGCTTCCGTGTCTCACAGCAGATTTGTAAACGAACACCGACACCGCAGATGCAGTACTGTTGCTACGAAAAATCCTGCATCGATTTGTCGACACAGGTCTCTCCCCCCGCAACCCCCGAATCTTAATATTGAGCCCAAAGGCACCGAAAGGGCGACAGGCGCGAATAGTAAAAATCCTGCATGACCCGATGGCCTCAACAACATTGAAATCGGGGCGAGGGCAGAAGTCGTCCAGGTCGTCGCTAACACTGTTAGTAGACAGGTCATGCAGGATTTTTACCATCCACCGTAGTAGTAGTAGTAGTAGTAGTAGTAGTAGTAGTAGTAGTAGTAGTAGTAGTAGTAGTAGAGTAGTAGTAGTAGTAGTAGTAGTAGTAGTAGTAGTAGTAGTAGTAGTAGTAGAGGTAGTAGTAGTAGTAGTAGTATAGTAGTAGTAGTAGTAGTAGTAGTAGTAGTAGTAGTAGTAGTAGTAGTAGTAGTAGTAGTAGTAGTAGTATATGTATAGTGTATACAGAGTATATATAGTCGTTGGTGTTGCAATCGATCTTTTCTCTGTTGCTGCATGCTGCGATTCAAATCATGCATCGGCTGCTTTGCCCTTGTCAGAACAGTTGCAGCAGCCTGTCTGCCACCATCCCATGTGGCCCGATGTGTACGGCATGCATGCTGCAAGGGGTCGCACCCACGTCTGGGCGAGCTACCAGCGACATGGATCTATATACGATCTAACTTGCTCCTCAAAAGCCGCGGCTTGAAAGCTGCATTGTCGCTTGCGAGCAGAATGCCCTGCAAAAGCACAACACAGCTAATAAGCTCATGTACCCTCAGGTCGCATGCATGACACTCTGCAGTGCAGGGCACAAATCACTGCCACGGTGCACAAGCGGTTTTCATTGGATGGCAGCACAAGTCAATCCATGGCTTCTAGTGAGCCAGCAAAAAGCCTTTGGAGTTGCACTGCTATGTAACAGGGGCTCTCGTGGTCACGGACCAGCACAGCATCGTGGCATGAGTCCACGGCCATAATCGACATCCACATGCCTTCGTCTTTATAGATGGGGCTACCAACAATGCCCTGCACGAGCCACTCCAGCACACGTTCCCGATCTTCGGTTTCCAGGCTCCACGTCTGCAAATGTTCGGTCTGCAGCTTTCGCAACCAGTTAGTGGCAAAGACCATCGTAACTATCTGGCATCCACACACTTCTTTCCGTGCAGCATGGCCACAACTATCGGATTTTCTGTCTATTTTGTTGTGGGCCTTCGTCATCCTTGCACTATATAGAGCCTCCAAAGTCGCAGGGCTCCGAGCTGGCCAGGTTATCACATGGTTTTGTGTTTTGCTGCTGTCGTTGTTATTCTTGTCATTGTTGTCGTTGTCGTTGTTGTTGTTTGTTGTCCGTGGTGGTGGTGGTGGTGGTGGTGGTGGTGGTGGTGGTGGTGGTGGTGGTGGTTGGTGGTGGTGGTGGTGGTGGTGCTGGTGTTGTTGGTTTTGTTGGTGTTGTTGGTGTTGTTGGTGTTGTTGGTGTTGTTGGTGGTGGTGTTGTTGTTGGTGTTGTTGTTGTTGTTGTGGTTGTTGTTGTTGTTGGTGGTGGTGGTGTTGTTGTTGGTGGTGGTGGCGGTGGTGGTGGTGGTGTTGTTGTTGGTGTTGTTGGTGTTGTTGGTGTTGTTGGTGTTGTTGGTGTTGTTGGTGTTGTTGGTGTTGTTGGTGTTGTTGTTGGTGGTGGTGTTGTTGTTGGTGTTGTTGTTGTTGTGGTTGTTGTTTCTGGCGGTGGTGGGGGTGGTGGTGGTGGTCATGGTGGTGGTGGTGATTGACATGGAACATGCACAAACAGGACACACAACTCTCGCAGCATGCACAAGCAAGACACCCAGGCAACTCTCCGAACTCTCTTTCACACCCTCACCAAAGTCTGTGCGAGCTGCCGTCGACCAATTTCCGACCGGTCCGTGGGCCGGTCTACACAGCTGTCCCGAGACTCGGGACAGCCCAAGAAGGGGTCACAGGCTGACCAGACAGCTCTCTGCAGTATGTATTTATTATGGCTGAGGGGCCACGGTAGTCTAGTGTCCGGCTATGTATCAAAGCCTCGCCCAGCACCAGAGTTTATTAAATAATAAACTTCTTCTTCCCAGGAACACTAAAGTTTATAAGTAAATAAACCCTGCTAGTCTGGAAGCCACGGGGTTTATACATGGATAAACTTTGCTGTCGCTGGGGGCCAACAGTTTATAAATTTACAAACCTTGTACATTTGGGATGCATTCCGTGGTTTCCTGAAACCCTTGCTTCTGGTGCCGGGCTGGCTATGCATGCTGCCTGGAAAGCCCTCGGCTGCTACGTCGGCGATGGCTCAGCCATCACTCCTGCCACCACCATTGGCAGCCACCGCCTTTCCCCTGGCACGAGGTATAAAGTGGTACATAGTCGTGCGAGGAGCCAGCCCTGCCTTGGAAGGGCCAGAGGAACCGGAGCTGGATGATGCCATGCCCTCCTGCCAGTGCACGGCAGGGGCACCTTCTCCTACAATGGTGCGGTTATCCCTGCCTGGGTGATCGCTCTGTGACGGATCACTTCTGACATGTTGAGCAAGGCTTTGACGGCGTCGCCCGTGGTGTTCAGGGCCTTCTCTGTAGCCTGCACAGGACATGGTATACACTTCCGGTTCATAACAACCGTGCCGGTCCATGCATTGGAGGTTGGGCCTCGTGAGCTTTGCCCCTCATCTCCAGGGCTCGGACCATTGCGCCACCACGGGTCCTGGCTCTCTGGCGACCTCCACCGGGCGGGTGGAAGGTGCCATCGGCATCCAAGAAGCCCTTGACCGTCACGTAGCCCGGCTTGATGTCGCCCTGCCGACAGAACTTCCAACCAACACTTCGGAATTGCACGGTCGCTCCAACCTCGTCCGCCGGGACCACTCGGACAGAGGCCGGCTTCTTCGGCGGCACCGGCACGTTGCCCTGCCGACAGAGCCTACAGAAAAAACTGGGGAATTGCATGGTCACTCCAGCCTCGTGCACCGGGATCACCCGTGGACCGGAGGCCTGCCATGAAATAGGCATGTTCCTCCTGCTTCTGTGTGCTCGTGTCTGTCGGCCCCCACCTCTGCAGCTGGCTTCCTTGGCACCAGGCTGAGTCCAGACCTTGCCTCAGGTTGCAGTCACAGAAACACAATGTCGGTGAGCCAATCGGCCCGGCACCTTCGGAGCCGGCACCAGCTTGCCTTCAGCCTTTGCCTCGTGTTGCAATCACAGAGAGACAATGCCAGCGAGCCAATGGGCCCGATTCGGGCCCGGCCCTGCTTCGGCATCGGCTTCGGCTTGGGTGGCGCATACTCCTGGGCCTGCCATGGTCCAGGAACAGCGACAACAATTTCCAAAGTGTGGGCCGCAGCTGAGCCGATCGCGGGCTGGTGGTGATCTGCATGCTCGCTGTCCTGAGGGGACTAAGCACGGCAACAGACACCAAGTTGCAGGCAACAATGGAACCGAGGAGGCCACCTCCGCCCATTCATCCTGCTGAGGTTCCTGCGACCAGGACGGTGCTCCCTTAAGGGCAAACCACACAAAGGACCTTTCGGCCTCCATGAACTCGCCCTCCTCCGGAAAAGGCTCCTGCACATGAACCAATTCGCTATCCTATATAAACCCCAAACTTCAATCCTAAACCCTATCTAAGCCCAAAACCCCAAACCCTATATACGGGCTTGAAACCATATATTATATAATAAATAAACCCCAAATACCCAACCCCCAAACCCATATATAACTATATAAACCCAAATACGCAACCCCCAAACCCTAAACTATATAAACCGCAAACACCCAACCCCCAAACCCTAAACTATGACCTATAAACCCCCTATATATTAGACACTTAAGCCCCAAAACCCCGAACCCTCAGCAATCCTCTTCGGCCACGACTTCCTCGAAGGCTTCCTTGAAGGAACAGAACGGCAAGCAACCAAAGAACCTACTTATAAGGATAGGCCTCCTCCGGTTCCTCGACCGGAGACTCCGGTGGCTCCTGCAACAACAGTCGCTCGAGAAAAACCGAAGTACAATGAACAATTCACGGGGTCCTCCACGACCGGCTGGGGCTGGGATGTCTTTCGCACCTGAAAAAGGAGAAGACAGCTGCACCACTGCAAACAATAAAGCATCACAGTTCACAGCCTTTGCTGGTGGCTCCTGTGGTTCGGCCTCGGAACAGGCCGATGTGAAGGAAATGCCCATCATGGTTCTATGCGCCCAGCCGGCTCCTCCCAGAATTGCTGGCCGCCGCCCTCGTAGAGGTTGATCTCCTGCAACAAAATTCAAGAAAACACTCGGGTTCAAGATGGCAGGCTCAGGTCTCGGCCTCGTCAGCCAAGAGCTTGAGATCGGAGTCCACGTAGTCATTCTGCTCGAATGACCAGAACTTCCATCCTGTGTCGGGGCGGGGCTGGTCAGAAGCTTTAGAAAGCTTATACCTCCCTTTGTATGCCTCCACGAGGCGGCTGCATCGACTTCACATCTGAAGTCAACACAGCCTGACCAAAGTCGTCAGAGTCCACCACCCATGCCCCGGCTCGCGACCAGCGAAGCCGCACTCCGTGGAAGTTCGTGAACCTGCAGGAGGCTATAACAACATGCAGGCGAATCCTGGAGAGCCGGTCGCGAGCCTTCCTTTGTGCTTCTTGTCCCTCTCGAAGGGCTTGGCCAGCAGCAGCTTGCTGTAGAGCCCGTCCTCCTGTTGAAAGGGTCAAGCTTATATATCTATATATCAGCATGCACCCTCCATCCCTTCATCTGGCCTCATCGGACTTGAAAGCACGAAAGCCGAAGAGCAAAACGCCCGGCATTGCAAAAATCTACCTCTCGACCCTCAACCCCTGCTTGGCTAGGTGCCTGATATGAAGTGCTCATGCTGGCTAAGTGCCTGACATGAAGTGCGAGATGAAGTGCATGCTCATGCATGGCTAAGTGCCTGACATGCATGAAGTGCCACATGAAGTGCATGCTCATGCATGATATATATATATATATATATATCTGGCATGCACATGCCATGCATGGGGCATGCTGTCATGCGAGGCCTGCCGAGCCTTTCACCGTGCACATGCGTGTCATGCCGACAACAAGCACAGGCAGCACACACACACACAGCCACAAAAGCACTTCAACTGGCATCGCTTCTCAGGGTGTCTCTGTCTCTCTCTGTCTCTCTCTTTCTCTCTCTTTCTCTCTCTCTCTCTCTCTCTCTCTCTCTCTCTCTCTCTCTCTCTCTCTCTCTCTCTCTCTCTCTCTCTCTCTCTCTCTCTCTCTCTCTCTCTCTCTCTCTCTCTCTCTCTCTCTCTCTCTCTCTCTCTCTCTCTCTCTCTCTCTCTCTCTCTCTCTCTCTCTCTCTCTCTCTCTCTCTCTCTCTCTCTCTCTCTCTCTCTCTCTCTCTCTCTCTCTCTCTCTCTCTCTCTCTCTCTCTCTCTCTCTCTCGCCCTATATATATATATATACATATACATATGTATTTCTCTCTCTCTCTCTCCCTCCCTCCCTCCCTCCCTCCCTCCCTCCCTCTCTTCTCTAAACCCTTCTCTCTCCCTCTGTCTCTCGCTCTCCCTCTCCAAAATTTTGTCTTTGTCGCCGTGGAAACTGAAGCTGGACATACATCTTCACAGATCGTGCTGTGCTGCAAAACTCGCCCCTGGTGGGAATCCTCTTGGTAAGGATGCCGGCATGTGCACTCGATCACTCATCATCAGAAGCTTCCTCAGATTCGTCTGAAGCAGCAGCCCGCAGCCCTCTTGACACCCTTGTTCTTGGAACCCTTGCTCTTGTGCTTCCTCTCTTTGACACGAGAGGACTGCACGTTGTCAAAGAACCATTGCAGGTTCTCGCATGTGCCTTCCAACCAGAGCACCTGGGAACCCAGGCCTCGCAAAAGCATGCGAAGCTTGTACTCCCTGCAGCTCACCTCCACCGTCTCGGGAAGGAGGATCATGCTTTTGCTCGTTGCACGTTGAAGCTTGGCTTTCTTCTTGGGGGGACCTCCCTCGTGCTCGACAGTCTTTGCTTTCGTGAGAAGATCATTCGCGGCTTCCTGGCGAGCCTTCACCAGATCCTGCCACAGGTCGCAGTCCAGACTGCCGCTGGAGGAACGTTTCTCCTTGGCAAGATAGAGCTTCTTGCCTGTCATCAGGTAGACAAGATCCGAGTCCCATTTGAAAAATTTGATGTATACCTTGCCGTCCACGGTTACCTCTTCGGTCGGGACCCATGCCTGCTCGCCCTTCAACACCCGCAACTGCCGATGCACACTGAAGGCCATGGCAACCTATCGTCGAAGCCTATATATGCGAGCTGATGCTGTTGGACAAAAGCTGACATGCAACACACCCTCAGGCTTGCATGCTCAATTGATGTGCCTGGGGCATGCGAGCTCATGAGCCCTGCAACTGCCCATATGTCATGCACATCACACTTGGATCCTTTCTTTCCTGCACAGCACACATCGCTCATGGAAGTCGCCATGTATATAAACTCTGGCACGACATGCCAAAGGCCAATATGAAGCACACTTCACATATATGGAAGCCGTCTAGATGGCGAAATCTCGACACACAAAATGCGAAAGCCTTTCAGAGCACACTTGGCATATGCAAGTCACCTCCATCCTTGTTTATAAAGTTTGTACACAATGAAGTGAATCTCCTTGGCCGTCGTCTGGATTGCCCGGAAAAGCGCCATCATCGGCTTTGGGAATGTGGTTGGAGCTGCAGATGCAAAAGCTTCGGGTGTCGGCACTCTTTCCGATCGAGGAGATCATGCCCGAGTGCACGGCAAGCTGCCCTCAACCATGATATAGTTCACCTTGAGGGCAAGGACAAGCTTCTTGGCGAAGCTTTCACTCGGACTCGAATGGGCTTCACATCCAACCGGAGCTTGCTTTGGACCGTTTCTTGATCCAAGCCCCACATCTGATTCATCTCAAGCATGAGACCCGCCATAAGGACCGAGGCTACTTACTCAGGGTTGCTAGCATGGCTCTATATATAGCTGCCTTATGAGCAAACTTGCAGAGCGACAAAGAAGCTGCATCATATGCCATGAGCCATGCATGAAGCACTGCAGAGGCTATTGCGAGCTGCTATAGCCCTGCAAATGCCTGCAAACTGCAACCTCATGCATGATATGCCTGCAGCAATGTGCTCAATCTCTTTTGGCATATGCATGACCGTCCAGGCATGCCGATTGAAACCGATGCATTGCCGCCCATTGAAACCGGCAATTTCAATCTTCGCTCATACACGATGCTTGCTTGAGCAGCATGCAACAAAGTCGCACCAACATATTCTCATGCATACCATATATACATGGCTATATCATAGTTTCAGAAGCTGCATGCTGCAAACTCGCGATCCCTTCAGCCCATCTTCAGCCGGCGACGTTTCGCAGCAAGAGGGGATGCCTCTTCAAGGTCTTCCGCGGCCGCTTTCGAAACAGGCTTGTAGATCAAGAGGGAGTCGCCGATGCTGATGGCTGCCTTGTTGCGCAACAACGGCCATTTTGCGAGAGGAGCCTTGTGCATGAACTCCTCCAAACTGGCCTGCTCTTCGTCCGGAGTCGTGGGCACTGCGAAATACGGGGCGAGGAATCCGTGCCCGCCTTCTTCTTTCGGCAATTGATTGCTGGACACTGCAAAGAAGAGCCTGCCGTCTTTTTTCCATGTTGTCTGCAGAGGTGTCCCCGAAGGCATCCCCGAAGTGTCGTCAGGGTTTTTGAAGATAATCTTGGATGTCACCGGCACGAGAACGAGCTTCCTTTTCGGAAATGCTGCAGTTGCCGTGAGTGCCTTTGAAGGCTTCAGCTGCAAGCTCAACTTGCCTTGCAAACTGCTCGATCCAAACGTCTTCCACAGCCCCTGAAGCTCCTGCAACAATGCACCGACAAACACGTGGGCCTGCCAATCCAAACTCTCATCCGGGTTGAAGGGGGTAAGGTCTGCGATCACGGAGGGCTGCGGCTTGGCAACGACCTTTGTCCACTCTTTGCTCATGAAGGATTCGAGGCTTGCTTTCACTATGACCCCAGTGGACTGGTTCTCCACTCGCACATAAGTCTTCTTCACACCACGGATGATGTACTCGTCTTTGTCATTCTTTCGCTTGATCGTGCAGCCCACCTCAAAGCCTGCCTCTCGCATAACCTCGTCAGGGTTACCATAGGTTCCATCGTCAAGCAACTCTCGCATGGCAACCGTGCTCGGCTGTGCTGTGGTCGCATCGCCGGATCCCGAAGGCGTCTCTTCGGCCTTGTCGGCCCACGGGTTCTCGAGTGCCTGGGTGCTGATTTTGCTGAGCAAAACCATACAGTCGTGAGCTATGCCGTGCAGGCTTTTGTAGCGCTTTTCCTGCGGCTGCACGACCCCCAAAATCTTTGCGGCAATGTTCACTTCCGTCATGCCGAGAATGTGCAGGGCATCGGGGCTGTTGAGCGGGTCAAGGCCGGCAGAGTTCATTTTCTCACGGATCTGTGAGAGCAACGAATCCGCCGTCTTCGCCTGGTCCAAACCCTCCTTCGACCACACTTTCCGAAGATCGCTTGCAAACACATCGTGGGCTCCGCTCAGGGCGAACTTTAGCAGACCATGACGGACAAACGGTATAGCGATTGATCCTCGCGGTTCATGCGACAATTGTTCCCAAAATGCAGGACCCATACTCTTGCTCTGGCCCCTCGCTCTCAAGAATCGCTCTGACTCCAACAGTAAGTGTCCGCCGCGACCCCCACAGAACCTCAGCGAAACCATCAACACCACAAACAGGAATGCATGTAAACAACAAGATGGCATGAAATCTATATATGCAGTCAGAGAGCTTGACTGCGAATGAGAAAATGCCCGGTAAGCAGGCCGAGCAAGGTGGCTTGGAAGCCAAGGCTTGCTTTTTGATGCTGGAGAAGTCAACTTTCTCCACGGCCGAGACGAGTCGATGAACCCGATGCAAGAGCTGCATTTCGGACTCCTGCTTTTGAAGCGTAGCATTCATGGCCGATTGGACGAGGCCCAGGAACTGCGGCCATCTTGTGGCCACTTCCCTCGATATGACATCCCAGACCAGCCCCTCACGGGCTGCATTGGCAAGCTCAGGGTCTCGCCGGGCCACTTTCTCTAATGAAAGCCGTCCATCCACCGAAGCCGCCGAAGTAGAAAGAGCTGCCCCCTGTGACAACAATCGCAACATGAAATTTGTATGCGACCCAGCCAATGACACAACCTTCAGCATGTCACCGTCCAGCTCGCCCAGCTGGCCGCCGGAGCCTCGGACGAGGTCCTCGTTGAAGCGACGGACGGATGCATCCGTTATCTCCACAGCCAGGGCTGTGATGCGGTCGCGAACAAATCCGACAGACAGCACATTCTCTAGCAACTCCAAGCAGTCGCCTGCGATAATCCCGGCACCATCGCGGTTTTTCGGGTGTACGCCCACGTGCATGGGGCTGAGCCTCATGCTCGTGACCAAGTTGTTCTGCTTGAGAAGTTGGAGCAAGTCTTGCACTGTCCGGACCAACCGATCTCCTTCAGCGGCTTGGTCCAGCATGCTGTCCACCTGGGCGATGAGATCGGGCGAAAGCACCGACATCACGGCCAACCTCGACTTTGCGAGACCTGCAAGTCTTGAGCACTCGACTTTGCGAGATATGCGAGGCATCCATGGTGCATGATCTGCATTATATTTCCCATGCCCTGCTTCGGCAACGAGGCCAGCGAGCAAAGGAAATATGTTGACATGAGCAGCAATGTCGAACCATGTGAATGCAAAATAAAGTTGCTATCCTAACTTGCCTGACTTGTGATAAGTCCACTAAGTTCAATTACAGATATACGGCTAATTGCCCCATCATACTTACTATCTTCTGGACGAAAATTGTTATGTGCTGTAAATACTTGGGCAACATCATAAGAACATAGTAAATGACCGCTTTAAATAGTAAATCACCTTTCTGTTTTGTGATACATCGATGAAATATAAGTCCATTAACATGCACATATGGAACATACTAATTCCATTTGCTTTACATACTATTTCTCACATGTGCCCTAAACAGATAGCAAACCCCGGGGGCGCCAAGAACGACTGCAGATGCTGACTGTGCCAGTGCCGGGGCTACCAACTCCGCAAGTGGCACTCACCGAGGGCACCGAACTTGGCGGCTCCACTGTCATACCGATTGATCTGCGTGGCCTGGGACAAGGAGTGCTTCCTTTATTGATCCCTCCCACCTTTGATCGAGCCTCGGTGCTCGAAGCCATCGCGCTAGCCGTCCCACAACTCAGACCCGCTATAGAGGACCCACTTAGCGGCCATCGGCTGCAGCTACAGGATGCCCAGGGGCAGGTGTGGGACAACCTACCCCCAAGGCTGTCCGTGATCCAATGGCTCACCTTGTCATATGCACCGGTTCCTGAAGGGCACCTAGACCCCCTGTCGCTCGAGGAGGCTTATGGCGAGGCTACCAATGACGAGGCAGGCCTCTTGCAACTCAGTGCTGATACGGTTGTCCAGGCACCACGCCCAGACGGGGATGCCGACGTCGGACTGCCTCCCTCACTCCTTGGCAAGCTCACGCCATCGGGCACCGGCCTGCCGTGCCCCAACCAGGTCCGGATTGTTCCTGATTACTTGAGCCGGTCTGCTGCACTCCACAGAGAGCTTGTGCAACTATCGTGGGGCGGCAAGGAAGGCGAAGAGACAACCCACTTCACAGTGTTTGACACCCTGCATCAGGTCCGCGTATTGCCACGCGATACGAAGGACTCATTGCAAATATGTGTAGGCCGAGCCCTCCAGGCTACGCAGGCCACCATCAGCCGCATCAGAGTCCTGACCGCTCCTGTCCCGGGCTTCCCTTTGCCCCAGCTGGTCCTGCACCAGGCTGATCATGTTGAACCACTTGACACTCTGGTTTGGGACCTCCGGCCCATTCAGCAGCCGGTACGGACCGTGGCCCTGCCCAAAGGGCACGACCTTGAGGCTGCTTTCCAGCAAGTTGTGCAGCCGCTGCCACAAGCACCTGCCCTACTGGAGAGCTGGCGCAATGGACGTGTAGTTCTAGTTGACGCGCTGGGCATGCTAGAAGACTTCCTACCTCTTGACTTTGAGGAGACGCAGCATGTGCGTGCCGAAGTCGCCCTCTTTCAAGGGCTGACCCAGTCGGTCCTTGATCCGAGCAGCTGGCAACCCGTGCCGGGAAGCTTGACCTCAACATCCACTACAACTGCCATGCTTGTCAACTACCCTCACTACCCCTCTCGGCCGCCAAGGCACTCGGTTGCCGAAATCCATTCATTGGAGGTCACAATTGTCCGTGGACGACACTGTGAGCAAGCAGTTATTCAGCTGCCCTGCCTCCAAATTGATGGTGCCATTAGTGGGTTGTTAAGGAGGGTTGAGACAGCTACTGGTCCCTTGCAGCCAACGGCCAGGCTTATGCTTGCTAAAGCCCAGCCCAGCTCCACGACGCCGGCGCACGAAACAGTGTTTGTCGTGCTCGAAGACCACAGCGGCGTTTGGTCTGTATTTGACACCAGGCATCTGGCCAGGGCCGGCTCACTTATAGTGGCACGCAGTGTTCATGACCTCCCTTGTCATGCTGCCATGACACCGGCGTGCTACCAGAATGGCTGGACGCTCTTTGTCAATGGGGCACCCATCCACCTCTGCCCGCGTGGTATCGACGATGGAGATTTTGTTCAGCCAACGATGCAAAGCGGCTTTCCGCTTTCAGTGCCTACATCCGTGATCCTGGAAGCGTGTCCTATGCTTGAAGCATATACATGGGGTCTGCCTATCCCCATCGTTCGTAATGCTCGACTGCGTCGAGCTAGGTTGGGTTTCTATAGACATGCCGAGGGTAGATGTCTGGTCTTCGGACCTTGCCATGCGCCAGCAGCCTTCAGAACTCGACATGCATATGTGCCTGACCATACAGAGATGCGTGAAGCCGTCAATGAGCTTCAAGACTTCCCTGGCCGGCTGTGCTCCATCGCCTATTCTGAGGCTCAGTTTAGACATGAGCGGTGCACGTCTGTGTTTGCATCTTCCGCACGACATTCTTCCCTTGCCACCTTGCTACTTCCTGCGTATGGTTGGCCAGGACATTATGTCATCCTGCTGGCACCACAGAACGCGCCCGGCCTGGGCGCACTTCCGATCGGACACAATTTCAGGATCATCCCCGAAAGACGATGGCATCATGGGAGGGTGTTGCGCCTCTGTTTGGACGAGCCACGTCTTCCGCCTCCTGCTGCTCCCCCAGCTGCGCCGCAGGCAGCGCAACCAGCTGCCCCACAGCCAGCGCAGCCACAGCAGCCAGCAATCCGGCCGGACCCTGAGGTTGATGACGAGGAGATGGCGCCCAGAGCTGACCCTGCAGAACCAGAGAGCATGAGTCTCCTGCAGCTCGATGCGCGAATCCATTCTCATGGATCTAAGGACGCCGCTAGCCCTGTGCCCCGCGCGGCTACCTCCCTCGCCTACCCTCTTGTCGGGAAGCCTGCAACTTCAATTGCGGTGCTATCCGAAAGTGCAGGCCCAACTGTGCCAGATTGTGCCGCTCCCCCGGAGCCACCCCAGGTATACATTGCAACGGCCATTTCTGATACCGGGTCGCACATATCAACACCATCGGGCCGCTACCTTGTCCGCGACAGCGAAGGTCCCGCGACCAATGGCTCGGCCATACCCACACCGCTCGGCCGGCGGCGACTCTGTCAAGGGGATGCACCTCCCTCCACAACAGCATGCCATGCCGGAGGCCGCAACACCCTGATTGAGCAGGGCCCTCCGGATGCTGTAAGCGAGCTCACGCGACACGATGCCCAAAGCACGCCTGAGCCCCCACAGCCTGCCACTCCGGCTGGGACAGTTCAACTCAGCCTTGCTGACCTTGTCCCTCCGTCCCAGCCGGCCATCACTTGGGGCGTCAACCAGGACATCTTACTGCACTGCTTTGAGGATCACGATCTACATCAATTTGCACAACCCCCCGAGGTATACCGTACAGTTGATGCCTCACTATTGCGCCTGTGGCACCAACTCCCTGCCTGGCAACCAGAGCTGCAATGTGAAGAACTTTTTATCTTCACTGACGGTTCATTTTTCGACGGGGCGCCGCAAGCCACTTGGGCCGTTGTGATAGTTGCGCTCCAGGCGGGACAAATTGTGCGGGTCGGCACACGTGCTGGTGTCGCCCAAGGACCAGCAAACCATGGCCCAATGCATGCCAGGCAGCCGTCTGCCTTCGACGGAGAAATTGAGGCTATCCTTCATGCATTTGCTGTTGTTGCCAATGTACCCTGCCGAGCGGCGCATGTCGGAGCTGACAGTGAGGCTGCCCTCACTGTCGCACAAGGACTTGCCGCAACTGCCGAGTGGGACCTAACGGCGCGAGCAACTGTCAGTGTACGTGCCCTCGTGGCAATGCAGAGCAAAGGACTCTACCTACACAAGGTACTTGCTCACGCGGGCTGTGCTCTAAACGGCCTCGCTGATGGTCTTGCCAAGGCTGTAGGCAGGAATCTGTCCCTCGAGGCAACAGGCACATTCCAGACTTTGTGGTCGGCTATTGCAGAAGGAGTTGTTGATCATCTTTGGCTGGTGCCACCACACCCACACACCGCCTATAGCCTGCCCCCGCTCAATGACGCGGGAACTTGGGACCGTGCCTACTGCGAGATTGTTGCTCCGGACGATCTCCAGCGGCCCTTTTGCATGCCCGAACCTGATGTGGTTGCCAAGCCAGTGCCACTAGACCTCCGTGTCCTCCAGTATAATGCACTCTCTCTGAAAGCTCCGGGGGCTCCGGAGCTCCTTGCAAGGGGCCTCCGAAAGCATGCCGTTGATATTGCCGGCCTCCAGGAGACACGACAGCGGCAAACTGGCATCACCACGATCAGCGATTATTGGGTCCTGCATGCGCCTTGCACTGACCAGGGCATAGGCGGAGCTCAAATATGGGTGCGCCATAACCCTCGATGGGACCGCCAGGCATTCACAATTGTCCACCAGGAGCCGCAGATCCTTGTTGTTCTCGGCTCCTTTGATGGGGTGCGAATGCTTCTTGTTTCCGCTCATGCCCCACCTGCCACTACAGCAGCCGACGTGATACAGGACTGGTGGGGCACCTGGCGACTACCCTCCATCGAACACCCTCCAATTGTGTTCCGCTCCTCTTCCTGGATGCAAATGCAACGTTCAGCCGGCAGCCCCTGGTTCCGCGCACTCTCCTCTGCACGCCCCTTTGCCACAATGCGACGTGCCTGCAGCAATTTGCGACTACACGGGCGCTTGGGCTCAGCCCACAGTTTCTGGCCAACGGTGCTCCGCTATACTCCTGGACTAGTCCCCAGGGGTATCGCAAGCTCATTGACTATATTGGCATGCCTGCCGAATGGGAGCATACATGCACCGTGCAGGAAACACCGCGGCTCGGGGATTTGTATGAAGACGTCGACCATCAGCCGGTTTTTCTCCGGCTCGAGGCCACGGTTGATGCGACCCCAGTGCAGCACCGCAACCAAATCGACTGCCGCTTCTGGACCATCCCGGAGAGCTCACAGGCTGTCACCACGGTTGCCCAGTATAGTCCACCAGTGCCATGGACAACACGTACTACTGCGCACGTCGATGCCCTGCAGCAGCACCTCTACCATGGTGTGAAGTCCTGTATCCCGGCAATATCACCTAAGCCACGAAATCCCGCCCTGACACCCGACACACTGGCCAAGGTCCGATTACAACGACACCTACGACGCTGTACGAGGCACGCACAACAGGCCTCGCGTCGGGCCTTCTTGCACATGTGTCTCAGAGCTTGGGCACAACAGGGCAGGCCAGTCTCCTCAGTCATCCGGGCCGAGGAGAATGCCAGGATCTGTGCGGCGGCCCGCTGGGCACGCCAATACAGACAGGGCAAGGAGCTCCGCCGCTCAATGTGGACCGACAAGGCGGAGTTTACAAGGCGGGCTATAGTACAGGCCAGAGCAGACGGACCTGCACAGTTCTCGCATCGTCTACGGGCAATCCTCCGTACGGGGCGACGGTATCGAGCTCCTGCACTCCTCCCATGCCTAACGGAGGAACCGGGTCGACCGATGGACAAAAACCAGGTTATGGATAGTTTCGGGAGGTTTTTCGCTACGGCCGAGCGCGCAGAGCCTATGGCAATCGAAGGGTTGGTCCGACAAAGAACCGGAGAGCCAGCCGCGTGCCAGACCCTGCAAGGTAGCGATCTCCCCAGTCTGGCAGGCCTTGCCTCCGGATTCGCCAGCTTGCGAACCGGGCGAGCCGCCGGACTTTCCGGGATACCCTCAGAAGCTTACCGAGCCTGTCCCCTCCAACAGGCCCTTCTGTACTACCCAGTTGCCTGCAAGCTTTTCATCCGTGACCCTTCACCTTTCCAATGGAAAGGAGGGCTTGCCACATGTGTTCCAAAGCCCGGCAAGCCTTGCACGCAACACAAAGGCTATAGAGCAATCATGCTCCTGGAAGGGGACAACAAAGCCCTGCAAAAATGCATGCGCCCATCCTTGCTCAAAGCGATGCCCTACTTGGGCGTCCCTGACCAGATGGGCGGCCGGCCCGGGTATGCCCTGACACAACCGTCGGCCTGTGTCAAAGCACACCTCCACCGGCTTCGCCGGACACGCCAAAGCGGAGCTGTCATCTTCATCGATGCCGCAGCAGCCTACTATTCCATTGCCAAGGACCTTCTGTCCCTCACCCCAGCGCAGAGACGCGATCGTACCTACCTCGAAAGTCGGGCGACTCGACTCTTCCAGTTTGAGGACCTCCGACAGCAATTCGTGCAACGGATGCTGGACAGCAACGCTGAGCTCGATGAAGCTATGTCTCCTGCGTTACGGGCATACTTGCAACGCCAGCTTGACCAGACTTGGTATGTCCCCAGGCACGATTCACCCATCGCCTATGTTGCCGGCAGTGGGACTGCTCCTGGCTCCCCACTTGCTGATGTCATGTTTTCCCTGGTGTTTGGTGATCTGCTCCGACAGACACAAGCATTCCTTCGAGAACAGGGGTGGCACTCCCGGCTCACCGCACAGGCGACCAACTCGCCCGGCTACACGCCCACATGGGCGGATGACGTCTGCATCCTGGTCGAAGTTGGACCGGCGGAGCTCGTCCCGACGGCAACGGCCGCTACTTTGTCCTTCTTCCTTGACCGTATGCATGGGGCTGGCCTGCAGGCCAACATGGGCCTTGGCAAAACCGAGACGATCCTTGCCCTGCACGGCTCTGGCTCCCGCGAGGTACGACGCCAGCTTTTCTGCCAGACGGACCCGCAACTGCCTTACAGCTCGAAATATGAGCGAGGTCATGTGCGCATCACTGCGACATATGACCATCAGACCATCTGGGATCGACCATCCAAGCCGACGGCCACTCCCTTCCCGCCATTCGGCGCCGCAGAGAGCTGACACGGGAGCTCTACAGACCCCTGAAAGCACGGGTCTTGCGAAACCCGGCCCTCACCCGGGAGGAGAAGATCGATCTACTCCGAAGCCGTGTGATTCCTCGCATGTTGTACGGTTCAGGGCTATGGAGCATCATGACCCGCCAGGAAGAAGAGACCCTTGTAGGGGCTATCAACGGCTTCTACAGAGGCTCCTTCCAGCCCATCTTCGGCATCAAGAGTCAGGGTTATACCAGCCTTGAACTCGCAAGCGCGTTGCGTCTGCCCACTCCTGCGGAGCTCCTAGCAGTTGAGCGGCTCCGAGCGGCCACCCAGCTTGCGCGCAGTGGCATGCTCTAGAGGAGCTCTCCCATGACGATAAATGGTGGCCAGCGGTGCAACAAGCTGCAACTGAAATCGGCCTGCTACCCTCAGGCGATTGGACCTTCTTGCAGACCGTTGAACACTTACGTGTCCCCCATGCCATTACTAAGGCAGCCTGTCGGCGGTTTATCCGCCAGCGCGTTGAGGCAAGGCGAATGCCATGGGATGACCTACAGCAGAGGGAACCGTGTGACACCGTCACCATTACTGCCGCATCAGGCCAGAACTTGCCGTGGCGATGCGAACAGTGCCCATCCGCATTCGCCGACTACCGTCGGCTGGCGGTGCATACGGCCACCAAGCACGGCATCCGCGCGCTCCACGCCGTATGTGCCGTAGGGTCGAGGTGCGAGGTTTGTACAGGAGAATACTGGACCCGGCAACGACTTGCGGAGCATCTCCGCCGGAGTCCTAGATGTTTAAGAGTCTACGCCGAGGCAGAGATTCAAGACGTGCCAGAACCGCAACATGCGGGGCACGGCGCCTGGCGCCCCTGTACCGTTTCGCACGGCCCAAAGCCATGGTGGGCGACACTCAACCCTTGAGCTTCGCCACCATGCGCTCCAGTTTTACGGCTCTTTCGTGGCCTTCTTTCATAGCGGCACGCCAGCAAGTGCGTTTTTCCGCTACCCGGACATGCTTGGAATTTAGCTTGCGCATTTAGCACGATTCTGCCCGCTGAAAAAACCCTAAGCCTCTAAGCCCTGCACCCTAATGCCTAAAGCCTAAAGTCCGCAGCCGTGGTCTGCCAGGCAGAACAAAGACGAGAAGACTCAGAATCGATATATCCAGGCTTGGCTCTGGGCTTAGGTATGGTTTGGTTTAGGGTTCAGGGATCAGGATTTGGTTTTAATTATCTCAGGATGTGGGGTTTCATTAAAACTTGGCCTTAAGGAGCTTAGGGTGCGCTTTCCCTAAACCACGAAACCGTCGTACCCAACATCCCAAGGCATAGGCGCCGTGGCAGTCACACCGTAAACCCTAAACTCGGAACCGTCCTTCTGTTTCTCTGTTAGGCTTCAGGGCAGCAGCGGGTTACAGAAGCAGGTGCCTGCAGGGAGTCCCCAACTCGCCAAGAACCTAAGACCTTAACAACTCTTCATCCTGAACCACCCGAATATTCCCTAAGTGTCCATGTGCCCGACTAATTAGTATATACTTTGAGCCCAATGTACCTATAACTATTTAGGGAGTACTTTAAGGCCAAGGTATATACTACTTTAAAGAGATATCATATTCCAACTTTCTGGCTTTTACCTTAAGCCTAAATAACAAACCCTAATGGGACTTAGTAACTAGGGTTATAACTAGGGTAACTATACTTATACTTATAACACCAATTAAGGTACTTATAACCTTACTTACAAAGTCCCGTGATCCTCGAAGTAAAGTAGGTAGACCCAGATGTGGCCGCACTTCAACCCTTTTCCAGGTGCGCGCCATGGGGGTCATAGGACATGCAGGTAATATGGCCTGGATAGCTTCTACTACTTCTTTTTTTGGGGATGGTTTCCGAGCATAGTAGAATGGGCTCCAAAGCCCTATGCTCAGTATTAAGGCCCCTACATTATAGAACCCTACTACAGACCCTTCTGAAGGACCCCTCAAACTGGGCCCTGGAGCACCAGACTTTAATATTGATTCTCTTAAAGGAGCCATCATGAAACTATAAACTTTTTCTGTCTGGTTACTTAAAGGACCCGTTGAAAGAGCCCTATTCTACTTACCAAAAAGGGCGAGATCTCCTCCACACCTCACATCCTTGCTCGGGATTTGGGGGTTTAGGGTGCAGGCTTTGGAGTGTAGGGTTTAAGGGTGTAGGGTTTATAGGGTTTATGGGGTTTATAGGGTTTAGGGGTTCGAGTGTACCTAGAGTAACCCAAGGTACTTCAAAGATTGTAAGGTACCAACTGTTGGGGTCTGCTCGCTCTTGGTTAGGGCTGATAGCGATTAGGGCTGAGGGTTTAGTCCGGCTTTGGGACTATGATTATGGATTGCGAGATGGCAAAGTCCAGGGCTTCACTTAACCAAGAAGTCGGTTGCTATGTAACCCAGAAACCTACAGCTTTGGCAACTGGAGACCCAAGGAATGCTTGCTACACCCTAAACCCTGCACCCTGAACACTAAACCCCGAAACCCTAGGCCCCAAACCCTCATCCAGATGCTCCATATACACAGGCACTATGGAATTAGGTACCTAAAACCAGAGTAATGATGCTCTTTTGGGACCGACGTCCACAATGGTAGTATACATGCATCCTCTGGGAATGTTGTGGTTTTGGGATATCGTTGGGAGAAGCCCGAACCATTTCCTGTTCCACATATACATATATACACACAGTATATTATATTATATATATGTATATATATATATATATACACATACATATATATATATATATATATATGATATACTGTGTGTATATCTACATATATATGTATATTCTACTATATCAGGTTCCCTTATGAAAGAGTACTGTTAGACTGTTACATGCCCCAGTTAGCAATGCTCAAAGCTAGACAACAGTCCTCTCGAAGGCTATCCGAAGCAATCTCGCTGGCGTGGGCCAATGGGCCGAAATCGTGATCTCCCAAGGGTTTAGGGGTTTAGGGGTTTTGGGTTTAGGGTTTAGGGTTTAGGGGTTTAGGGTTTAGGGTTTTGGGGTTTAGGGTATAGGGTTTAGGCTCCATGTGGGTGGTCTAAGACCCAGAGTGAGCCCCTATTTCCTTTTTTTGGGTTCAGGTTTCCTTATAACACCCTTTAAACCAAAAAGAGCACCCTTATTCTTAGGTCTAGTGGTTGTCAAAATTATGGTCCCTTTTTGGGTCCCTATGTTAATACGGCACCTATGATTTAGGGTACCCAATAAGGGACCCTAATTTTGACAACTGCCAATGTGCTTTTGAAGAGTATAAGCAATATGTACATGTTGGCCTTAAATGTGCCTATATGGGAAGCCCTGGGAGGCCTGAGTCTTTACTATTTGGGTACATGAAGCCATAGGGACAGTGCTTAACCGGAACCCTAAAAACCAAACCCCAAAACCCTAAAGCCTTAAA
This sequence comes from Symbiodinium sp. CCMP2592, assembly GCA_905221615.1. Classification (NCBI taxonomy): domain Eukaryota; class Dinophyceae; order Suessiales; family Symbiodiniaceae; genus Symbiodinium; species Symbiodinium sp. CCMP2592. Next base: position 602,726 of record CAJNDT010003713.1, read on the forward strand.
CCCTAAACCCTACACCCTGAAACGCCCTCAACTCAGCTCAGCCTCGGTCCGGAATTCCAGCCGGAAGCATTGTTTCTCGAGTTTAGGGTTTGGAGGGTTTAGGGTGGAGGGTGCAGGAGGTTGGCATAATATTAGCATATTGGAACTCGTCCTATGCGGAGTATGAGGGAAGGTTATTCTAATAGTTGGGGGGGCGGTGGTGGTCTATTCGAATTTGTTTTATAGGAACGATAAAGGAAGATTATTTTGATGTTTTCAGAGCCGTACATTTAGGACTTGGGTGAGTATACAACCGACAGCGGAGCACCCGAATTCCTCTTCAGAAGGACGCTTCCTGCGTCGCCCGGAAGAGGAAGAAGCCATCAGCCTGGGTTTGGACTACCATACTTAAATACTCTTTTTTGGTACCTGTTCCTTAAAGGAACCATTATGAAATAAAAGTCTATATTTTTTTTTCGTGGTTACTTCAAAGTCCAGTCAGAGGGGTTTGGGGTTTAGGGCTGTGCAGGGCGTATTTTCCCGCTTCCTCCTTGCGGCCCAAGCTTATTGCACGCAGAATCTCCGTAGATCAGAAAGGCATCAAAAAGACCGAAAAGTAAGAAACCTGCCAGAATACCAAAAAATCAACATATAGTATGACATATAGGTAGCATAAGTGAGCCGGTACTAGAAGTACCAGCATTAGCAAGTAAGTAATTACTGCCGAGTACTACCCCCAATCACTCGTTGCGTCATACCTCCGTGATTTTCCGTACTCCTAAGGTCCTAGGGTCTACACCCCGCCGAATTGAAATGGTTTGCAGCAGTCCTCGTGAGTCGCAGCGATAGGTATAACCCAAAGCCCTAAGCCCTGAACATCTAAACCCTAAACCCTAAACCCTAAACCCTGAAACCCTAAACCCTAAAACCCTGGAGCCCTTGCATTGCCTTGCATGGGAGCCCATCCCCACACACCAAAGCCCTCAACCCTCAGCCGTGGAACCCCTAAATCCTAGCAGGTCTTAAACCTGTGGTAGGCTTGAAGCCCCGAGCCCTACTTTAAAGTCCGAAAACTGTAAGCCCTAAAGCAGCCATGGAGTCGTCGAAAGCGAGTCCCACAACCCGGCTCTTCAACACGATAATGGTGTCCGCTCCTGAGAAGTTCTGGCTTTGGGAGTTTAGGGTGGAAGGTTTGAGGGTTTAGTGTTCAGGAATTAGGGTGTGGGGTTAGGGGTTCAGGATTTAGGGGTTGGGGTTTAGAGTGTTCGGGGTGATGCTATCGTTTCCCAATCCCTGAAGCACTTGCTAGAAGGGCGGCTATAAGGTTTTATGGGGTCTACTGGGCTTCAGGCAGTCTTCTTCCGGAGAAGTGATAAGCAGCCAAATTATTTGATTATTTGATGTTGTAAACCTGCAGCTGTAACTTCAGCTAAGCTCCTCAACAGCCGTCCAGTTTAGCTTTTGTCTTGGGCTTTGTAGGTGCAGATGTTCTGTTTTGGGTTTAGGTTTAGGCCTAAACCCTCAACCCCTAAATCCTATTTAGGGTTCACGATTTCGCGTCTGAGGTAAGGCTAGGGTCTTTCAGATATGGCGAACCTGATATCTGGAGCAGGTGCCATGTGGGCGTTTGGGTGCCTGAACAACATAGTATGGGTAGTTCTTAGAAGGGGCCTCCACCCTGTAATAGTGGTATAATAGGAATATAATCGGGCCCTAATATAATCCTTATAGTCCTTATAGTCACTATTACAGGGTGGGGGCAGCTTCTAAGGTAGTTCTCTAAACTAGGGGCCCCCTTTAGGTCCCCAGAATAGTACGGTGCCCTTAAAAAAGGACCCGAAAAGGGATCTCCGCATTATTGCCCCCATAGGCTAGGGCTGAATCAATCATCTACCACAAATCCAGTGTATAATTCTTCAAGACCCCTACATTCGACATGCCAACAGATCGACGCCTAGGACATATTTTTGTAAGCCTCGCTACCATAGTTGAGAATCCAAAACTGGTCTGAGGTTACCATCTGGCAGACATACGATTACCTGTAGGGTTGGGTTTCAGGGTCATTATTGAGTTAAGGCGGGGTGAAGACATGTGGTGATAGTCTGATCGTCGTATCGGACGTCTTGGTTTGCTACGTGAGTGTACTGAGGTCTGAAGGCGCAAGCTTGTGGATGCTGTTACCTAGTAGTAGAGTAGGTAACCTTTAACCTTTTTTGGGTAGTATGGTCCCTATATAATCCCTATATAACAACCAGAAAGGTTAACCTTTAGTTCCCCATGATACCCGACAAGAAGGGTTAAAGCCGCATCCCAGAGGCTCCATCTGGGACCCACGTCCATAATATGGTTCATATGAAGCCTCCGGGCATGTACTTGCAATGACTGTGGCTTTACTTGTAATTAAAGCCTAGACCCTTAACCCTCTACTTGTAGCAAGCATCTCTTTGTGCGGAGAACCTAATGACATCCCCCTGGCGTCTCAATTTACACATATGCCGTATGATCACATCTCAGGAATAATTCACCCCCGAACCAGAACCGCGCCCCTCTGTTGGGTGATTAAGGCGCCGGTATAATTTACCTAGACCCTAACCTCTAATCTCGTGAAATCTTACTTAAACCCTTAGCTACGAAACCCGCTTGAACCACAACTATTACTATCTTAAGCCCTCAAAATACATGTCAAGGGACGCTAAACCATGGGAAACCCCACATATACCGAAGCGGCAGGACCATGTTGGCGATCTTGCTTGGGCTTTTCTGTGTTCGCCTGACGCTCGGTAATTAGCTGCTTCCAGGTTGCTGGGGGAAGCTTCAAAGTAGGGTTTTCCTTAAACCCTAAAGTGCAACTCCAAATAACCTGACCTTTTGAGGATTCATACAATCATGTACAGAAACCCTGGAACCGGGGGCTTTCTGGCGTCCAGGGGGGGTTTTTAGTTTCGGAGTTTAGGATTCAGGGCATAGGGTATAGTATCCTCAGTATCAGGGGGGATGTGGTTCAAGCGGGTAGGCTACTGGGTTGTGGTGCTTTGGGGTTTGGGTTTAGGTAGAGCAGGGTTTGGGTTTTGGGCTAGTTTAGCTTGGCGTAGAGGGCGTGGGTTAGGCTGGTTTTGCGTTTGGCTCCAGGTCAGTCTGCTCCATGTCTTGAAACCCATACCACCGAAATATGCAACGAAATGTGATCTCAAAGTTCAGGTCGATGTGTGTTTATAATATATATATATATATATATATGAAGTTCGTGATGCTGGAGGAACCGATGAAGAACATATGCTGGATGCCCTTAACTTTGAACTCTCCCCGTTCTACTAAGCCTAAAGCCTAAACCGGCAAGACTTGATAATGGAATCGAAGCAGCCTCAAAAACCCTAAAGCAAACAATCTCTAAACCATAAACCCTTATTACACATTCTCATAGCTCCCTTGAAGGAACCATTAGATGAGTTCACAAATTGTGACTTTTTCAGCCCCAAGCCGGGTCTAGATTGGCCTTGGGTCCATGGAAGATTTCGTGGGCACACTTGGGTTCAGGTTTTAGTGTTTTTGGTGCTTTAGGGGCTTCAAGGTTTTAGGGTGTAGGGTTTTCGGGCTTAGGGTTTGGAGTCTTCTTAGTGTGTTTAGGGCTTCAAGGTTTCAGGGTGCAGGGCTTTCGGGTTTTATAGGGTTTAATCAGGGTCTTTTCAGTGTGTTTAGGGCTTTGGGGTTGGTTTTAGGGTGCAGGGTCTTCGCGTTCAGGGTCTAGTGTCGGGGAGAAAATTCCAAGGGTAAAAGGAGGGACCCTTGATAAGGACCCCTAGGTATATACCCTTCATATAGCTAGTATATACCCATTATATAGCTCATTATAGGGTAAGGGTCCCCATTAAGGCTTTTACCCTGTGGGTCTAGTGTCTGGGAAAAAAGAAAGCAGAAGTCCCGGGTCTCTACGCCGCGACTCCCGACCTCAACCCCACGCCCGCCGTGTTAGAGCCGTGCAACATTGAAAGGCCTGAAGCTGTTTCAGAAAGGGTTAAACTAAACGCAGCTACTGGAAATTGATCTGAATTTGTTAAAGGCATGTGGTGCGATATGTGTCGGACCAGATCGGCAAAACTGAAGCCGAGCAATCTCATCTCCCCTAGCAAAAACCTACAAAATGCCAGTAGAACCTGGAGGAAGCTCTATCCCAGCCGAGGAAACTCATTGTACCCGAACAAGGTGACCTCAAAGGTATGGGATTCTTCGTGAGCTCGCTGCTCGTCGACGAATAGAAAGGCCGCCAAACATACGATTCTGCTGGGTCCCTTTCAGAGTTCCTCTAAAGGTTGTAGCCGACATATGAAGGTCTGATAACTTAATAGTGTCCTCTTGTTTCACCAAGATAACTAAGGCGTTATTTACCGCAAAGCTCGAGTTCCACTGAAACACGACCTCCGGGCGCCTGTGCAACCTTTTTATTGTGTCATAAGAGCGGTCCAGAAATTGAACGAGCTCAGCATAGACCCTCATATTTAACAAAAGCTCCCCTGCTTGAAGTGTTATTGGTGGTTGTCAAAACTATGGTCTCTTTTTTGGGTCCTTAATATAGTACGGCACCTCATAGTTAGGGTACCCCAAAAGGGACCATAATGTTGACGACTGCCCATATGCTTCGGAGACTCTTCAGGCTAGCAGCCAGCAGCCGGCTGGCATACCTCCAAAAAAGACCCGGAAGCTTGAAACCCTCGGGTTTAGGGCTGGGGAAGCCGTCCTGAGCATGCAGCTCGCCCAACCGATGCAGAGCACCCGTAGCATGAACAGCATTAGCGTTTAGGGTTTAAGTTTAGGGTTTAGGTTTAGGATTTAGGGTTACCCCTTACCCTCAAACACCGCACTAGGTCGGCGAAATTTTCGGCACGACAGCCCAACTCCCGAACCACTAAACCGCCAAACCCGCTCTGGTCAACCCGCAGCCCCAACGAGCCCTGAACCCTTTTGTACAAGAGCCTATATCCGACGAAGATCCTGTAAACAAGAACTGCCCTATTGAGAATCCCAGAACCCCACAACTCGGAGCCACTTAACCAAAAGCCCACTGTAGAGGTCTAACTCTAAGAACATGCCCTCGCTGGACACAGTATTCCAATATCCTGCTCCAATTGTTAAGGCCCCGATTTTGCACCTACCGCCAAGCCTGTTAAACCCCGCATTGCAGAATGCTCACTACAGTATCCTAACTATTAAATGTCCCCATACTTCTCCACACCCTACACCCGGTAAAGAACCCAGAAATGGGTGGTTGTCAAAATGATCGTCCCTTTTGGGGTACCCTAAATAATAGGTACCGTATTAGAACAGGGACCCAAAAAGAGACCCTGATTTTGACAACCACCCAGAAATAAAGAAGCTCGGCTTTAGTTCTGGAGCCCCAAAGTAGTTCCTTTTTGGGTTTTGGGTTTAGGGTTTAGGGTTATTGGATTCTATATATGAACCCAAAAAGGAACTACTTTGGGTCCCTAGGGTAGTTTTGGAGCCCCTGTTCTGACTTCCCAAGGATCGCGTTTCCTTTGCTGGTCTTCCAAACCATCGCAACTGCTTCGCTGGAGTCGATCCACTTCTCTGCACCTGGGTTTTTCGGGGCTGAGTTTTTAGGGTTTAGGGAACCCCTGTGGTTGTGTGTTCTATACTCCTTTGCTGGAGGACGTGAATAAAACTCCTAGTCTTTGCACACTCCTGACCGTCATGGCCGATGCAGTGACACGGCTAACAGTGAAATGACAGGAGATGCTTGTATTGAATGTATTGTACGGAGGGTCTTGCTTGTCATCAAAAATCTCGCTTGTGGGGGATTAACTCAAGTTTCATATGGGTTGTTCTGTAAACTAGCTTTGCTTCGTTACGTCGAAAAAGCCAGGGCCCTTATTAAACGGATTCTAAAAGGGACTCTAATTTGGAGAACTGCCCACATATAGTTAAGGGTTTGGTCTATGACAGGAGTGCAGCGATCCCTTGTCATATGCGAGTTTCGTGCAATGGTACGATTATATTAGCTTAGAAATGATCTTGTTCATAGGATTCGGTTGAGAACTTAACAGGGCTATGTGGGGTTCATCTTTGTTTATAAGGGTTCACCTAGCTCAAGGCTAGGCGGTGTCTCATTTTGGTTTTCCTTGCATTCAGCGTCTGATTTTCCGGGGTCCAAAAACACCGCCGTTTCCATACCCTAAACCCCAAGCCCTAAAGGGAACTCCAGAAAGTTGGAATATGGTTTCAGGGTAGGATACCTTATAATTTACCATAGAAAGGTTTAGGATAATCATATTCCAACTTTCTGGCTTTACTGTAAACCCTAAGCCCTAAACTAAACCCTAAACCCTAAACCCTAAACCCTAAGCCCTAAACCCTAAACCCTAAGCCCTAAACCCTGATACCCAGAACCCTAAACTGGTGCTCGAACCGACCGGACACTCCCCACTCGAATGAGGGAGCTGATGGGTAGTTTAGGGCTTACTTAAAGGATCATGGGACTTAGTAACTAGGGTTATAATTAGGATAACTATACTTATAACCCCAATTAAGGTACTTATAACCTGACTTACTAAGTCCCATGATCCTCCAAGTAGGGCATTGCCCCAGATCTTCCATGTCTTGTCCCAAAGGTTAAGCTTCAGTCCCGAGGTAATTTTGGCGTGCAGCCTGGGCAAAATCATTGTCATGGTGCCCTGGTGCGTTTCGTCTCGGGGTCTGAACCAGAAACCCCTGAAGCCGATGATGAGGGTTAAGGTTCAGCGTTTAGGGTTTAGGGTTCAGGGTTTAGGGTTTAAGGTTCAGGGTTTAGGGTTTAAGGTTCAGGGTTTAGGGTTTAAGGTTCAGGGTTTAGGGTTTAGGGTTTGGGTCTATTGCAAGTGGCCCTAAGCCTCACTCCCTGAACCTCGCACTTTTTTTTAGCTGACCCGCCCTTGCATCGATTGTCAGCCAGGGGTCTGAGAGTTTTCAACCTGTTGTTTACGGCTAGGGCTTTTATCCGGTGGGTTGTGCAAGGTTTCCTGTGAGCAGTTTGGTGGGCGCATTTTCTGGTTGTTAGCAGTATTTGTGAGTACAGCTTATTCTGGTTTTATTATGGGAACGGCAGCCCTACTTGTCTGATCATGGTGCGGTGTTGCGAGACTTATAAGTTTGAGAGCCCCTACACTCGACAGTAATCCCGTGAAAATCCCTAGGCCCTAGACCCTTTTGACCCTACATCCTGAACCCCAAACCCTACACCCGAAAACGCACACCTAAACCTCGACCTTGCCCTAAAAGTTACCATAACAGGAAGTCTGAAACAAAAGGTTTTTTCTACATATACTGACACCGCATAACCGTAAGCATGTTTGCATACAGTTCCTTTGCGAGGTTGCGTTAGGGTGTAGGTTTAGGGTTTAGGTTTAGGGTTTAGGGTCTAGTATTTAGGGTGTAGGGTTTAGGAGGTTAACAGGTATCGATTTGGGATAGCTTCTAGCTTTCCTTATTGTTGAAGATAGAGATCCAATGTACATGTTTTTTGGCACTGTTGACATCGACACGTATAGGTTGGGGTTCAGGGGATTTGAAGAGCGTTTTAAAGGGTGTTTAAAAGGCTTCAAAGCTTTAGGGTTTGAAGGGTTTAGAAGGTTCAGGGTTGAATTGAGGCATCTGGTAGTTCGCTTTCATGCAGAACGGAGCTTTTGGGTGCAATCGACGTTGCTAAGCCTGGTTGTGAACCTAAACTAAACCCTAAACCTTAAACCGTAAACCCTGAACCCCAAACCCTAACCCTAAACCCGGGTCGATAATAGGCGTTAGTCTCCCAGGCGTTCGGAAGAGGTCCTGAACAGGTGGACATGTACCTTATACAACCTTCAACGCAAGTGACAAGTCTCACGGTTTCTTAACATGCGTGTTTGCTTCGGGCTGGCCGCTTGCCAAGCCTTGCCAACCCGAAACCCTAACCCCCTAAACCCTGAACCCCTTAACCCTACGCCGGAAACCCACCACCATCTGTAGTTTTTTGTTAAAAGAGTTCCACTAGGGATTTCCCTTGAGGTACTCTTGAGCCAGCCTTTATGGTCCGAATTTGGGTTTAGAGTTTTGGGTGGAGGGCAGTTGGAACCCAAAGCCCCGAACCTGAACCTGACTTCTTAACCCGCTTCTAAGACTCGAGCCCTAAGTTGTTGAATCTGCAAATCGTAGCCCCACACAGGTACTACCCCTGCCTTACTCGTTATTCCCAAACCTTTGCCCTGAACTCCTATACCCCATATAGCTCCGAATCCCTAAGACGTTTGCGAGGTGCTAACCTGGATATTGGCCTTCGTGGCCTTCAAGCCACACAGGCGGATTCTTTCGCCGATGTGAGCTTTACTGGGTTCTTCTTGCTGAAGTTTGCTTCAGCTACTACCATAGCACGGCTGCATACAGGCTTTTAGGCTTACTTGCTCATCGTAACTTCATCCATAGGGATCAGGCTTTCGGGCTTTGGGCTTAAAGAGTTTGGGGTTTATGCCAGTAGGTATATCTGTGTATAATGTGATATATATATATATATATACACATACACATGTGTTCGTACATATTTGTATATCCTTCAGTACCAGTACAATGCTCTTTCAGGTCCATAGGGCAGCGTGTGTTGACCGCGTCGGTCTTTGCCTTCTTTGCAGAGCCCCGTCTGCAGGGATTGGGGCCGCAAAGGGCCCAGCTAAAGGATTCTATTTGATGGGCTTTGAGGGTGTTCATGAATTCATGATATGAGCCTAAACCCTAGACCTTAAACCCTACTATAGTACCCTTTTTGAGAAGGCCATTAGCTTGGTGGGGTACATTTTCGTGTAGTGGTTGGGCAACTGGAGCCCTGCGAAGTTGGTAGGGGTGCCGCAGTCGGTTGCATGTTGGTTTATGTGAGTGTTTACTGGCCTCAGGGCTTCGGGCAAGCAAGGGCAGGGTTTGTTGCTTGGGAATTCGGCTTCAGGAAGAAGAAGGTTTGTGGGATGCAGGATGGAGGGTTGCGGAGTTTGTGTGTAGGATTCAAGCCATGTGTTGCATCCACAGCTGCCGTCTCAATCAGCTCACCAGTCCTCCGACTGACGACTTGTCTGGCAATCCTTTTGAAAGTCTTTTGCTGCCAGAAGCGTTGCTAATCCCTGAACTTGAACTCACTTGTGCGCTTGTGTTGCCCTGTCGACCTGGCACTTCTTCTGCGTCAACGACAACAGTGACAACACCAGCATCAGAAGCAACAGCAGCAGCGACATCAGCAACGGTAACAGCAGCAGCGCGAACAACAACTACTGCTGCTGCTGCTACTACTACTACTACGACCACTACTACCACTACTACTACTACTACTACTACTACTACTACTACTACTACTACTACTACTACTACTACTACTACTACTACTACTACTACAATATCACCACCACCAACAACAACGACGACAATGACGACAACGACATACGACCGAAACGACGACAACAACGACGACGACTACTACAAGTGCTCCAACTACAACTACATCTACAACTACAGCAACAACATCTACAAGTACAGGCACAACCACAATGACGACGACAACCACAGCCACAACCACAACCACAACGACAACAACACCCATAACAGCACCAGCAACGAAGAAGTGCACACAACCCCGAAACCCTAAATCCCCAGCACCCAGAAGCCCGAAACCGCTCACCTCTGCATTTTGACCTCTAAACCTCATATCGAAAACCCCAGAGCTCTGGGTCCCCCGAGCACTACTAACGGTGTAGGGTTCAGGTTTTGGGATTTGGGTGTTAGGGTTGCAGTGTCTCGGGTTCTTGGGATTTTTGGGGGGTTTAGTGTCAACGAGAGCCCTCAACAACTATGCGGCCCACAGCCGCTGCGAACCTGGGTTCTTGTTATGTAATTTAACTTAAACTTGCCATTCTACGGAAACCATAAACCCCTACTATAGATCCCTATTATGCCATGGTAGCTTAAAACTACCCTCCTTAGAAGCCGTAAAAAGAACCCAGAAACACACAAGGTTGCTTCCAACGACTTTGCAATCGGCTTTCCGGTTATCGACGCACTGTATAGCGATACCTACGGCATGGACGATCCTTGGCATCCTGTTACATGAAGGCTACACTGGTGCCTAGTTTAGCTTTCTTGTGCGGCGGCACCATAGCCCATAGCTTCCGCATTTGGCACGGGTTTTCCATTTACAAGCTGTTGCGTCCACTGAGTTCAAAACACCCAAAACCAGTCCTAGACCCTTCTGCTTCATGTCTTAAGTTCGCTTGCATGCACTGCCGAAACATGCCAACATCACAGCCGCCACCACCACCACCACCACCACCACCACCACCACCACATTCACTATCAGCAACATCGTGACCATCATGATCGCGATTACTGCCGGTAGTATTGTGATCATGCAATCTGCCCGCAGTCATAATCACACGCCTTCACATCAGCCACAATATGTGTATATGTACATCTCACCAATATCGTCGTGCTCTGCTGAACATCATCGAGATATGCAGCACCACAATTGGCAGCAACTCCTTTCTCCTCATCCACCTCATCATCACAGTCATCAACATCATCACGTGACCTTCACGTCACTTTGGCCATCATCATCCTCATATTCAGCAGCATCATCATCAGCATCGCCGTCGTGCTTGCCATCGTCACCACTGTCATCACATGTGCCTGACTCGCAATCGTCATCACCATCATCGTTGCCAACTAATGCGAACCTGGCAAGTGGCAGATGCTCTTGAGTTGTTTGGATGCGGAAGAGAGTGTGAGACGTGCTGAACCGGGCCATAGAGCATCCTGGCCCACGTACTTGTCCTACTCTGCAGAAGTCGACCCGAATGCGGAATGCCTATTGAGGGAGATTGGAGAATGAATCCAGAGGTCTACATCGCAGGGAATGCGGTCGTTGGTTCCTTTGTGTTTGTGCCTTGGCACATCGCTTCAGGAGCATTGCCATAGCTCCTTTCAATGCGTGCATATATGGGAGTTTCCAAAATTAGGGGTACCTTATTGTGGGGTCCTGATAATTAGTAGAGCAGGGTCCCCTACTTTCGGAAATTCCCGCATGAGGTCGACGGCCATCATGTATGTCCATTAGTTTTCCTGCTCCGTCTTTCTGGCTAATTTATGGCCTACGCTGTGCCGAAACTGTAGGCATGCTTGACACCAGGATTCTGCTTTGTACAGGGATGGGATGTTGATATGGACGTGTAGACTCTGTATATATGTACGTATGTATGTATTTATGTGAAAATGTATTCATTGTAAGATGCATGTATGTATATATGGATATAACTATGATTATGCATGTGTATACATATACACACACACACACATAGACAGATAGTTATGTACATATGCATATGAGCATTGATCTACAGGTCCTTGTCTCGGAATTTGTACCTAGGCATTTGGATGTGTGTATTGGTCTATACAGAGTACGTATTCAATGCAACGGTACATACACAGATGTGCATATGCATATATGCGACAAGTGTATATCCTTTGATGTCTCAAAAATGAGCTGGATTTGTCAACTACATACATAGTTGGTTGGAAGCGTGCGCACTCTCGAAAGCTTATCCCGAACCCCCGTTGGCCCTGAATGGGGAGCGTGGTCGATGCCTTCAAAGGGAGGATACCGGGCCGCCTGAGCTGGCCCTATCAACTTCAGGGTTGCGTTTACAAGACTAGGACTAGGATTCCAGGATTTGCAGTTCAGGGTTTAGGGTTTCGGATTCGGGGTTTAGGATTGAAGCTTAAATCTTGACGCTTCGGGTGTCGGATTCGTCTGGGATTCGAGGATTCAGGGTGCAAGGTTCTTACAGCGAGGTAAATCCTACTTGAAGGATCATGGGACTTAGTAACTAGGGTAATAATTAGGGTAGCTATACTTATAACCCGGAATAAGGTACTTATAACCTTACTTATTAAGTCCCATGATCCTCCAAGTACCCCCAAAACTCCGTGAACCCTATCAAACTTTGGAAAGAGCTGTGAGGCTTCTGGAGTTCTAGAGCTTTAGAGCTTCTACGGAAACTGCTGGCAAGGTGCCGCTTACGATGATTGCTTTCGCTGTCGGGGGCGCCTTGCAGAAGGGCACCTTGGGCAGAATGACCAGGGTATTGGGGTATGTTGTGCCATAAATAACCATGCAGGGACTATGAGAGAGCGGTCTATTCGGTTCAAGTCTGAGTTGATTGGGCCTTCAGCGTGGCTAGTCGTGTAAGGGCGGAGTGCTCCTGCGCGACTTCAGGGTCGTAAACAATCAACAAAAAACTCAACCTTAAAACCCTATAGACCTCAAACCTACACCCTAGACCTTGTACCCTAAACCTCAAGCCCTCAAGCCTACACCACGCCCTCAACCGTAAGCCCAAACCCTACTCCCTGGCACAAAGCATTTCTGCTGATAAGTTGAGTCCTACCTCTCGGGAAAACTCACACTTTCAGGGTGGTCATATACCTTACTTGAAGGATCATAACACTTAGTAACTAGGGTTTTAATTAGTGTAACTATACTTATAACCCCCAATTAAGGTACTCATAGCCTTGCTTACTAAGTCCCATAATCCTCCAAGTAGTCCCCAATGTCTTTGCCACACCAGTCTGTAAGTAGGTTAGCGTCCCTATACCATCACAGTATATAGTGATTAACCCATTCTAAAAGGCAGCTTGACTTTGGGTGGAATTCTAGGGGTCGGTTCAGGTGCGGGTTCTGGTGGGTGCACTCTGGGTATATTGACCTGGTGCATGGCGCTTTGAGGGATGTTAGATCCCCTTTGACATGACTGTGGGGTTTGAGTTTGATGAATGCTTTAGAAATGTGGGGTGTTTGCTTGTTGAAGTTTCTCGCCATTAGGAGCACGGATGCTCATTGCACTGACTCTGCCAGTTTCATTCCGATCATCATCCTCCACGTGGCATCAGCTGCTCCATTCTCACACTCCCTGTGGCTGTGGTGAGTGTTGAATCGAAGGACCATCGACTCTATAAGCGTAAAGCGGAAGCCAATGAATTTCTGAGCTGGCTGCGTTGTGGTCTGCAGACCTTAATGCTGCGTGTTTTTGAGGGTTCATGCAGCAGCTGCGTGATACTTACACAACCCAGAGCAAGACCAGGATCTCAGTTCTAGCCCGTGGTATTTTCTTCTTCAACAAAACGCATACTACGAACATTACCATTACTGTTATTCCGGATTCTTATCCCGGGGTGCTGTACCCAAAGGCCCCAAAGTAGTTCCTTTTTGGGGCTCATATATAGAATCCTATAAGGTGGTAATCCCAAAACGGAACCACTTTGGGGCCTATGGGTAACGCTCCGAGCTTGGTGAGGATCTGCCAGCGAGGGCGAGGGGAAGCGTATCTCTGCATGCCAAGTGGTCCAGACAATCCTCAAAGTCGCTTGAACCGAGTTCAGCTTGAATTCTACATTCACTTAGGGGTACTTGGAAATATTTTTTAATTTTTGGTTATTGTAATCCCTAAGAAACAGTCAAAATTATAATTGTTGCTAGGGAGTATAGGTTAGCCCCAGGCCCTAAACCCTAAACCCGGCTCTTTGGGCCTCTGCATTTAGACTTGGGGGGTTTGGGGGCCTGTGAAAGTAGGTTTCTCAAAGAATCCTGCAGGTGGGAAGTGGGCCCACCCGCTAAACCGTAGTGTAGGGGTCTGCACCATACTTGGCGACAATATCCCCTACTACATACAGTAGTATACCGCCAGAGCCAAATTAACCCTAAACCCTAAACCCTAAACCCTATTCTAACCGATGGAGAGCCAGCCGCAGAGCCCGGGGGGTCGAACTCGCCGAAATTGCAAGTTACACTCCGACCCTAAACCCCAACCTTTAGCTACACCCTATAAACCCTAAGTTCTAAACCGAAGCAGTTGGGCTTGAGTGGCTTCGGCAGTACCTAATCATCATATACTCTGTCAGATATGAACCTGCATACCCAGACCCCCGGGAGGATCTAGAAAGTAGATCCCCTAATTTGGGGCCCTATGCTATCAAAGGTATTCTACAGGAGCCCCCATTAAGGGATCTACCTTGTTGGAGCCTCCCGGTAGTCTGGGTAACTACTATCCTAAACCCAAGTGCCTTATTATTGTCTCCTTTGGGCCCTTGGAGTACTGCAAAGGTTTCCAGAAGATCGTTTCGGACGTTTGAGCTCTACGGCTTCTGTCTCGTGCTTAGTAGGGGATCCCTAGAGTAGCCCCTATATAATCCCCAAGTTGGGTAACATTTTACAATTTTCTGGGTACTTAAACCCAATAAGGAATAAACATGTACATTCTTAATCCTATCCCAACAATGAACTAGAAGACTAGTCTCCACAATCCATTCTCTACTAAGAACCAGTCAGGCTCTGTGTTTTGCGTCTATGGACCAGGACCCCCCCCCAGGACCCCCCCCCCCGGGTGCCCGTTGATGGAGGCCTTATGGTCTTGAATAGTGCATATTTGGGGTATAATAGAGGGTGGTTGGGGGCTTTATGGAGGGTTGAGGGCTTGTTGTTCATGCTTGCATCAAACCCTAAGTCCATGTGCCCCAAATAGTATATGCTTTGGCCTTACGGTACTCCCTATATAGGTACCTTGGGCCAAAAGAAACACTATTTGGGTACATGGACCCTTACAGACTTCTTGTCACCGAGGACTTGTCCACGAATCCTGTCATCGTCATGTCGTGCTTGGGCCTCGTCTTCAAGGTGGCACTTGGTGGGACGCATCCTGGCTGTGCATTCGAAGCTGCACCTTCGTGGCTTCCGTAAGCCCCAAACCCCGGTGCCGGCTGAGGAGTTTGACCTGAGGCACCATAAACGAGGTATATTGTAGCATACTGTAAAATCATTCATATGCACTCCTTGTATTATTCTGGTCCCTTCCATTAACATAGCCTCCAAACCCTAAGCTCTCCTTTCAGTCGCTGCAAGATGCAAGTCTAGCCCAAAGAAGGACAAACGATTGCGGGGCAGACATTAATACAGGGGCCTTAATAATTACCTATACTATTTGGGGGGTTCCTTTTTAATTTTGTAGTTTAGAATGACATATGGGGCCTTCATAATTACCTACACTGTTTTGGGGGTTCCTTTTTATAGTTACATAATAGAGTGTGCTCCAACCCTATTCTACTTATTAAGGCTCCTATATTCGACTCTCTGCTCGAGTTTGCAAGGGGGTTAGAGTCTGCAGCTGGGGCAGGCTTCAGGTAGTAGGGCCTTTAGGGTTTCGGGTTCCCTATTATGATGTCCCTATATAAGTCCGCAAAAAGGTAGGTTTTTCAAGGTTTCGGGTTCGAGGATCAGGAATCATACAAGGGTTGTGGTATACATATAGGGTTGCGGATATGGTTGTGGTCTTGTGGAGCGCAGCCCAACCGCTTACAGCCAAGCCTGCCCCTCAAAAACTGAAGCCCAAATCCTGAATCTGAAGCCATAAAGCTGTGGATCCCAAAGCCTGAACCTTACGCACTGCACCCCGAGCCCCAAAACCTAAACTCATTGTCCAAAACCGGTTCCTATCGCAGGTTTCTGTTTATAAGACCTCCTAACCAGGTTTTGGGACAGGACTTGTGGTTTCGGTTTTAGGGTTTCGCTTTATTATGTAGGGACGAGCTCCCGCAACTGTAGTCAGCGGAAGCAGCTTTATCATCGGGCCCCTGTCTGGGGTTCTTGCTGGCTCATGTAACAGTAGATGAAGGATCATGGGACTTAGTAACTATGGTTATAACCAGGGTAACTATACTTGTAGCTACTTATAACCCCAGATTAAGGTACTTATAACCTTCCTTACTAAGTCCCACGATCCTTCAAGTAATCCATCAGGCAGAAGCCGAGGTTATGAGCGAGGAGCCTCAGGAGACGGTCACATTGCTTCCGCACTTATGGCTTAGGGTTCTGGGTTTAAGGTTTCGGGCGGCTTAGGGGTGTGGGGTTTAGGGCTTAAGAAGCACATTACGTACCCCTAGTAACCTCCTAACATAAACCCCCCATCCAGATGTCAGGTTAGAGGTTTGAGGTTTCCAAGAAGCAACATTCACCAAAGCTCCACTCGAATTTGTTGAAGCTCTGTAATCACAGCCACAGCCAAGCCCCGCAAAGTCCTGTCAAATCTATCACCCACCCAGAACCCTGAACCCGAAGGCCTTGAACCTGAATCTTCAGACCCGTGACTTCTAAACCACCCAACCCAAACCCTCAAACCTCCGCCCTAAATCGAAGCCCCGACTCTTGAACTCCCAACCGAATTACAAAAAAATCCATGCAACCGAGGCTCGTCACAGTCGGTGGCAAGTCCCAGTTACCACCGCCTTTCCACGATCTCGTTGAGCCTCTTGGTCAGATGACGCCAGACCCTAGAGGATTTTATGAGGTTCTTCATGGTGCTTGATCAGTGTTGCTCAGTAAATTGTATATAAGGGTGGGTCTTGTAAGGCTTTTGTAACGATGAAGATCGTTTCGTTCGACCCTGCTTTGATTCAGGGATGTGTGCTCCTGCTTCTAAACGGTAGGGTTTAGGGTTTCATAGGTTGGACGATATTTGGTTGCCTTAAACCCCGATAGACCTTAAACCCCTTGCCCATGCCGATAATAGGGGCCAAAATAATTACCTATACTATTGTGTGGGCTCCTTCTGATATGATCTACCGCAAAGCTCTATTCTAATTCATTGATGCCCCTGCATCAAGACATACTGCCAGGAGTTGAAGCTTCGGTTTTGAGTGCTTGGAACTGCGGGCGCTAGGGGCCTACTGTTAAAGTTGAAAATCTCGGAGGGAGGAGATGTTGTTCCTAAGATCCTCTTAATGATTAGAATTTGGTTCGTTTGGGGGGGGGGGGGTTGGTATGTTATAATTAGCATAATTACAATGAGGAGCCCTCAAAATGGTGGTGGCAATTATTTAGGCTCCGGTAGTATCCAGTATCTCGGGCCAGAAGTCAGCCCTACGACCTAGTCCATCCTAGTCCCCATTCCTTCCTGAGCAGCAGATGCTCCGTTGAAGCCTTCCATTTCTTAGTGTTTGTTGACTATATATCCTCATGTTTCTTGATGTCTGGGTTGCTGTGATTTCGTGCGATTGTTGTTGCTGCTGTTGCGGTATACTGCACCTTGTTTAAGCAATATTAGCGGACGGTGCTTTCGTTTCCAATACCACTTGTGTGAACAGTCGTATTCATTTCGATCTTTCTGCCCTCGGCCGACATGACGTGAGTTCTGAGCCCTTGCTCTAAACTCAAAACCCCATCATCCCTTCCAGAATCTTCAAATCAACCCCAACCCCCAAACAGCTCTGAACCCTAACAGCGAAAACCCGATACCCTAAACCCTGAAAAAGCAAAAGGCAGTGCAACAGCCCAGGTTCCCACAGCTTCAATTTGCGGGTCATCATAGAAACACCAAAAAGATCGTAAGGGTCGAGGGTTTCCCATCCTTAACAAACCCCGAATCTGAACCTGAAGCACTGAAACCCCTTGCAAAACCTGTTACTCGCTTCAAGGTTGCGAAATCTGTGAACCCTAAACCCAAAACCCCTAAACCCCAGATCCCACACCCCTAAACCCTTAGCCCTGAATACGGACTCGACATGCCCAGGCTCCTCACAGGACCGTTCGGTATGTTGGCACTGACTCTCGGCCTGGCTATAGGTTTCATAAGGGGGGGCCTAAGGGCATCCGTTATTTTGGACTGCAGGTTTCTCGGGCTTCTGGGTATAAGGTCTACCTTATCCCTGAATAACCTACCTGTTTAGGGTATAATGATGTCCCTATATAAGTCCTCAAAAAGGTAGGTTCTGCAAAGCATAAGGTGTAGGGGCTTAGGATTCGGGGTTACACCCTACACTTCAACCCCTGGACCCTAACCCTAACCCCAAAACCCTAACCTCTCACCCCTAAAGCCCAAGGCCGTGCAAGGCCCATCCGGGCAGAATACCGAGCAAATTCGACATCCCTGAGGGCAGTTCTCAAAATACATGGCATCCTTTTTACAAGGGTGCCTAATACTAACCCTAAACCCTAAATCCTAAGAACCCTATAAACCCTAATCCCTTGAGAAAAAGACGTTAAGCCCTAATTGAGAGAATTGCCCATGAGGTTCCTCACCGGCACCTCGCTGAATTCTGCGCAGCTGGCAGTATGGCCGTGCGGCCTAGTCCTGATGAAGGCCGTGTGGGTGTCTATACATATACATATATATTTATGCATACATACATACATATGTATGTGTGTGTATATATATATATATGTATGATGTGTATATGTATGTATGTATGTACGTATGTATGTAGGTATGTGTGTATGTGTGTATGTATGTGTATATATATATATATATATACATATATTCATAAATACAGAATATAGAGTTTATGGTTTGGGATTTAGGGTTTTTTTTATATAAATGTGATATTCATATGCATTGTTCATATGTATAGGTAGATAGACAGACGGAGAGGGAGAGAGATACATAGATAGATAGCTGGACAGATAGATCGATGGTTCGAAGTGAAATGTCTGTCACATTGTGTCTGTTGGCGCGAATGCAGCTCTTCTGCTTTTCTTGATGATGTTCTGTTGTTCCATTACTACTGTACTGTGCGAATATAGTGAATATTGCTGTTGTTCGTTTTCTTACATTTGTAGCCATGGTGTTGCTTGTTTTGTTCTTGTAACGTCCTTGATCTTGTGCTGATTACCATTATTACTGTAGCAGTAGCAGTAGCAGTAGTAAGTGGAGTCCTAGTAGGAGTCCTACTAGTAGCAGTAGTAGTAGTAGTAGCAGCAGCAGCAGCAGCAGCAGTAACAGTAGTAGTAGGAGTAGGCGCAGGAATAGCATTGTTAATATTATTAGCAGTAGTAGTAGTAGTAGTAGTAGTAGTAGTAGTAGTAGTAGTAGTAGTAGTAGTAGTAGTAGTAGTAGTAGTGGTAGTGGTAGTAGTACTAGTACTAGTACTAGTACTAGTACTAGTATTAGTACTAGTACTAGTAGTAGTAGTAGTAGTAGCAGTAGCAGTAGCAGTAGCAGTAGCAGTCGTGGCAGTGGTAGTGGTAGTGGTAGTGGGGGTTGTAGTGGTAGTGGTAGTGGTAGTGGTAGCGGTAGTGGTAGTGGTAGTGGTAGTGGTGGTGGTAGTGGTAGTGGTAGTGGTAGTGGTATTGGTAGTGGTCGTGGTGGTACTGTTAGTGGTAGTGGTAGTGGTAGTGGTCGTGGTCGTGGTCGTGGTCGTGGCAGTGGCAGTGGTCGTGGTCGTGGTCGTGGTCGTGGTCGTGGTCGTGGTCGTGGTGGTGGTGGTGGTGGTGGTGGTGGTGGTGGTGGTGGTGGTGGCATGGCGGTGGTGGCATGGCGGTGGTGGCACGGTGGTGGTAGTGGTAGTGGTAGTGGTAGTGGTAGTGGTAGTGGTAGTGGTAGTGGTAGTGGTAGTGGTAGTGGTAGTGGTAGTGGTAGTGGTAGTGGTAGTGGTAGTCGTGGTGGTGGTGGTGGTGGTAGTGGTAGTGGTAGTGGTAGTGGTAGTGGTGGTGGTAGTGGTAGTTGTAGTGGCAGTGGTAGTGGTAGTGGTAGTGGTAGTGGTAGTGGTAGTGGTAGTGGTAGTGGTCGTCGTCGTCGTCGCGGTGGTGATAGTAGCAGCAATAGCAGGTTCATTGTTTTTGTTGATGTTGTTTTTGCTGTGGTTGATGATGATGTTGTTGCTGTTAGTTAAGTTGTTGTTGTTATTGTTATTGTTGTTGTTGCTTCTACTGCTGCTGCCTCTGCATCTGTGTTGTTGTTGGTTGTGTGGTGACTCTGGCAGTGGCGGTTGTGGCGGCCTTGGTGGTAGTGGTTATACACTAGTGCTCTTTACGTTTTTGATGTTGTCTTCTTTTCCGTGGTCACTTTCTGGCCGGGAGGTGGCTGAAGTCTGCAGTTCGGACACGATAGTTGAGAACCGTGCGCTGCCAGGTTGTGGTTTGCGCCTACCTTAGCTATGCCTTCGGCACGCTGCTCTTAGGCAAGCACGACGCACCCAGACAGCAGTGAGCCATGAACTTGGTAATTTTGGGTCGTGGGCTACGGTGCTGGGCAAGAGAGAGCGAGGGTAGCCAGTCGTTGCCGTAGGCATCGTCGAACTCACAGATGTAGCGGTCATTTGCCGGCATGCTTTTGATTTCGGGATTTGCGTGTGGTAATGAGACGCAGGTGCCGGCTGCTATCTCGTAGCCTTTCCAAGTAAACCGCCATGACTGGGACAGCCTACGAATCAGAGCTTGGTGTTGCACTTTTCGTCGACGGTTTGAGCGGCGGCATCGTGTAGAGGTCTAACATGTTCTCATCGCTTGTATGGCTAATTTCCGGGCTCAAAACATGTACACATAGATGATCCTAACCCGACCCCCCTAAACCCTAGACCCTAAGCCTTAAAACCCAAAAAAACCCTAAACCCTAAACCCTACGCCCCTAGACCCTAAGGTTTGGCAGCTAGCCCTAGAAGCCCTGACGCCAGCGACCTCAAGTCGAAAGTCCGTTTGGTGTCCTGTTCCGGACATTTTCATATTTGAGGCTAGCCGGTGTCTTGTGCGAGGGCTTAATGTCGGGGCCATAGTATATGAAATAACTAGGGTTTTGGGGATCCTTGTTATGAATACAGTACAGTTGATATGCACCCAAACCCTATTCGAATTATTAAGGCCCCTACATTATTGAAGGAGCTTCAGGTTGTGAGAATCTTTCATCCGTAGTTCAACACCCCCGCAGCTCCGAACCCAAACCTCCAAAATCTTCACAAACCCTGAACCCTAAACCCTGAACCCCTGAACCCCTAAGCCTAAACCCTGAACCCCTAAACCCCCAAACCCTAAACCCCTAAACCCTAAGCCCAAAGCCTCAACTCTATAGCTGCTTAGCACCTGCAAACCTCAAACCCCCCACGTCCCTAAAATCCAAACTTCCGTACACCCTGTATAGTCCCTGAATTACCGAGACTATTTCGGGGGGTTCCCTCTTATATTTATATAGTCCCCAAACCCTATTCTAATCATGAAGGACCCTGTAGTACACTCGAAACCCCGTCCTAAAGTCCAAACTTCCGTAGATTGGGGGTTACTTGTTGCGAGTGTTATAGTCCCAAAACCCCTATTCTAATTATTATGGCCGCTGTAGTACACCCTAAACCTTAACCCCGAAGAAAACCTACATTTTTAAGGACTTATATAAAGAAATCATAATAAGGAACCTTAAAAAGATAGGTTATTCAGGGTTAAGGTAAGCCCTGAAGCCCAAGACTCCGGAAATGCTTTTCGCCGTCGGGTGCTTTGTAGGGAATGAGGGAATCGATCCCTATATATAGTAGTCCCTGTATACTCCTATAGTAGTCCCTGTATATTCCTTAATAATTCCTATAGTAGTCCCTATATATTCCCTAATAATTCCTATAGTATTCCCTAGCTGTTCCCTAATAATTTTAACAGTCTCCATAATCCATTCCCCCATTCCCTACTAAGAACCAGACAGTTCAGGCTGGCCCGGAGAAAGCCCTTGGAGACTTTACCTTCTTCTATGGCGCACCTTTGCTGCATGTTTACTAGACATGAATGCCTGAATAGTTAACAGTACTACGTACTACGGTGGATGATATAAATCCTGCATTACCCATAATCAGGAATATATGGGAATTATGGTATATTCCTTGTTATGGGTCATGCAGGATTTATATCATCAACAGTAGTGACCAGTATGTAGGGAGTCTAGGGCTGCGGTTTGGGTTCCAACAGGGTTTACATGCGGGGTCCTCTAACCCCACTAAACCCCGAACCAAACGCCATAAAACACCCTATAACGTTGACAGGCCCCGAGACACTAGACCACAAAAACCCTCAAGCCCCTAAATGACTAACCCTACCTTAACCCCGAAGAACCTACATTTCAAAGGACTTATATAAAGAAGTCATAAAAAGGAACCCTAAAGCCTAAAAACGTAGGTTATTCAGGGTTAAGGTATACCCTAAACCCTAAATCCTTCAACACCCTAAGCCCAACGCCTCCCCTCCCAAACTCCAGGCAATCCCCACCAGCAGTGCGCCGATCCTCTTTGCCAGCAGGCATTCGGATTTGTTGGATGTCGGACTTGCATGGTTTTTAGTTTGGGGTTTAGAATTTAAGTACCTTAAACTACCATAACTGACTAAGTAATTTTGTTCTTATCATAAGCCCTATATGTATTTTATAGGAATCCTCCAGAAAAGCAGGTGTTGGTGTAGGTTGAGTAGAAGCTTGAAGCTTTGCGTTCGCGACGGGATCGGTTCTCAGATACTCGATGAAGGTCAAGGCGGCAACGAGGCAGGTGCCATGCTATAAGGGGTTTATGGTTTGGGTGGTTAACCTCTACAGAGCCGTTTCAGGAACCCTTAAAGGAACCCCGTTTTCTCATCAGTGAGGCCCCGCCATTTGGTTTTCGTTTTTTGAGTTTGATGATTGCTAAGTACCTTAGATCTCAATGGCTCCCCTTGAACCCGAAGCCCGAAATCCTAAACCCTTAAACCCGAAACCTTAAACCATGACGGTGCCAATTGAAAAGGCAAGCCGAGGGAGCCTTTTGGTGATGTTTTATGAAGAGAAAGGGCACGGGACCCACAAGATTACTACTACTACTACTACTACTGCTACTACTACTACTACTCCTTACTACTACTACTACTACTACTACTACTACTACTACTACTACTACTACTACTACTACTACTACTACTACTACTACTACTACTACTACTACTACTACTACTACTACTACTACTACTACTACTACTACTACTACTACTACTACTACTACTACTACTACTACTACTACTACTAACAACAACAACAACAACACAACAACAACAACAACAACAACAACAACAACAACAACACAACACAAAACAACAACAACAACAACTGATACCACCACCACCACCACACCACCACCACCACCACCACCACCACCACCACCACCACCACCACCACCACCACACCACCACCACCACCACCACCACCACCACCACCACCACCACCACCACCACCACCACCACCACCACCACCACCACCACCACCACCACCACCACCACCACCACCACCACCACCACCACCACCCACCACCACCACCACCACCACCACCACCACCACCACCACCACCACCACCACCACCACCACCACCACCACCACCACCACCACCACCACCACCACCACCACCACCACCACCACCACCACCACCACCACCACCACCACCACCATTACCACCACCATTACCACCACCATTACCACCACCATTACCACCACCACCATTACCACCACCACCACCACCATTACCACCATTACCACCACCACCATTACCACCACCACCATTACCACCACCACCATTACCACCATTACCACCATTACCACCATTACCACCCTTACCACCCTTACCACCATTACCACCACCACCACCACCGCCACCACCACCACTACTACTACTACTACTACTACTACTACTACTACTACTACTGCTACCCTAAAGCTTAAACCGTTCTACTACTTCTTGTTCTCCTACTACTCTGCCACGAAACGTGCTGAGCTTGTTAAGGAGCTTGAGCTATCAGAAGAGGGTTTGGGCTGACGGTTTAGAGTTTAGGGCTTTGGGTTGTAGGGGTTTAGGGTTTTAGAGGTTTAGGGGTTTCGATTTTAGAGGCTTAGGGTTTCAGAGGTTCAGAGGTTTTGGATGGTTTGGGCTCAGAGTTTTAGAGGGTTTGGGTTATAGGCCTTTCGAGGTTTAGAGTTTCTGCGTTTTGGGGTTTTAGAGGTTTAGGGGTTTTGGGTTTGGGGTTTTAAAGTCTTGGATTTAGGGTTTTTAAGTTTTGGATTTAGGGTTTTTAAGTTTTGGATTTAGGGTTTTTAAGTTTTGGATTTAAAGGGTTGTAGGTTTTAGGCGTCGCGGCTCGAGCGAGATTGGCTCTGCATTCTCCTCTAGGAGTAGCAGGGCCTTTTCGTATACCCGACCCCAGCCCTCTCCTCGCAATTTCGGTTGCTCGAGGGCGCTGCAGTCTGGTTCCAGGTAACCTCTGCGTGTGGCGGTTGCCACTTTATCTTCCTGCTCTTACCGCTGCAGTCTGTTTCCGGTAACCTCTGCGTGTGGCGGAGTGCCGCATTATCTTCCTGCTTTACCTGCATTAGGTTTTTCGCTGCCATTTGTTTGGCCGACAAACCTGGTACATAGTGGTTTCCTTCACGTGGGCTTTTTGCCAAGGGTCTTGCCCGCCCTCCGGCTTCGTCGCTTCCGGGGCCTGGCCTCTCAGTGAGTCTTTCGAGGGCCTCGATGGCTTCGGACAAGTTCTTCCTTACAGAGGCTGGACAAGTCACCACTTCTTCATCTTCTTTCTGCAACTGCTGGTAGCAAGGTGGTGGCGCTGAACGCTCTTGCGTGGCCTCGTCCCTCTGAGCTCGTCTCTCTGACTGTCTCCTTTCTGCGTTGTTTCCGCTAGTGCTCGTCACGGTCGTCACGCTACTGCTCGCGGTCTGGCCCACTGGGCGGCAGTGTGACATGCATCATGCTTTTCTTTGCTTTTGAGCCGTTGTCCGCCAGGTTGAGCTGCGCTGGCCGTACGCCTCGCGACGCTCCCTGGCCGGCTGTGCTTGGCTCCCGTCGAGCGCTTGCCTCTGGTGTTTTGCTCCGGGCTTGCCTCCTCGCGCGATGTGGTCTTATCCGTCCTTCGGATGACGGCCCCTCGCTTTTGTACAGTTTTTGTACAGTTCTGCTCTTTGTTTAGGTTCTGGGCCGCGACCCTACAGCAGGGTCGCTTTTCGGCCTAATTGCATGCATGATGGCACAGGATTCCCTTTGGCCCTGAGTGAGTGAGTGAGTTGTAGGTTTAGGGTTTAGGACCCCAGGCCGCAATCCCGTCGACGTTCGTTGCCCTGCAACCCGAGAGCCTTGACCTGGAGAGATCCCGACGCCGGGTCGCTTTCAAGCCTCCGAAATACACCCCAAACGGCCTATATTATATATTCAACTGGATAGAAAAACTCCAGAAACACCTACAGATTTAGATTTACGGCTCCTACACACCTATTCCTAAACCTTTAACTCTAAACGCCGCACTGCCGGAGGTTTGACCCCGAGGCAGCAGAGCTCATGGCCACAGCCGTACTCTTTGGACTCATCCTCGCAGGTCCTATCATGTGTCTCTTCCAGGTTAAACCCAAAATCCCAAACTCGGAATCCTAAGACGTCACTAGAATGGTTGGGGCTTTGGGCGTAGGTAGAATTTAGATCTCAGGCTGTTCTGGTTTCCTGTCGGGACAAAAGGGCACACAAGCGGGCACTTGAACTCTAAAGCCTATAAAGCCAACCCTAACCCCATCCCCGCGCAGGGATGTTGCCTTCAACGTTTTGTCCTCAGATGCATGTTTCGGCCCCGAAATCAGGTTTACATAGGACGTTTAGACTCTGGACTCAGGGTGCAGAATTTGGCATGAGTCCCTACAGAATACCCTTACGCCATGCTTTTATTTTGAGATCTCCTTAGCAGATGGGTTCTAAACCCGATCGGAAGCATAGCAAATTAGCGGTCCCTTCTTAGGGGTCCTTATAAGCAGAACAGCGTGCGCAAGCGTGTTGCTCTTTGTCAGAAAATTTCGGACCAACTGTCCGCTCGACGGTCTATGTTAGGATCCTTGACTGTCCCTTAAACCCAATAAATCCTAGGCCCTAAGCTCCCCCCCACCCCGAACAAGACGTAAACCTCAAATTTTCGGGTTACGGGTTTGCGAGGATCGCGCTCAATTCCGAAATAGCCCCAAGAGGCCTCTGCACCCAATGAGCTCTACATCCCGACACCTCATGCCCGCACAATACATGGACCAAAGTATGTTGTGAGATGCAGACCATATAGAATACAAGGTGTGTGTGTGTGTATATATGTATATGTATGTACATATATATATATATATATATGTAAATGTATATGTATGTGCGTATGTGTGTGTGACCCTGGATCCCATCTCCGACTGAAACACAGGTCGCCTTTGCAGGGTTTATAGGGCTTGGGCTGCGCGTCCGAGGTTTGTCACTGCATACTCTCTGAACGAGTCGGGGAACTCGGACCAAAGTATGGAAGCCGGGCTGCATCACGGGAATGATTTTAAGGTTTAGGGTTATCTAAGTGGATTGCTAAAGGCCCACTTCAATTTCCCCTTTCTGTCAGAGCCAACCATCTGTTGGAACTGTTGTGGGTCTGTTTCACTATGGGTGCCATTGTTGTTTCGGGATACTTCAGCCTATACTCTAAGCCGTAAGCCCTCAACCCTCAACAAGTTTAACACTGTATAATACTATATATATATATATGTATATGCATACATCTATACATGCATAATGTGTTCATAATGTATTGTGATATAGCGCAAGGTACGTTATCGCAAAATGAGCCATGTACCGAAACCCTAAACCCTTAGCCCCCTAAACCCCTAATTTCGAAATTCCTAAACCCTAAACCCCCCAGCCCTGAACCCTAAACCCTAAACCCACATAGGCCTGCCTCAGTCGAGGCTTCCTAGACCGTATGCGGGAATAGAAAGAGGCCCAAAAATCGAGGCTTCCTAGACCGCCTGCGGGAATAGAAAGAGGCCCAAAAAAAACCTAAGCCCAAAATCACATGAGACTCCGGTCCCCGAGGCCGCCCTCACCAGGATTCAGTTCAGCGCGGATGCCGCCAGCATCCTTGCAGGCGCAGGGTTAGGGGATTTACCCAGACTTAACGGATCATGGGTTATAATTCGGGTAACTATGCTTATAACCCCAATTAAGGTACGTATAACCTTACTTACCAAGCCCCATGATCCTCCAGGTTGGCCCCATAGTAGTTCCCCACATCACTGTGTGGGGTTCTTACTTTTTGGGGCTGTCCCGCCTCCTCCTCCTCCTCCTCTTCCTCCTCCTCCTCCTTCTCCTCCTCCGCCTCCTCCTCCGCCTCCTCCTCCACAGACACACTCACACACACACACACATGTACACACAAGACCCGGGCCACACTTACACACACACACACACACACATGTACACACAAGACCCGGGCCTGCTCTGGGCAAGGCTCTTCCGCGACTAAAGACCCTCCCGGCCTGCTCTGGCCAAGGCCGCGCGCGCGCTGGGGGCGAGACTCTTCCGCGACTAAAGACCCTCCCGGCTGCTCTGGCCAAGGCCGCGCGCGCGCTGGGGGCGAGACTCTTCCGCGACTAAAGACCCTCCCGGCCTGCTCTGGCCAAGGCCGCGCGCGCGCTGGGGGCGAGACTCTTCCGCGACTAAAGACCCTCCCGGCCTGCTCTGGCCAACGCCGCGCGCGCGCGCTGGGGGCGAGACTCTTCCGCGACTAAATCCCCTCCCCGGCCTGCTCTGGCCAAGGCCGCGCGCGCGCTGGGGGCGAGACTCTTCCGCGACTAGAGGCCTGCTCTGGCCAAGGCCGCGCGCGCTGGGGGCGAGACTCTTCCGCGACTAAAGACCCTCCCGGCCTGCTCTGGCCAAGGCCGCGTGCGCGCGCTGGGGGCGAGACTCTTCCGACTAAAGACCCTCCCGAGACTCTTTCCGCGACTAAAGACCCTCCCGGGCCGCGCGCGCGCTGGGGGCGAGACTCTTCCGCGACTAAAGACCCTCCCGGACCCGCTCTGGCCAAGGCCGCGCGCGCCCTGGGGGCAAGACTCTTCCGCGACTAAAGACCCTCCCGGGCTGCTCTGGCCAAGGCCGCGCGCGCCCTGAGAGCGAGACTCTTCCGCGACTAAAGACCCTCCCGAGCCTGCTCTGGTCAAGGCCGCGCGCGCGCTGGGGGCGAGACTCTTTCGCGACTAAATCCCATCCCCGGCCTGCTCTGGCGGAAGCCGCGCGCGCGCTGGGGGCGAGACTCTTCCGCGACTAAATCCCTTCCCCGGCCTGCTCTGGCGGAGGCCGCGCGCGCCCTGGGGGCGAGACTCTTCCGCGACTAAATCCCCTCCCCGGCCTGCTCTGGCCAAGGCCGCGCTTCCGCGACTAAATCCGCTCCCCGGCCTACTCTCTGCTCTGGCGGAAGCCGCGCGCGCGCTGGGGGCGAGACTCTTCCGCGACTAAATCCCCACCCCGCGCCTGCTAGCGGAAGCCGCGCGCGCGCTGGGGGCGAGACTCTTCCGCGACTAAATCCCCTCCCCGGCCTGCTCTGGCCGAAGCCGCGCGCGTGCTGGGGGCGAGACTCTTCCGGACTAAATCCCCTCCCCGGGCGGCGAAGGCCGCGCGCGCGCTGGGGGCGAGACTCTTCCGCGACTAAATCCCCTCCCCGGCCTGCTCTGGCGGAAGCCGCGCGCGCGCTGGGGGCGAAACTCTTCCGCGACTAAATCCCGTCCCCGGCCTGCTCTGGCGGAAGCCGCGCGCGCGCTGGGGGCGAGACTCTTCCGCGACTAAATCCCCTCCCCGGCCTGCTCTGGCGGAGGCCGCGCGCGCGCTGGGGGCGAGACTCTTCCGCGACTAAATCCCCTCCCCGGCCTGCTCTGGCCAAGGCCGCGCACGCAGACACACACAGACACACACCGACACACACAGACACACACCGACACACACACACACACACAGACAGACACACACACAGACAGACACACACACAGACACACACACAGACACAGACACACACAGACACACACAGACACACACAGACACACACAGACACACACACACACACACACACACACACACACACAGACACACACAGACACACACCGACACACACAGACACACACCGACACACACCGACACACACCGACATACACAGACACACACAGACACACACAGACACACACAGACACACACAGACACACACAGACACACACAGGACACACACAGACACACAGAGACACACACACAGACACACACAGGACACACAGACACACAGAGACACACACACACACAGACACACACAGACACACACAGACACAGACCGACACACACAGACACACAGACACGCAGACACGCAGACTCGCAGACACGCAGACACGCAGACACGCAGACACACAGACACACAGACACAAAGACACACAGACAGACACGCAGACACACAGACACACAGACACAAAGACACACAGACACAC
The DNA here is from genome assembly GCA_905221615.1 of Symbiodinium sp. CCMP2592. Taxonomy (NCBI): domain Eukaryota; class Dinophyceae; order Suessiales; family Symbiodiniaceae; genus Symbiodinium; species Symbiodinium sp. CCMP2592. The sequence continues at coordinate 631,795 of CAJNDT010003713.1, forward strand.
AGACACGCAGACACCCAGACACCCAGACACACAGACACACAGACACACAGACACACAGACACCCAGACACACACTCACACACTCACACACTCACACACTCACACACTCACACACTCACACACTCACACACTCACACACTCACACACACACACACACACACACTCACACACTCTCTCTCTCTCTACACTCGCACACCACACATGCACACATCATACACCCTACACCCACGTACGCACTCACAGCAGCACTCACTCATTCGTTCACTCACACACTCATTTACTCCCTCACTCATTTACTCTTCTGCACCTTTGTGTTCTATATGAATGTATGATCTTCACATGTGGGGTTATCCGGTCCTTTAATTCTTTTTGGGATTATCTTATAGAATTTCTAAACACGAACCCCCAAAAAGAATTACTATGGGGCCTATAGGTATAGTCAAAGCCAGAAAGTTGGAACATCAGCATCCGATCGCCCCGGTATAGGGTTCAGGGTTTGGGGATTCAGCCTTTAGGGTTTGGTATCTAGGGACTCTATTATTCAGAGATTTGGGTTCAGGGTTTAGGGGTTTCAGAAGAGTACCAGGGGGCAACCCCTCCTCTACCCTGCAGGGGACAGGGGTCGATCTCACCGAATTCGCAGTCGGAACGGTCAGCGATAATCTTCAGCATTTTGCAGTATTTCTAATCACGCAGGATGTTTCGTCGATCTGTGCACGAGTTTGAGCTGAACTGTTTTGTATGTATACCTATACTTTCCAATGCAGTTCCTTTTTAGGGTTACCTTATAGAATCCTGAATATCAAACTGGCGGAGCCATACAAGGAACTACGAAACGAGAACCCTAAACCCGAAAGGAAGCCAATGACCTGCAGCAAGCCAAAGAGCAGTTTCATCGCCACTGTGTTATGGAACCGCGAACGCTGCCAACCTTATTCTTCACCCACCTAGAACACATCTGCACCGTCTACACCTAAAAGCAACGACAGCATCTAAAGCAATATCGTCCACAGGCGTCCGCAAATGCCTCAGAGCAAGCCTCTCAACCCGCAGCGCACTTAAGCCCAAACCCACAAACCCTTGGAGCATAAAAAAGCAAGCCAAAGGCCTGCGTCCAGGGTTGAGTTTTGAATGTATATATTAATCCACACATTAATGACCAAGTGTATATATATATATATGTGCACGTACATACACGCAACTATATATATATATATATACACATACATATATATATATATATATATATATGTATACACACCATATATATATATGTATATACACAGACATTCACATACATACATACATACATACAGACAGACAGACAGACAGATAGACAGACAGACACACAGACATACATGTATTTATATGTCTGTACAACATATGTGTATGTATAGACATATAGACATGCAGAGGTTTACGGTTTAGGGTCGCCTTGGCGAGGCATCTTTTTCATGAGCACTTTGGCGTTGATACATCGCCAGTGGCGCCTTGACTGCATGAGCAAACAAGTTAATTACACGCAGGCATCGTAAATCCTTCGCAGGTTTAGGGGTTTAGGGTCTGGGGTTTAGGGTTGGGGGTTTAGGATGACCAGCCTACATCACCAATGACCCAAACACCCAAAGACTTGATTGGGGATAAACAAGTTACCAAAGCAAACACGTTGTCGCGCTTCCGGTAGCTGGCGCTCGAAGTAGGGATGCCCCGCACACACTGTGCACACATGCTGAGCAGCTGCAAATGCCGACGCTGCTGCTGAGCTGCTGTTGCCGCCGCCGCCGCCAAAAGACGCAAAAGATTCACATTACCCACTGCCATGTTCATCAATATTATCTGCATCATCCTTGTCCATGCCATCATCAAAATCATTATCGTCATCATCGTCAACATAGCCATCATTGTCATCGTCGTCGCCTTTCATGTTGCGCAGATTGTTCATCTTCTTGCCCGCCAGACCGTTGTCATCTTCTGGATGAGCGCCATGGTCACCCTCATCATCGCTGTTACAAAACAATCGCCACCATTGTCATCGTGTCCTTCGCGTCCTCTTCATGATTGCCACCATTGTCGTCAGCAGCATCTCCGTTGGGATCGTCACCGTCACGATGCGGAGAACCCAGGCCCCCATGACTTATGAGATGTACCTTGACATATGGGAGTTTCCGAAAATGGGGGAGCCTAATACAGTACCCTAAATAGTAGGATCCTTATTACAAGGACCCCCAAAATAAGGTACCCCTACTTTTCGCAAACTCTCATACAGGGGAACTCCAGAAAGTTGGAATATGGTTTCATGGTAGGAGACCCTATAATTTACCGTAGAAGGGTTAGGATAATCATATTCCAACTTTCTGGCTTTTACCTTATGAAGGTACGCTTCTACCAACTTTAATGCGGGTTCGGAGTCTCTAGGTTCGGCCTTACTTGGAGGATCATGGGACTTAGTAAGGTTCCTTAAAGGGCTCCTTAAAGGGATCTATAGGGGTCCTTAAAGGGATCTATAGGGTTCCTTAAAGGGATCTATAGGGTTTATGGTTTAGGGTCTACTTGGGAGGATCATGGGACTTAGTAAGTGAGCCTACAAGTACCTTAATTGGGGTTATAAGTAGTTATAAGTACAGTTACCCTAATTATTACCCTAGTATTTAAGTCCCATGATCCTTTAAGTATGCATCATCTTCGGGGTTTTTCCCCGGGCAGCGCCCACAACCCGAAGATAGCTGCAAGGTAGCTTCAGCATCCCAGGGTCTTTGAGAAAAGAAGGGCAGCCTCGTTTTCCATCCCAAAACGTAGGAGCACCACAATTCTCCTCCGAATAACCCTAAGGAGATCGAGGGCTTAGGGTGGTTACCACACCCCCATATGCATCAACACGGAACCGACCTTTCAAGCTGCTGCAGTCACTGCTTGGCATGTTTGTAAAGCGAGCGCCCAAGCCACGAGCTGTGAGCTTATGTGAGCGTCGCTTGTTATCAGGTGTGATTAGCTCCTGAACTGTAGGACAGGGTTTGGTTAATGGCTTCTTATTTGTGTTCTATGAGGGTTTCTAGGGTTCCGTAAGGGTTACAGACAGGCCCTAAACCCTAAACCCTAAAGTTGCCTGTCTTCGACTTCGAAGACTCAGGAACTTCAGATGTCCGGCGAAGCAGATGCTCGCAACTGGTTGGAAGAGAGTTGTGTCCCTAAGTATATGGGGTCAAGGGTGTAGAGTTTAGGGTATAGGGCTTCGATTCTAAGGTTTGGGATTCAGGGTCTAGCATGGGTTTTGGGTCTAGGGTTTAAAGTCTAGCACGTTGGGGTCTTGATGACGAGTCATACCGTTCCGTACAGCTCGTGCTTTATTTAAATGAAACGAGGTTGACCAGGTCATGCTATTCCTTACGGTTCTAATTACTTCTTCAAAAGTGCCTAGTCATACTAATTACTCCGCACGGCTGTTTACTCTATCTTTCGGACCCCTCATAGAGACCTTAGACGTAGAGCCGTTTATGTAAAGAACCCTTATGATAACCCTCTAAACCCTAAACCCTAAACCGATTCTGTTTCTTTAGCCCGGGCGTATTATCTGCCGGTTCGGCGGGACTGCTCTGCTTCAGGAGGTTGAGTTATTTTCATCTTCGAGGGACTACTTGCGAGGTTCATGGGTAGTTATAAGTGGGGTTATAAGTCCCTAGTAATTAAGGGTTATAAGTATAGTTACTATGAGTGGTGTTATAAGGCTTGCTTCCAGCGCAGAATGGATCTGGGCTTGAGGCCCAAACGCTAGACCCGAAGTCTTGTAATTTGCCGTGGCGGTAGCACTGCCAACAGCAGCCCTATGTCCCAAACCCTAAACCGTAGCAGTAGCAGTAGCTGTCCGAGGATTTCAGGACACCGGCTCACTGCGATGACGAGTGCAACCACAACCACTGCCAACCATCATATGGCTCCTACTGCCGTAGGTATCAGAAATGCTGCGCTCGTAACCTGAGCATGAGTAATTACCAGAAATTGCGAGGAAAACAACGCTGACGGATACTTATGGTTGCGCTAGCAGCAGGATTGCAGTTGGGATTGTTCCTCTAAGACTCTAAGGTGCTTCAGGAGCTTTCTTGGAGGGTCATGGGACTTAGTAAGTATGGTTATAAGTAATTACCCTAGTTGGGGTTATAAGTATAGTTACCCTAATTATAACCCTAGTTACTAAGTCCCATGATCCTTTGAAGTTCCCTTTAAAAAATCTGGTGGCGTAGACCAACCCCACAGCCTGAAATAGTGTCAGCGCTTAAGTAAATCCATATGGGAGTTTCCGAAAATTAGGGTACTTTATTCTGGGCCCTTATAATAAGGATGCTGCTATCTAGGGTGCTATACTAGGGTCCCATATTTTCGGAATCTCCCATATACTATTTTGAGGGTTCCTTATTGTGATTATAGTATAATGTGCCCCAACACCCTATTTTAACTATTCAGGCACTCAGATTAGGGTCGAGGCTTTTCTCCTTTAGGGTTTAGGACTGCTTACGGTTTTGGGACTGTTTGGGGTTTAGGACGTTTTAGGGTTTAGAGTTTAGGGGTTATAGGGTTTAGGGTTTAGGAGGCAGCTTAGGTTTAGGAGTTTAGGGTTGGAGTTTAGGGGTTATGGCCCAGGCATGGTATGGCATCGTAGTCCTGTGCTACAACATCGTTTCGATCACCTCGAACCCGATTGTGTGCCTTCGTCCGATTGAGATGTGCTCAGAGGTCGATTACACCCTACACCGAGATACTTGAGTCATACCACTAAAGCCCAATCCCCAAACCCTCAAACCCATTTAGGGTTTAGGGTTTTAGGGGTTTAGGGTGTACGGTTTAGCTGGTGTAAGACCATACAGAAACCCTGTTCAGGGGCCTTGAAAGGCCTTGGCAAATCAATACTTATCAGCAGAAGAAGTCGGTTTTGGAGAACCCCCAAGCGCTTCTGTGAAAGTACAATACTATTTTGGGGGGTTCTCTATTATAATCACAGCATAGTCGGCCCCAAAACCCTATTCGAATTTTTAAGGCCCCTGTAAGAGCAGACTGCACGAAGAGTTTTGGCATGAGCGCAGGTACGTTTAAGGCTTGAGGCTTTGTGGCTTCCGGATCAGTCCTTCTGGGTGCCGGGCTTAGGGTTGGTGCAGTATGCACCGTAGATACAGCGGGCGCTCTCCCTGAGCCCCTGAGCATGTTATAAAAAGCTTCAGAAGAAGGATCGGTTCATGCCAGCGTCGGGTCGGTCGGCAAGTTGTGCGTAGGGTTTAGGGCGAAGTTCCAGTACGTTGTATCCGACTTCGCATCCAGGTACCTCCACTGGACTCAACAGCTGCCATATGGGTAGTGGTAAGATTAGGATCCCCTTAAGTGTCTTAAAAGAGGGTGCCGTACTGTTTTGGGGGCCTCAACAGGGACCCTCAGTACCCGCAAGGTAACGGCCATGAACCCCGAACCCGGGCTTTTGAACCCTGAAGCTTGTCCGCCCGGTACCAAGTGAAGCTGGATGATCCCGAAGGCTTCTTGCACCTGTATCTATATATATATATATATATATATATATATATATATATATATATATATATATATAGATCTACCTATCTATATATATATATATGTATGTCTATCCGTGTATTTGCTTATACTGTGGTGTAGAGCTAGCCTATGCAGCAAAGACTTCGGCCATAACGGAGTTCCGAAGTAGGAAGCCACACAATGCAGAAGTCGCAGCTTCCTGGGATTGTGGGGTTGATACAGAGGCGGGTCGATGCTGCGCACTCCAAGCATAAACCGTAGAAGCCTTAAACTCCCCCAAATCACAGCAACGGGCGACAGTAAATCATTCATTACGAGAGCCCTAGACGCCTGAAGGCTTCAGGCTTCGCACCCGTAAAGCCCAGACCACATAATTCCTATCCTTATGAAAATCCTCTACGTAAAGGCTGGAATCCCTTCATAAATCTCTACGAGCATGATACAAGACCTTTCACTGCAGACATTCCGCAAGCAATTCCATGGTAAATCTGTGTGGCGATCCCAGAAACCTTTGCCCCAATAGCACAGCCCCCAAACAGGCCGACGGCCCCCTGAAGAACACCGGAGCTTGAGGGTTCAGGGTCGAGGATTGGTCTTGAGGGTTTAGGTTGGAGGATGAGGGTTGAGGGGCTATGGGAGTGTGTGGGTTTAGGGTTGAGGCTTAATGGCTTGGGGTTTGGTCTGTACGGTTTGGGTTAGAATGCCTGACTCACAGTCCCTCAAAGCCCTTTCCGAGGTCTGGTTACGTCTGCGAGGACTATCGGAAGGAGGATCAGTCCTCCCCGAGACTTAGCAATCTGTTGGGGTTTAGGGCTGCGGGTCTAGGGTTTAAGACCTACTTCTGTTGTGTTCTCTGGTTCGATAAAACGTGCATGGCTTTGACAGTGAAAGCTGTTTGGAGTCTGCTTCGTCTAAAGGTTGGTCAAAATGTGGGTTATTTGGGGTGCTCGAACCTCGAATGTCAACAATTTTATCTCTTTTTGGAAGCATCATTTGCACCGTTTGCCGAACAGTCACTTTCACTTCAAGTGCCAAGAACGGCCAAGCCGCAAAACACTAGAAGTCCGAATAAGTTGCACTTCCAAGTTTCAAAATGTTTCCTGCTGTTTCTATTACCAGTTTGAAAGCGAGTTTCAAACTTGTTACCAAGAGAAACCGCGAAAAAAAAATTCAAAGTCGAAGCAACGAGAGATCGCAGATTTCCGGTTTGTCTCCAGAAGTAACCCTTCAAAGCACTAAAATCGATAAACAGTAAGAGACCCAAGCCCTGGACCCCACAGCTTAAACCCAGACCCGGTTTAGGGTTTAGGGTTGGGCTTTGGGACATTTTATATCTCCGCTTATTGGGAGAGGATCTACTAGTATTTTTCAAAGGCTTTAAAGGCACCTCCTAGAAACCCTAACCCTGATCCCCAAAACCCACGTCAGATGAAAAGCCCAAGTCCGATGAGGATGGTTCTTGCTTTTGGCATGTTGCAGCACACCGCCTCGCTGATCAAGCTGGTGCTTCAGTGGATGTCCTTCGGACAGCCACAGCGGGTTCAGTTTCAGGGTTTAGGGTTGGGGGTTTAGGTAAGTTTAGGTTCGGCTTCCTCCGGCATTGTGCCTAAACCTTCAAGACTAAGACCTTAAGCTCGGCCCCAGTCGAACACCCTATCAACCCACAGACCCAAACCCGAACCCCCGAAGTTCCTTGCCCCCTGGAGTCCTCAAGCTCTAAGGGCTTAGTTGTAACCCAGACATCGAACGCTGCAGCTCACGTTGTTAATGCATGGGCTAGAACTGGCTTGAGCCTTAAGGTTATGGGTCCAAGTGCATTAGTTTCGGGTTTAGGGGCTTAGCCTCTCGGCTTTAGGATTTTGGGATTTAAGGCCTTCGGGCGACGAGCAGCCATCCATCCCCCAAAATGCAGAATTACCTAACTTAGCTTTCCTCAGAGCAAGTACCGAATAATCATAGACCCTCGTATATGGAGACCGCAAAGACTACTATCCTCAACGCAAGTACCTACTTATGAACGTCTCTATCAGGGTTTCACAATTTTTTGAAAATCCTGCTAGGAATGTGGGCGAAGCACCTCCTCTGCCTGGTCCAAAACCTCAAACCTGAAGGCCAAAAAGGGCCTCGACATCCTAGCTATAGTCTCCGCAGGAATTCTTCTCATTCTTTCATCTAAAGCCCAAGAGAATATTAAACACATGGTTTCAATTATGGTTCTAAGGGGGGTATAGCGAAACTGCGAAACCCCTGAGGCCCTGAACCCTAAACCCTCCTAAACCCCCAAGCCCTGAGCCCTCAACCCCTCAAAGCCAAGCCCTAAAGGGAACTCCAGAAAGTTGGAATATGGATTAATGGTAGGATCCCCTATAATTTACCTTATAGGGGTTACGATAATGATATTCCAACTTTCTGGCTTCTACTGTAGGTTAGTATGCGGGCCAGCGCAGTCCGTGAGCAATCCGACCATGCCGGCGCCGTGGTTGGAGATCATGGCAGGGTCTGGGCTCGCTTAGGTTCAGTTGGCAGTTTCTCTTTAAAGGAATCTATAGGCTTCCTTAACTGGATATAGGGTTTAGGGTTTAGGGTCTACTTGGGAGGATCGTGGGACTTAGCAACTAAGGTTATCACTACCTTAAAGTGGGGTTGTAAGTAGTTATAAGTATAGTTACCCTAATTATAACCCTAGTTTCTAAGTCCCATGATCCTTTAAGTAGGGTTGGGGATTTAGGGTTGAGGGCCCCTTTTGAAAGGACTTGAGTCCCTTACGTTTAGGGCTTAGGGTTTAGGGATCTTAAAGTTGAAGGACGGACTTTTACTTGGCTTTCCCGACATACCTCTAGTCTTTTAGGATTTTCTTATCGTTGTTCTTACAAAACGAAAAAATATTGTGTTGATTATGGCTCTAAAGGGGGGGTATAGATACCTTCATCCAACCTTCAGAGTCCTCCACTTTTCTAGCCAGAGCGGAGCTTCCTATTTCGAAGCACCTTGGGTCCAACTGGTACCCTCTGAGAACCCCAAACCCTCGACTTTTCTACCCCCGGCTTAAGTAAGGTTTAGGGCTTGCAGTTTAGGTTCAAGAGGTCTTGCTAGCATCTCCAAACGCTCTCTGGCCCTTTTGCACCAAGTTCAATTGCCTCCTCAAGGTCCTCTACCCCTAAACCCGGAACCTCTGAACCCTAAACCCCTAGATTTTGAATCCTGAGCCGGAAATCTTTCGTCTTAAACCTTAAATCCCCAACGCTTGAAACCTGTAGGCCTTAACCCAAAGCCCCACAGTCCCTCGACTCAGGTTTTCTTGCTGTGCGTCTGCATGGGTCTTTCGCTGATCCCGGCCTTTCTCGCCACGCCGAACACGCTGAGCCCAAGACTGTCCATGACTCCAAGGGTAAAAGGAGGGACCCTGAATAAGGACCCCCAGGTATATACCCTTAATATAGCTATTATATACCCATTATATAGCCCATTAATTATAGGGTAGGGGTCCCCATTAAGGGTCCATCCTTTTCCCCTTTGAACGACTTTTTCGAGTGGTTGCAGTCAACCCACCATAACCCGAAACTCTAAACCCTCGGCCCTATAAACCCTAGGCTCTGGATCATGCCTGATCCCGATAAGTATCCTTCTATAGGTGTTGGGCCGTCATTTTGCCAATTTTCTCTACTATTGGGTGTTTAGGTAGACGCGAACCTCAAACGCCATAGATAGAAGCCACCGAGCGCCTCTCCCAGGCATTATGAGGCTTCACCAGTAGGGCTCCTTGTGCACTTTTTTACTACAGCTCTCCCTGATTCAAGCTGAAAAGCAGGAAAAAATAGTGTACCCATGTGAATGCGCAGACGCTTTGGAACATAGGAAACTTTGAGAACCGAAGTCTGTTTCTGCAAAAGCATCCGAGGAACGAGATCTGCGGAAACAAGGCATCCCGGGTTTCAGGGCTTTAGGGTTGGGATGGTTCGGGTTCAGGGGTTCAGGGTTTAGAGTTTAGGGGTTTAGGGTTTAGATGTAGGGCTTCAGTGTGTATGGTTTGGTGTTTAGGGCCTTGTTCGCCAACGGGGCATCGCTGCCACTCTCTTTATCATTGTCGTGGTTTCGCTATGTTCGTCGCGGTGGCGGGTTCTGCTAGTGCTGTTGGAAACCATAAATGTGTATGATAACTCCTAGGCCTTAATCAAACCGTACCTATACACCCTGAACTCTAGCCCCTACACCCTGAGCAAGTCTGACTCGCCTTGATTGGACTTCGAAGCCAGGGAGGCTTAGGGTTGAGGGTTTAGGATTCATGCGCAGTTGCCCCTGTTTCAGATCCGATATACGCAGTAGACAGACCGAATGATTGGCACCTTCCTTACGTAAACGGCTCCAGCCCCAAACCCAAGATCTTAAGCTTCCAAGCCCCGAAAACCCCTCGTCCTACATCCAAAACACCACTGTAGGCGAGCGGTGCACTCCTAAGGCTGTTCAGAGTTCAGGGTTTCGGGATTAGGGTGGGCCTAAGCCGCTAAATCCTAAACCCAAGTAATATAGGGGTCTTAATAATTACCAATACGCTTTTGGGGGTTCCTAATTATGCTCATAATATCCAGGGCCCTCAAACCCTATTCTAATTATTAAGCCCGTTGTCTAAACCCTTATAGACCGCTTTAAAAGCAACCCTTTAAAGGAACCCTCTTCTAATTATTAAGGCCCCTCTAGTAAGCGCCCTGCCCAGAGACTCCAATAGCCCTTAATTCAGGAATATACCTGAAATTCTAGTAGGGATCCCCAGCATGATCTAAGGTATATTCCTCAATTACCCTATGCTTCCAAAGACCTCATAATTAGGGCCCTAGACCCCTTAAGGACCCAAGAATAAGGTCCCTGGAAGCCTGGGATTAGGGGATCTTGGAGTCTCTGGGTAGGAACCCTAAACCCTAAATCCTAAACCCTAAATCCTAAACCCTAAACCCTAAACCCTAAATCCTAAATCCTAAACCCTAAACCCTAAATCCTAAACCCTAAACCCTAAACCCTAAATCCTAAATCCTAAACCCTAAACCCTAAACCCTAAACCCTAAATCCTAAACCTCTGGGTGCCTCTCCCTGCAGCACGACAACCCTCTCGAGCTGTGTCTGAACGTGGCGTGGTCTTACACCAGGCTGAGTATTGCTCCCTGGCCTGTCTAACGGTTAAGGGTTTATAGGCCTTAGTTTAGGGGGGTTAAGGGATCTTGAGGGTTCAGGGTTGAGTAGTTGATGGATTTAGGATGCTTTAGGGCTTCAGATTGTTTGGGTGCAGGTGTTCAGGCTTTGGAGTTGTTGCTTGCTTGCTTCCTTGCCTTCGGTAACACTGACAGGAGGGGGAAGCAACTTGAAGTTTCAGGTGAGACCATTTTGCGAGAGAGGCGGCTGCAGAATCTTGGGGTTTCAGCTCGGAGGCCTCACAAGGTGGGATGAAGGTAGGTGGGATTAAGGATCCCTTATATAAGGACTCTTATTTGGGAATATCCCACCTACCTTCATCCTACCTTTTGAGGCCCCCGATCAGCTCAGCCAAATAGCTGCGTGGTGTCCTTCGAGCTGTTGCTGCGTCAACGGTTAAAAGCTAGGTTCTGTCTGGTTACTTTCCGCACATAACACCCTCCTGCATGAGCCCTCGACCGTAAAAAAAACCCTAGACCCCAAATCGTTCATAAGCCAGCACCCACGAATCCGGATACTGCGTCGATCAGTTCAAGCACCGCATTCGACCGTTCTCCTCCCAAAAGTAAGCCCTCAGGAAGCTTTAGGGTTTATAGCGTTTAGGGTTTAGCACCTCAAAACCATATTATGCAAATGCCGTTTTGAAAAGGACTTCAAAATCATTTATGAAGCTCCTTAAAGCAACTGCTGACGAAGCGCAGGGTCCACGAATGGCGCTAGGGGCCCGGGGGCGACTTGTTGGCTTCAGGGCACAGAGCTTGCGTCAGCCCCCAAGGCCCTTAGGACCACGTACATTCATGCATGGATACAAGCATACATCCTGAACCCCATACCTGTGATTCAGGCCCTCTTGCTGGCTGGCTACGGCATCTGCAAGCGGCGGAACAAGCACAAGGAGCAAACATCCGTGGTTTGGGATTTGGGGTCTTTAGATTATAGAATTTAGGGATAGATGCAAAAAGAGGCGATATGACTCTCACGGAGTACTCCGGTTCACGCGAGAAGATGTTACAGTTGGTTGTCACGAGAGCAGCACTAGATGCGGTAGCACCTAAATAAACATACATGCCAGTTCAACCATATTTGGGCAAAAAGCAGCAACAAGTGCAATTACCGTTGAACATATGCCCTGCAAGGTTTAAATTTTGGATCTCGCGGCGTCTGCGAAGTCGTAACCTTCACATCCGATTCCCGAAGACGAGTCCGCCTAAGACCAACTGCCGAACCACCCCTCAAGCGAAGTCTCAAGATGTGATGACGCATGCCCTGAAATTGAAACTGTCTAATCCCGGCATACCCAAACTCTTGATGTAGACCCCTTATGGTGAAAAATGCAACCGCTCCCTTGATACGGATTGCCGTAGGGATCCTAACATCAGTGCCTTGAAGGCTAAGCCCTGCGCTCAAACCTGCAAGGACACCAGCAACAAAGCTACCCTATAACCTAAATATGCACTATACCCTAAACCACTGATTTAGTGCTAAGCCGTTTGCCTCGCCTCGGATTCTCCGAGTTCTGAGGAAGGATGACTCACAATGTGAACCCCTGAACACGAAATCCTAGCCCCCATTTAGGGTTTAGGGTTTGAGCCTGTGCACAGTGAATCCTCTGAACTTTCCATCCTGTAGGCACCAACCCTTGACCTCCGAACCTCCAGCCCTGAACCTAGAACCCTAAACTTCTAAATCCCCAAACCCTGAACCCTATAAACCCCTACCTTGTTGGGGCTCCGTTTTAGGATCTCCTTACATAAGTCCCTTATGGTAGCCCTAAGCCCTATAACCCTTAGGTCCTTAAACCCTAAACCCTGATCCCTAAATTATATAGTAGTGACCTCAAAAAGTCCCGGTAGTGACCTGAAAAGGCCCGGTGGTGACATCAAAAGGCCCAGTAGTGACCCCAACAATACCCTGCTACCCTAAACCCTAAGCCCTAAACCCCAAATCCTTAAACCCTAAACCCTAAACCCAAAAAAGGCCCCAGTGTTATTCCCTTCTTCTCACCGAGGAGCTCTCGGCTGAGACTTCCTCCGAGAGCGAAGTTTCTTGGCCGAGTTGTTTGCAGGTTTAGGGTTTGAGGTTTAGGGTTTAGGGAATAAGGGTTAGGGTTGAGGGTTTAGGGTTTGGGGTTTAAGGTTTAGGGTTTAGGGTTTAAGGTCTAGGGTTTAGGGTATGGGGTTTAGGGTTTAGGGTCTAGCTTGGGCTTCTCTTGGGTACGTATAGTCCCTAGAAAATCCCAATATAACCAAGAAGGTAACTAGTAGAGTAGGTAACCTTTAACCTCTTTTGGGTAGTATAGCCCCCACTCAGTAATAGTTGAATAACATTCATAGTATAGATTTATGAGGACCTTACTAGTAGCCCTATTATAGACTCTTACTGTAAGGGGGCAGTACCTAAGGCTTTTTAGGCTTGCGGTTTGGAGGGTCTGGGGTGTTTAGGGGCTTACCCGGTTTAGGGTGCAGGGTTTGGAGGTTTATACCACCAAGCTCTAATCTAAGCCCTAAACCCCAAAACTCATCCCAGTATGTTCCTTTCTCATGGGTAATGCAGGATTTATATCATCAACCGTAGTGGGGAGATTTCAGAAGCGGTGAGCTCCGAATTTCCTGCCTTTCAGTTCCTCAGCACTCACATCGCAGACCCCGAGCTCCGGCACCTGAGATACTGCGGGTGTTATGGAGGGGCCTTCATAAATAGAATAGGGTTTCCATAGGGTGCCTTTAAAGGGGCTTTGCGGGTACTACAATATAGGGGCCTCCATAATAAGTATAGGGTCTGGGGGTACATTATACTATACTGATAGCAAGGAACCCCCTAAACCCTATTGTAATCTTTAAAGCCCCGTACATTGTTTAACCTTAAACCCCAGACCCCCTACCTTAAACCTCTCCGTGCGCCAAACGCTACCCGAAGTACTGTGAGCAAGCTGATTTAGGGTTATAAGTACCTAACTCTTTTCTAAAGTAGCTGTGACTGTAGGAGAGTCCTCAGGCCTTGATCTTCAGTCCTGCTTGACAACTTAGTTCAGAAATACAGACATGCTAAACCCTTCTTGTGATAACTCACCCTGCGCCCGAAACCCTACCTTAATCTAGCTGTCAAAAACCTCAACAGAGGCTTCCGACAGTGCTCCCTCCGAGTTGGATCAGCCCAACGAGCAAGCATGGCCAGCTGGCTTCAAGTTTGCTGGAGTTCATCAGGTTTTCACCGGTTCTGTAAGGGATTGTGAGGAATTTGCGATTTTCACCTTTGTAGAAGGCTTTGGGTTCTGGGGATTTAATAGTGCTTCGTTTTTCTACGTGCTCCATACTGTTCCGGGCACTTCCTTGTAAAGACTAAACCGCTCCAAGGTGCCCATAAGAGAGGCTCGGGGGACCTCAATAGCTGGTATTTGGTTGGGGTTTCGTGCGGGGTAAATGAGAGGGCTAGGCAGGGTTTTGGGTTCAAAGAGTTTATCGGGACTGGTGTTCAGGGGTTGAGGTTGGGGCTTTAAGGTGATTCCGAGATATAGAGTTGAGGGTTTCGGGTTGAGCATCGCGTTTGGGATTCAGGACGGAGCTGACTAGGACGTCGGACTCAAAGTTCTGAGTTTCGAGATCGAACTCCGGGTGCAGGATGTTTAGGGTTTAGGGTTTCGGGTTTAGGGGTTTAGGGTTTAGGGGTTTAGGGTTTAGGGTATCCCGCGATTGGCGGCCCCGGCGGTGGAGCGACCGAGGGCATCCTGCGCCTCAAGACACGCCTGGCACTCCTTCGGGTCAGTGCTCCGAGCCGGCGCCTCATCCAAGGGCACGGCTCCCCAGAGGGCCCAAATACCCCTTAGTTAAGGAAGATGCCTTAAATCATAATATGAAGCCCTATTATAATTTAAGCCATATTCCTTAATTAAGGGGTATTGGGCTCTCTGGGTCCACCATCATTTTTGATTGTGAGGACTCTGGTCCGTCTGTTGACGACCTGAAGCTCGTGGAGTTGGAGATTCGACTCCGTCGTTGACGGCACCAGTCGCTCGAAATCGTATAGCTTGCTTATTTTTTTTATTCGCGCCGTGCAAGTTGAAGCCTGTGCCCTGTGCCCGGAACCTCCGTGCCGCCGGGCCGCGGCCTTTGCCTCCGAAGCCTTGGAGTCCCGACGCCTCGGCTGTGGACTTGGGCTCCGGCTCGGTCGTTGTCGCTGCTGCCGCACCCTAAGACTCCATGCACCCATATAGTAGGGACTTAGGCCTTAAATGGGATCCCTGTATAGGTACTTTAAGGCCTAAGTCCCTACTATATGGGTACATGGAGCCTTTGGGGCCGCCGTCGTCACCGTCACGTTGGTCGCAACCGGTCGCGCTCGTCGTTTGTGACACTGTCCCGCGTCCCCCACCCGTGGCCGTGCTCGGGGCTTGGGGCTTTTCGGTCCTTCGAATTCACTGTTGCTGTCGCTGCTGCAGTGTGCTGTTGCTTTTGCTTTTGCTGCTACGGCTGCTCTTGCTCCTGCTGTTGCTGTTGCTGTTGGCGTTGCTGCTGTCGCTGTTGCAGTTGTTGCTGTGGCTGTTGGTGTCTAGGATCTGATCTTTAGTCTCAAACATTCTCGCTGCGACCCCAAACTCGGCCCACATTCCACACACCCCTAAGCCGTAGAACCTGCACCCTAAACCCTATACCTTAAACCGCAGGCCCACCAAGCAAGCAAGCAAGCAGCCAACCATCCAACCAACCAGCGAACGAACCGAAACAGTGCTCCAGAAGTTGCTGTTACGTTCCTTTCTCGGGCTGTCGGATCCGTGCGCAGAAGGGGGTTTCCAGCCGCTGGCATCGATTTTTTGCATGAGTTGGGGATGTAGGGCTCGCAATTTTAAGGTTTTGCAGTATAGCGGTGTATCCTTCAGGGTTCCACCGCGCTGGAAGGCACTTCCTCATAAGCGCTTTGTGCTTCTGTTACGCATCAGTTGTGATAAGCTCTGGAGTGAAACGCAAATTGCATTTGCTGTCCTGCTCTGCCCATCGCACTGTGCATGTTAGTGTTCATGCAGGAGAGTTAGCATATGGGCGGCTGTCAAAATTATGGTCCCCTTTTGGGTCCTACTATAATACGGCACCTAATGTTTAGGGTACCCCAAAAGGGGCCTTAATTTTGACGAACCCCCCATATGTCGCGAACCGTCATGGTAAAACAAACCTAGACAGCAAGCATCACAAGCCACAAAACTAGAAATCAAGGGTCCGTTAAGCCCAAACCCTTAACAACCCCGTAAAACCTAAACCCCTTAGCCCGAAACCCTAAAACCCTAAACCCTAAAGCCCTACAGTAAACCCTACACCCTAAAACCCTAAACCCCTAAAACCCGAAACCCTGTGGACCCTAAAAATCGGACCGAAGCTCGGCTCCAGTCGATCGAAGTTCAAGCCCTGAGACCCGTAAGGAAGTGCTGGGGGCACCTCGTTCCGCGCGGCATCATCATGGCCATCACAGTGCTCAGCATCGTCAAGGCTCGTTGCGTTTGCTTGTTTGTTTTTCGGGTTGTTGCTGTTGCTGCTGCTGCTTCCTTTGCTGTTGCTGTTGCTGCTGCTGCAGTTACCTAAAGCGTACCGTGCGATCTGCTTTTTGCAGATGTGAATGGGGCACTGATTGTTGTCGATTTGGCCAGCAGTGCTGAATGTCTGGATCCAGCTAGTGTGTTGTGTGGCTAGATGATGCTTGATGGTTGGATTCGGGGTTCCATCCCAACCTGGACGAAAATCCTAAGCCCCTTGTCAACTGCAACACTCTACCCTGAACTCCCAAACCCCATACCCGAATCCCCAGAACCCAAGAACCACGAGACCTTCTTCGGTGTCGCTGCAGAGATGTGTCCAAGAATACCCTTTCGAGAAGAAGTTACACAAGCTAGTTCAATATGGTAAAGTATAGCATCATAAAGTACAGCATCGTAAAATATGGTAGTGCAGCACCGTACAGCATGCTGGTCACACTGGCAGGACATGATCCAAGTTGTGAATGCCGCTGACCTTCGGACCTGTCAGCGCTGGAACTGAACTGTACGGTTACGGCTCAAGGTCTGCGAAAGCTTCGGTTTGGGTTTAGGGTTTAGGGTTCAGGGTTCAGGGTTTAAGGTTCGGTTTGAGCGGAAGGCTTAATACAGGGGCCTAAATAATTATCTATACTATCTCGGGGGTTCCTTATTATAAGCATAGCATAGTTCAACCCAAAACGCCCATTCTAATTATTAAGGCTCCTACATTAAGGACCACCGTTAGTTCATTGAAAATCACAGACTTTACAACCACCACAGGGACGACTCGTGTACTTGCTGCCCTGGCGCAAGTGTATCTCCAAGTCTGAGTTTCTGACCGAATTTGTCCAGTTAACCCTAAACCCTAAACCGTTCAGGGTTGGGGGTTTGGCTTTGGTGGTTGAAAGTACCTAAACCCTGAACCTTAAGCCCTAAACCCTAAACCCTGACCCTTAAGCCCTAAACCCTAAACCCTGA
Source organism: Symbiodinium sp. CCMP2592 (assembly GCA_905221615.1). Classification (NCBI taxonomy): domain Eukaryota; class Dinophyceae; order Suessiales; family Symbiodiniaceae; genus Symbiodinium; species Symbiodinium sp. CCMP2592. Next base: position 648,979 of record CAJNDT010003713.1, read on the forward strand.
ACCTTAAGCCCTAAACCCTAAACCCTGAATCCCTAAGTCTTTAGTGGTTGGAAGTACAGTTCTCTTAAGGGCCCTGGCCCATAGGCCCGAGGGATGTTTTCAATGGCCCTGGGCCCCAAAACCTGTGGGGTTTTAGGGTTTTAGGGTTTTAGGGTTTAGGGGTTTAGGGTTTTAGGGTTTGGGGGTTTAGGGTTTAGGGTTTTAGGGTTTAGGGGTTTAGGGAGTTAGAAGAATAAACTTGACCTTTGGGGCTTGGCTCCTTTTCTTGGACCGCAGCGAAGCCCAGAGAAGCCCATCATCCTAGATGCCATGATGGCATGATGCCAGCATAACTTGGAGGATCATGGGACGTAGTAAGTAAGGTTATAAGTACTTTAATTGGGGTTATAAGTTTAGTTACCCTAAGTATGTCCTTTAAGAATGGCTTATTGGCCCAGCTGCAGCTCCAATTGCCTACCATGTTCAGGGTTAAGACAACTATAACCTGACGGGCAACACTCTGCTATAGTAGTAGGGTTTGGTACCGCGGGCGCTTGTGCGCCTCGGTCTACACGCAGCAAGCCGCAAGCCACTCACAGCAGCCTATCTGTTCTTTCCCTATGCAGGCACACCAGTTTGTAGTCTGTTCTCGGTGTGTTTCACGTAAACTCTAAATCCCCAAAGCCTTAATCCCTAAACCCTGAAACCCTAAAACCCTGAACCCTAAACCCTAATCCCTAAAGCCCTAATCCTTAGTCCCTGAAGCCCTGGACGCCTAAATCATCGGCTAGACATGCTTCAGGCTGCAAGGACACAGACAGGCCTCTTTGCACCCTGAGGGAAGTGTTGTGACATCAAATGAAACGTGGAGAAGCATGGGACTTATTAAGTAGGGTTATATGTACCTTTATTGGGGTTAAAAGTAGCTACAAGTATAGTTACCTTAAATATGACCCCAGTTACTACGTCCCTTGATCCTTTAAGAACGGTCGAGCTTCAGTCACCTGACGTCCCAAGGAAGTCCATTTCAAACGTGCGGAGAACGCAGGCTGGCCTGCCTGACAGCACTGATCTGGCGATAGCGCTAACGGTCCGTCTCAAGAAGGGCCTTTGGAGACGACACTTCCCTAGTCAGGAGATCTTAAAAAAAGGGGGGCACCTTACCATCTTTGGGGGCAGGTTTTTCTAGCAACTTGCAAGTACGTCTCAAGCCATTGAGGTTCAGGCGCAAACAGCACCAATGTGTCAGGGATCCAATGACAGAGGCCTTGAACAACATGGGCTTGATTGTGTCTGTTTGATATGTAGAAGCTGAATATCGGAGTAAACTCTGCACGCGAAATTTCGTGCCCAGCTTGTTTGCTTTACAACTACGAGAACTAAATCATGATACCCTCACACCCTATCCAAACCCTAAACCCTAAACCCACACCCAGTTCATAACTTCCAGGCCTAACTATTAAAGGGGCCTAAACAACACTATAGTCCCCAAATAGTGTAAGCCTTGGGCTCAATGTACCTATATAGGGAGCACTCTAAGGCCAAAATATACGATTTGGGTACATGGACTTGTGGGGATAGATGCGATTAGGCTAATGCCTGTCCCCTCGGTAGGGTTTCGAGTTTTGGCCGTTCAGGGTTTGGGCTTCCCAGCTACTGGACTAGAGTTGCGGAACATATCATCTCGTTACAAATGGCTGGGGTGGTCTGACAGTTGTCATGGTTGCTCGGCTGGGGGTGTGGTAAGGCCACAAAACTTCGAACCCCAAAGCCACCATCCTTTTCAGGCTTGCATAGCACCCATATAAAGCACCGACATAACCTTGTATACAATCCTTACGAAAAAATTCATGAAATTCTTCATGACACCATGCAGAACCTTGGACCCCGCCAGGGAGCTTTGCGGCAATGCTGCTGCTGGAAAGCGTGCTTGAGCATGCCCAGGGGAGCTTTGGCTATGCACTCTTGCTGGAGCTTGTCGTCCTAAACCCTAAGCCGCGAACCCTATACGCCCTAAACTCCAACCCAGCAAGGGCTTAATTCGATGTTTTAGGTTTGCTGCTTTGAGTTTCGGGGTTGTGGGTTGTGGGATTGTGGCTTGATTCTGTGAGCAATGGACGCCAATGGTTAGGATTTACGTGGACTTTGTTCTTGTATGTTCTACTTGCCGGAGTCAGCTGTACAGTCGGGCCGGTCGGGGTCTCCGGGGAGGGGCTGTTGCCACCAGTCCTACACTGCGACTTCGGGCATCTAAGGGCAATAGGTCTGGGGAAGGGGTATCAGGTATTTGCATGAAACCGACATGCTAAGCTGAGAAGGCTTAGGGTTCAGGATTTAGGACCCAGAGTGCACAGGATGTTCGGCCTGGATCGAAAAAGAGTGTTAGAAGCCCTTCTCGAACGAACTTCAAACAAACACCGAAAGAACCTCGGGCAAAAAGCAACACAATACTGCTTCAAACCAACAACCAATCAATCTTTACACATATGCATATACATCAATAAGGGATTCCCCTAAGGCGCACGCCCTAATCGCCAACACGACAAGAAGCGAAGATCCTAAGGGTCTTCCTTCTGGCTGCCCTCTTCTTCGACCAAACTTTCTCCGAGATGATGCTGAAGTTCCTTCCCAAGGCTGCGCAGAGCCTTGGGGCTCAGATCAAAGATGCGAAGTACAACGACTACGACGACGACAACAACGACCACTAGCCAATGCTGCTACAAGCACTATGACTGCTAGCAATACCTGTACTAGTACTACTGATGCTACTGCTACTGCCATTGCGACTGCGACTACTACTACTACTACTACTACTACTACTACTACTACTACTACTACTACTACTACTACTACTACTACCACTCCTGCTACTACGACGACTACTACTACGACGACTACGACTACTCCTACTACTACTACTACTACTACTACTACCACTACCACTACCACTACTACTACTACTACTACTACTACTACTACTACTACTACTACTACTACTACTACTACTACTACTACTACTACTACTACTACTACTTCTACTACTACTACTGCTAGTACTACTAGTACTACTGCTACTACTACTACTACTACTACTACTACTACTACGACTCTGCCGGCACGATCAATACTGCTACTCGTACTAATGCTTCAACAGCAATAGTTACTACCTCTGCTGCGTTTGTGGATCGACTGTTTGCCTGCCTGGTTTCAGCTCGGGGTTGGGTTCTAGATTGTGCTTACGGAGGCTATTCCATGCAGCCGAAAGTCATCATGGTCTGCTTAGCTTAGCGTGTATCCTGTCCAGCCTTTTGACATGACGTCGCACATATATACATGTGTATATGAATAGACACGTGTAACAAGTACGTTTGTGTGTGTATACCCATACGTACAATTTCGTACATGTCTAAAATTCAAGTGCATACATGCATGCATACATACATACATGCACATGCCTGAGAACCCAATCCCTGGTTCCGGTTCAGCGTTTGCTTTTATCGTACTTTCGAGGAACACGGTTGCTTGGGGTTCTCTGGGCACTCGCATGTAAAATAGACTAACATGAATGCTTACATGGGCAGGCATACATTGAGAGGCCTACGTATGCATGTGTGCATGTGTGTTTGTATAGTTCCTAGCAATGGTGGACAGCCTGTTTGTTTGTATACATTAGGGGCGTGTGTGTGTGTGTGTGTATGCTGGTGTGGGCGCAAGCAGGCCCACATCGTTTAGTCTTTCAGGCCGCATTTCACATTAACATGTTGCCACCCCATCACTGTTTGGAATACTGGTACAAAAACCAGACAGTAGTCTTATGCGGTGCAGGTTTGTCCGTGCCTCGGCCTCTACCAGAAGAGGGCAGCGACAATGATGATGACGCGCGCTTGGTCTCTGGTACCTGGGATGGCAGTCAGCCAGAGCAAGCACCTTGAGTGATAGGGTTTTTAGAATGTTTTGAGGGTACCTGTCGGGAAGTGAAGGGCATGTACCGCATATCGAAAGGTTGCCACAGTGCTTCGTTTTAGAGACAAATTAGGCATTTCGTGCTTTGGAGTTCAGGTGTTGTGGGGCTCAGGTTTTTGCAAAGATTCTTTGAAGCACTCTTGCTTGTCTGAGCACTCACAAGGGGTGGATTGGATGGGTTACGAAGGCTTGGAGTCTAGGGGGTTAACTTCAGTAGTTTACCTCTACTCCGTGATGTGGTTTCATATCCCATTTACGTGGAGCGTCTAGGGTTGGGGGCTTGGCGTTTCAGGGGTTTAGAATATGGGAGTTTCCGAACATTGGGGGTGCCTGATTTTGGGGTCCTTATAATATGGACCCTACTATTTAGGGTACTACACTGGGATCCCCTATTTTCGGAACTCCCATTGGTTTTGGGGTTCAGGGCTTAGAGCTCAGGGTGTGGGGTGTAGGGTCTGGGATATTTGCCGGTCGCTATTTTCCTAAATGTAGGAGCTTAGTCTGATACAAAATGCCACAGTCCTTATGTTTGTATATTCGTTATAACTTTAAGGACTAACGTTTGGTAGTTGTTTTATGGCCCCTATCTTTGTGCTAGGGCCACTGTTAGACACAAGACTGTACAGGGCAGCCTAGGCCCTCAACATACATAGTGCTGTGCGAGACAGGTGGTCAAGAGGATTCGTTGGAACCTCCAATAACCCTAAACCCTGAACCACACGACTGCAGGGATTAGATGGAGGCAGGAGCCCAACAAAAAGACAAAAAAACAACACCCTGAACCCCAACCGACCATGTAGCCATGAACCGAGGCTCCACAGCCAGACCCGTCTGACTTATGCGATGCTCATGAGGATGATGAAAGGCGGCAGAGTCTTTGCTTTGTAGTTCCCCAAGGGGTCCAAAGTACCTATAGGGGGGATACTTACCCAAAGCAGTTTGATGAAGCAAAATGATTCCTATTATAGAAGCCCTGTTTAATCCGATGTAGGTACTTAGGACCCTTGGGGTTCCTTCATTTCGGTTCTGTTGCTTGTGAAATGGAGTTTAGGGCTTGAGGGCTTAGCACAGAGTTGTGTCGCGCTCTGGGTAAGAGTTGAGGTTGGCTACTGCCCCCCCCCGGTTCTCTCTCTCTCTCTCTCTCTCTCTCTCTCTCTCTCTCTCTCTCTCTCTCTCTCTGTATAATGTGTATATATATATATATATATATTTATATTTATATTCATGTCTATATGTGTATATATATATATATATATATGATATGTATATATATATATATATGTGCGTGTGTATACAGCAATTATTATCAAACTGTTTCAGCGTGGGGGAAGTACCCAAAGTTGAAGTTGTTGAGGATTCGCCAGGTTTGGGGCTGGGATGCAGAAGGCAGAAGATGGGAATCATTTTCGTCATTTTTATTACTGTTTACTCTTCTGTACTATCATCGTTGTTGTTGGCTCGGATTATTGGTTTGATTTAGGTCATACATTCTCGGACCATGTATTAATTTAGGTATTGTTGGTGTTACCATTTCATTTTTTATGCATGCATTTATTTGCTTTGCTCATGATTCGTTGCTGTCTTGATTATGCGATTCATTTGTTCATGTACCTTTTGGATGATGATGCTGATGGTTATAGTGGTTGCTGCTGTTACTATCAGTGTTATGCTTCTTGTGAATATTGTCGTTGCTTTTAGCAGTATTAGTAGTAGTGGTAGCAGTAGTAGCAGTAGTGGTGTTAGTAGTAGTAGTAGTAGTAGTAGTAGTAGTAGTAGTAGTAGTAGTAGTAGTAGTAGCAGCAGTAGCAGTAGCAGTAGCAGTAGCAGTAGCAGTAGCAGTAGCAGTAGCGGTAGCGGTAGCAGTAGCAGTAGCAGTAACAGTAGCAGCGTAGTAGCAGCAGCAGGAGTAGTAGCAGCAGCAGCAGTAGCAGTAGCAGTAGCAGTAGCAGTAGCAGTAGCAGTAGCAGTAGCAGTAGCAGTAGCAGTAGCAGTAGCAGTAGCAGTAGCAGTAGCAGTAGCAGTAGCAGTAGCAGTAGCAGTAGCAGTAGCAGTAGCGGTAGCAGTAGCAGTAGCATAGCATAGCAGGTAGCAGAGCAGGAGCAGGAGCAGGAGCAGGAGCAGGAGCAGGAGCAGGAGCAGGAGCAGAGCAGGAGCAGTAGCAGCATAGCAGCAGTAGCAGTAGCAGTAGTAGTCGTCGTCATCGTCGTAGTCGTCGTAGTAGTACTAGTAGTAGTAGTAGTAGTAGTAGTAGTAGTAGTAGTAGTAGTAGTAGTAGTAGTAGTCGTAGTAGTAGTAGTAGTAGTAGTAGTAGTAGTAGTAGTAGTAGTAGTAGCCGCAGTGGTAGTATGTGCCTCGGAGCTACCTTCCGATTTTTGGCGCAGCTTCTTGAAAGTGAACTCCTGTCCCCGCGTTTCGATGTGGTCCTAGAAATTCCCAGCGTGTCGAACAGTGGTTTCAACCGACTGACCAATCCGAGGCTCTACTCTGGAAGATTCTGAAAAGGATAGATGTTGGGTACGGCCCCCACTCAGTAAGGCCCTTAATAGTAGCCCTATTATAGACTGTTACTGTATGGGGGCCGTACCCAAGATAGATGTTCGCAAATGTTGGCCCAGCCATGTTCACGGGGTTTAGATGGCGGTTGTAATTGCCACTGACAAGTCACACAGACGATAGCATCTAGCCACAGCTTAAAATTTTCCGCGGCATTGACCAAGGAACGACTGACTCCATGGTGTTTCGCTTCAGCTTGGCCTGCTGCGGTGTCTGTCGTGCTACGGTCGCGTAGCATGAAAAGATTGAGGGTCTTTGCTGACTCAGCTCAAGCCGACCGCCGTCGCAAGCGCGGCACGCATGCCCCCAGCAGCTGTTTTCAACACTGAGGCGTGCCGTAAAGAGTGTTGTAGGGAGCACAAGCTATATCAACATGACCATTGTCTTGCACCGAGCATAGCTGCAGGAACCCTAACCCCTAACCCTAAACCAGTGTGACATCATAGATTATGGCCACTGGCTTGGCTGAATGTACAGACCACAACTTCGAGGTCACTGCACTTCTCCCGGTCTCAATTCCGGCGCAGTGCCCATCGCGTCAAGGATTTTGGGAGCTTCAGTGGCAAACACCGTAAACCCACACGGTCGCAATCAAGTCGCAGATCTCCAAGGGGAAAAGGAGGGACCCTTAATAAGGACCCCTAGGTATATACCCTTAATATAGCGATTACATACCCATGACATAGCCCATTATAGGGTAGGGGTCCCCATTAAGGGTCCCTCCCCCTTTGAATGAAGCAGACACCTCCGACTCATCCTTGGCTCGCTGCAATCTGAGTTACAGAGATTTTCATTTTGGAATGCGTGCACGAAGACACCCATCCTTCCCAGTGTCTCCAAAATCCCAGCTAAGGATTCCCCCCAATACCGGGGACCTCTACATGGCATTATGAACAGGGGAATCTTTTGGGCTTGCTTAACTAATATAGGGGCCTAAAGAATTACCAATACCATATATTTTTTGGGGGTTCTTAATATACCTATATATATATATATTATAACATAATTTGCCCCATAAACCCTATTCTAATCATCAAGGCCTCTATATATCAGGGCAACACAGAAGGGGGCAACACTTTGGAAAGGCAAGACCCGACCCTTCGCCCGAAGTTCGTCGAACCCCGCCGGCGTTCGCCGAACCCTCGCCGAACACCTCCCCTCCTTCGAACCTTTATTATTAAATTCTAATATTATTAATATTAATTAATACTAATAATACTAATAATAACTAATTAATATTCATTTAATTATAATTAATATTAATATTAATATTAATAATACGAATACTAATATAATACTAATAATACTAATACTAATATAATAATACTACTAATAATAACTACTAATACTAATATTAATGCTAATACTAATTTGTTTAATACTAATACTAATAAAATCCTAATACTAATGTTACATAAATTATTATTATATTTAAATTTATTTAAATACTAGTACTTATGATACTGATATTTCAATATAATTTGTAACAACAGAACTAATAATACTAATACACTAATTAAATTAGTAATTAAATATTACTAATACTAGTATTATTAATGATGTATTAAATACAAATATTTATTAAGTCTCATATTAATAATTTTAGTAATATTTATATTCAAAAAATACAAAGGTGAAATTACAATGAATGTGAAAAACCAATAAACTAAAAAGTATTAGCAATAATGTGCATAATTTAACCTTATCACGAATGGCTCATAGTATAATAGATTTGCATTCGAAGACTGAATGGCTTGTATTCTTAGTCATAGATGAACAATATGGGAACCCTGTCATGAACAATTAACTTGCAGAATACTTGTTAGTGTGCTGTTCAGAGTTACTAATTGATAATCAATGTCCATACAGGCCATTGTCAATAAAGTATATTGTTTGTTAGCTATTTCTTATTATTCAATTTGTGATACTATCGCTAGTGGTAACAATTTAAACAATAATTTTTAAATAACTCATCATCAGCACACTATTTCTCACAGGGGCCTGCCTATCACCGGTACGATCCCAATTCATATTCTAATAGTATCAATAATAAAAAACTCAGTTTCCTGATTGCTTAATTTGGACGCAGAACATGTGTGTCCTGGATATGCATCTATTTTCTTTGAGTGGTTCTGTATAATAATTAAGCATCTTTATGAACTTGTGTATGATATGATGTCAACACTAATCAAAACATACTGCCGTATAAGTGATGAATAATTAAATACACACTTTGACTTAGCTAGATTATTCGTGGTTTTGCCTGTTGTAACACTGAATACTGGCTAACAAGAACAATAGTACTATTTTATAATCAGCAGGTTTCAGCAAGATTGAGTACAATAATATCACGATCATCCCTCTGCTTGTAACCAGAAAGAATAAACAACAGTTGAGTCGAAAGAACAAACTTGACAATAGTGTAGCCAGAAGCTTAGGCAATTACATTGTTACTAACTGTTAGCAGCATAAAGAATGTAGTTAATAGCAACAACAAATATGAACACATATAGATACTCACCATCATCATCGTCATCATAATCATGCGTGCTGCTGTGTCTTTTTGTTTTGGGAAGGGGGGAAGGTTCAGTCAGGGCAAGACTTCGGCTTCGCTGCAGTTGGGAGGGTTTGGGGTTTGCGAGTCTTGCAGGGTTTGGCCCGAGTCCATTGTAAGAACCCTATTCCCAAAGACCCGAAAGAAAAGAAACCAACCCCACCATGCAGCCCTCCTGAAGCCGCAAGCCCAGCCCAAGCAAGAGAGCATTCACGTCTTGGACAAGATCATGGTGATGCTGGGAGCCCGGGCAAAGTACTCAGTGAGGGTTTCCGGGTGAGCGCCTAAGGATTCGGGTTAGGAGTTAATGGGCCGACCGTGAGGTCGTGCCCGGGTCTAGGAGTAAGATTTACGCTAGCCGGGTCGACCGGGAGGCCGCGCCCGTTTTTGCAAGACGTCCATCGGACGCCGGCCGTGAGGTCGTAAGAACAGCGGCTGGGAAGCCGAGTCGTAATACGGCAAGACTTAGCAAGACGTCCATTTGGACGCCGGCCGTGAGGTCGTACGAGTAAGAGATAGCAAAGTCACTATATGGAGAGACGGTAGGGAGTAAGGTGTAAGATCAACAGACGTCCATAGGATGCCGACCGGGCGTTCGCAAGATTAGAAAGGAGGGTCAATGCAGAGTAAGATTATTCTTCCAGCAAGCAACTAGTTACGTGGTATTGAACTGATATTATTGGCCATTGGTTGATGGTTGTTGGGTTGAGTAGTCAGTGTTACAGTGTATAATAAGACTGTGATGTGTTTCTTGATGTGGGAATTTCAGGGCAAGACCTAACCCTGCCGAGAGCGTAAGAACCGATGACGAACGCCCCCTGATAAATACGGAGCTTCCGCAAGCTTTGAATGTAAGTCGTAAGTGTAAACCGAACCACCCTCTCCCGCGCAAGATTCCGATTTGCTAGCTGCCCGAAGCCATCAGACTTGAACTCTGCCTGACCTCAGACCCAACTCCGAGCCCTAAACCGGGACCAATCTCCAACCAGGCAAGAACATTTGTAAAAAATGTTAGACATTAGTTAGAGACTTGCCCAAGGCAATCAATCAATATACAAAATTCAAATCAATTAATAATAATATACAAAATTCATGCTAAGTGAATTGCCAGATTGACTACCGAGGCCAGCCCTCCGCATGCCTCGTCGTGCCAGATTTCTAGCAGGAGGAGACCCGGGTGGTTTGGTTTTCTGCAGTGGGCTTTTGATCAGATCAATAATCGAATCAGCGGTTGTTGACCATTTGTCAGATTTGGCTTGACGTCAAGGTTGAATTGAGTCAGCAAGAACAGTGCGTCCGCAGTTGACCAGGTTGTCTCAGTCAGACTCAGAAGCATAATTTATTTATTTTTTTTTTTTACAACGTAGAGTGAGTGAAGACGAGTAGACACTGACACGTAGTAGCTCCGCTTCCATGGCTGACCAGTGGCAAGATCAGCAGTGGAATGACCGTGCCACGCGGTGGAATGAGTGGCAAGATGACCAGTGGCGGTGGAATGAGTGGCAAGATGAGCAGTGGCAAGATCAGCAGTGGAATGACCGTGCCACGCAGTGGAATGAACACCGGCACTGGCCCGAGCAGCAGGGGGGCGACGAGGACCGGAGCAAGAAAAAGAAGAAAAAAAAGGGGGAAGGCGCCGTACTCCGACACACGCTTAAACGGTTTGGCGTGACTTGGCATCTTGATAATAAAACTAACCTTTAAGACTTACTTGTTAAAGATTAGTATTATATTATTCAGTCGTCACATCCATGTCTGGACTCAGGTAGTTGGCACGCAAGAGTTATATTGCAGGCAACGAGCTGCACGGCAAGAGGTCCTCAACAAAGCCAAGGCTCCTCAAGTGGTCGTGGCGAGATGTAAAGCAGAGCCAAGCAGACCACTCGTGGCCAGATGTAAAGCAGAGCCAAGCAGACCAGAGGACAGACCAGAGCCCGTGGAGCCACAATCAACTTCGCCAGCACAGGTGAACATGCCTTCCCAGCCTCTGCCTGAGCCAGAGCCTGCGGCATTGCTCCGCCAGCCAATTGGACCACCCGTCAGCTTTGGCCCCCCAGCAAGGCCGCAGCCAGAACAAGCACTGAAGCCACAAGCAAGTCAAGCCACAGCCGCAGCAAGTCCAAGGAGACCACCTGAGAGCCTTTTAAACCCAAGGCATCCAGCAAGACCAGAAATGCCAATGCCACGAGCAAGTCCAGCCACAGCCGCAGCAAGCCCACCACCAGCAGGGCTGCAGCACCAAGCCCAAGCCCCGCTAACTCCGCGGCCAAAAGGACGGCCCATGCAAATAACTGAGCCAGCACAGCAACAGCAAGAGCAGCAGGTCCAACAAGCCCCGCCAACTCCTCAGCCTCCCCCCCCCTCCTCGCAGCGGCCGCAGCAAGTGGCACAGCCACGGCAACAGCAACCAGCCCCACAAACTTCAGCTGCACAAACTCAGCAAGGGCTTCTAGCAGCACCGCCGCAGGTCCCAGAAATGCCGCCACCGCGGTGGCAGCCGTTGCGACAGCAGCTGCAGCAGGGAGCCCCGCCGCAGCAAGAGCAGCCGCCACCCGTGAGCCAGCCGCCACTCAACCGTCAGCAACAGCCGCTACAGCAGAGAACATCACAGCAAGAGCAGCCCGCGCCCGTGAACCAGCCGCTCAACCCTCGGCAAGAGCCGCTGCAGCAGAGAGCCCCGCCGCAGCAAGAGCAGCAGCCGCTCAACCCTCAGCAACAGCCACTGCAGCAGAGAGCCCTGCAGCAAGAACAGCAGAGAACATCGCAGCAAGAGCCCGCACGCGTGAACCAGCCGCTCAACCCTCGGCAAGAGCCGCTGCAGCAGAGAGCCCCGCCGCAGCAACAGCAGCAGCCGCTCAACCCCCGGCAACAGCCGCTGCAGCACAGAGCAAGACCGCAGCAAGAGCCAGCGCCCGTGAGCCAGCCTCTGAACCCGTTGAACGTGCCATTCGGCTTTCCGATGCCGCCGCTGGCGAATCCGTTGCTGCCGCCGCCACCGCTGCCGTTGCCGGTTGTTCAAGGGCAAGAAGTGGGTGAGCAGATGGCTTCGCTGCTCAAGGTTACGACAGCAATGCTGCTACTCAACCGCAATTTGCATGTGTGTGATGGTTCGGTATGTGTAATTTCAATCAGTAGCATCATGGAGTGGTAGTAGTAGGACTAGTACGAGTACTAGCACTAGTAGTAGATTTAGTTAGTTGTTGTTGTAGTTGTAGTTAAAGTAGCAGTAGCAGTAGCAGTAGTAGCTTTAAGTAGCAGTAGTAGTAGTAGTAGTAGTAGTAGTAGTAGTAGTAGTAGTAGTAGTAGTAGTAGTAGTAGTAGTAGTAGTAGTAGTAGTAGTAGTAGTAAGTAGTAGTAAGTAGTAGTAAGTAGTAGTAAGTAGTAGTAAGTAGTAGTAAGTAGTAGTAAGTAGTAGTAAGTAGTAGTAAGTAGTAGTAAGTAGTAGTAAGTAGTAGTAGTAGTAGTAGTAGTAGTAGTAGTAGTAGTAGTAGTAGTAGTAGTAGTAGTAGTAGTAGTAGTAGTAGTAGTAGTAGTAGTAGTAGTAGTAGTAGTAGTAGTAGTAGTAGTAGTAGTAGTAGTAGTAGTAGTAGTAGTAGTAGTAGTAGTAGTAGTAGTAGTAGTAGTAGTAGTAGTAGTAGTAGTAGTAGTAGTCGAAGTAGCAGTAGTAGTAGTAGTAGTAGTAGTAGTAGTAGTAGCAGCAGCAGCAGGGGTAGTAGCAGCAGTAGTGGTGGTAGTAGTAGTAGTAGTAGTAGTAGTAGTCGAAGTACTCCTTCTAGTACTAGTACTAGTACTACAACTCTACACATATTTGTTTTATACACACAGTTGCGCTACAGCTAGCAATCGTTTCTGCTGTAAGAAGCTGATAAAAAGCAACAGTTGTCGTTGCCCAACTCCGCCCAAGGTCTGACTCGCAAAAGAACTATTTCAATGCCGAGCAGTGCAGGATGGAAGAGGCAAAACGCGGTGCCAAGAACGAAATTCGGGCTCAGCAGGCCTGGACATGTCAAAGAAAAACCTCCGAGTAAATGCCAGCAGCCGCACGAAGTAGCAGTAGTAGTAGTAGTCGTCGTCGTCGTCGTAGTAGTATTAGTAGTCGTACTAGTACTAGTACTTACTTGTGGTCGTCCTCGAGTTTGAGCACAGTTCCCTGATCAGGTGAGTCTGCAAGAGGACAGAGCCCGGGAAGAGCTGGCGAAGGCGAAGACAATGCTGGAGGCTGCATTTAACGCTGCTGGCCAGAAGAGGCCAGTCAGCCAGACGAGTCCGTTCGATCCGATAATAAGAAAACGAGCCCCATCACCGGCGCCAGAGAAGAAGGAGAAGCCGGCGGAGCTAGAGACGGAGACGGAGGAGATGAAGGGCGGCAAGAAAAGGGGCAAGAAGCAGCGCTCGGACAGGAAGACGAAGAAGGAGAAGAAGGAGAAGAAGGAGAAGAAGGAGAAGAAGAGCAAGTCCTCAAGAAGAACTCCCAGTCCTTCCCTGACCTCGAGCAGCATCAGCACGCACATGCGGAGACTACGAGATGGGTCGAGTCGCAAGAAGTAAGATTCAATTCAAGAAGGACACCGCAAGAATCGAGGCTAGCTGAGATAGTTAGTAAGACAAGCCAAGGTTCATGCTACATGGTTTTGTTTAAAAATTATGGCGCGTGTGACGACATCGCCTTGGTTCCATCCGGTGTCCTTTTCATTTTCTCTGCTTTGCTGATCGCCAGACATCTCCAGACAGCAGCTGGAAAAAGAAGCCACTTGCCAGGCTGTTAAACGTCCATGAGCTAGAGTCTTTCTGGTTGGCCCAATCAGCAAGAGCGAAGAAGCATAAGCAGCATGCCCAATAAGCCAAGCGACCCACTCCAGGAGCTTCTTCACTTCGGGCCGCTGCTGGCTCGGCACCGACATGCAGGCCAGAACCGGGCAAGGCCGCAGGCTGCAGGGTGCGGGACAGCTTCAAATCATTTATTAGCCCCGCTCTTCGGTCACTGTCCCAAGGTGACAGACATCCTCGGCAAGAGACGACTTGGAGGCCAGCCCTGCACATAGAAGCAGTAGTCAGTCAGCTTTGAGTTTCTGGATGCATGCATGAGTCTTGAGCGACATGTGGGCCTTGAATTTTTGATCTCAAGCAAGAAAGTGAATGGGTGTCAGAAGCCGCGGGCAAGAAGAGTCGCCCGCGCTGCCATGGCCGAAGAGCCAGAGCCCAAGAAGAAGGTGCCAGACGTGGTCTGGCGCTGGCGCAAGACACTGGCCAACTGCCTGGGTGGCCTCAAGCCGCCTTATGGAGAACAAGGCCGGCTGCTCTTGCGCGCGCTAGAGGTCTGCAACTCGACTGCAACATATCAGATTGCTACATTTGTAAGACTCGACCGTTCTCTCCCTGCGTACTGAGACTGGGATGAGCTCCCACGAACGACCCGGCCGACAAGCAGTTGGCCACTGCCAGACTACAAATCGGCGCAAGAGTGCGATCTGTTCGTGACGCAAGAGCTGCTGTTTTTGAGTCCGGATCTGGCATGGGTGATGCTTCAACTCCAGATAGATATGCCGGCGTGGGCCGTTCCTTGGCTGCAAGAGCTGAAAAAGTTGTATTGCAATTCAAGCGAGACTGTTTCTTGCGCAATCCCAGGCGGTCTTGGCGGTAAGATCCCACCCTTGCCAGAAGCGCGCGAAGGCGTTCGCCAAGGAGCTCACGCACAAGTTGCTCCGCGACTTAGCGTGATTCATCTAGCCAGTAAGGTTTTTTCAGGCTGCAGTGTGAGAGTCAGACTTGACTGATTGCTGCGAGGCCACTGGCTCGCCTTCAACAAGGCACACGTCTATCCAGACGTGTTCAGATTTTGCGTGGCCTGGGCGCATGAGAAAAACTACCTCCTCAGCAGCTTCTTCGCAAGAGAGACATGGTAGTGGTGTCCAGTCAGCCAGTCAGACAGTCACGTCAGTCAGTCCGATCTCTGTGTGTGTATGCGCATAACGTTGCAGATTTGCTTTGACCCTGTGCGATCCAAGTGGCGGGGCACCCGCAGCAGTGGAACTACGACAAGTCAGAGTGGTACAGGGTCCCGAAGGAGGACAAGCCGGTCCAGACGGATCTGGAACCGAGCTATTTGCAAGAAAACCCGTACCGCAAGAAGCCACCTCCGCCTGCGGGTCGTCCCCCCTGGGGTTACGGTTCGAATGCACAGGCGCCTGAGGGCAGTGATTGAAGCTAGCTGGCTGCGGCAATATTCTTCAGTGTTGGTGTGTCAGAGAATGACTCATTGGCAACAATTTATAGCATCCCCCCATTCAGGTGCCGCAAGACCAGGCTGCGGAAGCGAAGGCCAAGGCAACTTGCAATGCAATTTGTGGAAATTGCCCCCACTGTTCACTTCACTGTTCACGTGGTGTCCCAGCAGCCAAACTTCTCCAGTGCCGCTGCTCAGGCGTCGTCAGAGCAAGACGCAGCCACTTGGTCTGCAAGTACAGTATTAATTATTGGTGTTCCTCGATTCTGACAATGACAATCTTGTCGCTGCAAAGGCAAGACCAAAGCAGCCCACCACTCCTAAGGACAATGACAAGGTGACTTGCATTGCAAGATTTTGCTTGGTGAGTGCCTGCTATTGATCATCGTTGCTGCTCAGGGGCCGTCAGATCAGCCTGGCACGGGAAAGGCCGAGACGACTTGTGCGGCAACAATTATTTTGTAGCACGTCGTCTGGATGAGCTCTTTTGTGACGGCGGCACTTGTTCAGGCGCCATCACAGCCGCTCGCCGCGCAGAAAGCCGCCACTCCCAAGGGCAAGGCGACTTGCTTGCTCCGCAAGAAACCCGAGTTTCTTATTCGGTGAGTGCTTGTCGTTGTTGCTGCTCAGGCGCCATCAGATCAGCCTGGCACGGGAAAGGCCGAGACGACTTAAAAGATTAATAGTGTGTCGGCGTGTCTGTGTGAGCTCTTCTGTGATGGCGGCACTTGTTCAGGCGCCGTCACAGCCGCCCGCCGCGAAGAAAGCCGCCGCTCCCAAGAATAAGGCGACTTGCTCTGCAAGAAACCAGAGTTTCTTATTCGGTGAGTGCTTCTCAGACTCCATCAGATCAGCCTGGGACGGGAAAAGCCGAGACAACATGCAATCCAGAACCCAGCAGCGTGAGGGAGTGTGAGCTCTTCTGTGGCACCTGTTCAGGCAGTGATACAGTCACAGCCACAACTGGCCCGTACCGCCGCTCCCGAGGAACAGGCGGCGACTTGCTTTGCAAGAAAACCGGTTTCTCATTTGAGTACTGCGTGCTTCGGTGCTGCTGCTCAGGGGACAACGTCGCCAGAGCCAGAGGCGACTTGCACTGCTCACAACTGCAATTTGAGTGAGAGTGTTTGAGTGGCTGGGTTGGTCGAGTGTAATTCTGGCCGTTGTTGCATCAGGCGCAAAGAATAAAAGCCCCGCCGCCGTTCACTCATGAGGCTTCTAATCTCATTATTCACTGCGAGGGTAATTCAGTCAGTCAGCACTAGTCACTGATCGCCGCTGCTGATGACGAGGCCCCTACTATCACTCCTGGCGCCAACGTCGCGACTTGTAATGCAATTACCGCATGGGAGTTTGTGGATCGGTGGTCAATGAATCCAGGAAAATTCTTGTTGAATTCTGTCTAGTTGTAGTGTTGTAGTGTTCCGAACAACTACCGCAAATGCCTTGCAGTGCATGTGCATTAATTGGCCGGCCGCTGCGACGGCAGCGACTGAACAGTGGCTGCAAGAACTCATCTCTGATCAGGCATCACCACCGTTGTTGGACATTTTTCCAGGCCAGCAAGACAAGGCCGACGTGACTTGGCATGATAATATTATTATCAGTATATTATCATTATAATTTAATAATTATTAGTATTAGTATTAAAAATTAGTATTATTTTTTAATATATAATATATGTATATATATATATATATATATATTATATAAATAAATATATATATATATATATATATAATATATTAATATTTTATTAGTATCATATATATATATATGTATATATATATATATATATGTTTATTTATTTATTTGTTCATTTATTTATTTACTTTATTATTGTTATTATTTTCACCGCTGCCTTACGTTGCAATGTAAGTTTTGCCTGAGAATGGCAATTAACAAAAAATATTACGATAATGCAAATATCAACAGTACAGTGGTTTTCAAAGATAAGTAATTTACATTAGGTTTGATTTGACTTATTTAGTTGAATAAATGTTGTAAATAAATACTTCTGACCATCAGTACTTATTATGTGAATAGAGGCAGTAAGTAATAAACAACAATGAATTCAACTTCGTTTGCATTAGATAATGATTTTTCAGACGCGAAAGAAATGTCATTAATTACTTGTGGGTACTGCGCAGTTGTCGCCACAACCACCGCCCCCATCCACGAGGCACAGCCGCCCACATCCAGGAGCAAGGCGACCTGCGCTGCAATGCACAATCCAATCGAATCACGACAATGTCATGAGTTCCAATTTGAACGAGTAACCCTTGCGGCTCAGGTAAAGCAGTGTTCGGCGGTGGTGCCGGGCCCTGCCAAGGCGACTTGTGAAACATAGATTGATGAATTGCTGTGCGTTGGCGATTCCTGATCAGGCGGTTCAGATGAAAGAACCTCCGCCAAAAAAGACGGCACAGCCGAAGGCAAGTCCTCCACCCGTGCCAGACGAGCCAACCGCAGCTGGGCTGGATTCAGAGCAATTTTCGTTTACACTGAAGCCATTTGCTCTCTGTACAGGAGCCAGAGACGCCCTCAGAGCAAGAGTTCCCGACCATGGCTCCCTCCTCAGGCAACAAACACATGGTCCATTGGAGCCTCATGCTCTGAACAACCGTGCTATAAGGACGATCTAAGCTATGATGCCTGGGGCAGCTATCAGCCTGGCAAAGCCCGACCTCCAACTGAGGACAGTGATTCTGTTTGTCTCGCAAAGAGTTTCAGCCTCGCATCAACCTGCAGGACCACATCGTGGGGCCAGACGAGGAGACTCGTTGCAGTTTCTCAGATGTGTACGGCCGGATATAGCAGTCGGTCTGGTGTTGAAATCATAATATTGAAAAACCTTGGCAAGATGAAAATCAAGACAACGGCGAGTCTTGGCCGGCAACCAACAGATTTGCTTGCTACACCAGCGAGAGACAACAACTTAGACTTAGATTAGATTCTGAGGAACAAACAACACCCGCCCCGGTCTACAGACATTTCGACGGAGCTAGTTTTGGAAGGCCAAGCAAATATCGACTCAGGATGCTGATGACAGTGTCAACAGCTGGCACAGTAGCATCAGCTCAGAACGCTGGCTCGAGGAAGAGTGGCCAGCAGATGAAGAAGAGGCTGGCGAGTCTTGGCAGGCAAAAGCAGGTTAAAACAGGGGGTGCGCCACATGTCCAAGGTCAGATTTGCCATACTTGAGACACTGCTATTCCGAGGGCGCAGCAACCGGCCCTCAAGAACACCAAGAGTCTTGGTCGGCAAGAGCCACATGTCCAGGTCTGTTTCAGCACCTTAACTTCAACGGTTGCCGTAACCCGAGGGCGAAATGCCGGTCGATGAGCAGGAGGAACACCAGGGCGGTGGGCAAGAGCACCAGGGCGACGGGCACGAACAGCAGGACTCTTTGGAAGAGCAGGTCAGAATACGGTGCACGCCACATTTCGCAGCTTTAGCGTGTAACCTTAATTTAATAAGGCTAGGAGGCAGAACCAGGTACGACTAGTAGGGTTTCTGCCATTAATATGTCCAAAGTCAGATATACAACCTTGTGAGTAATTATCTATTCGGAGGACACAGCCGTGGGCCTTGAGGACCACGAGGAGGAGCAGCCAGAGCAAGAACACGAGTTTTTGTCTGCAACAGCCGCATGTCCACAGACAGTCAGTTTTTTTCAGAAGTTACACTGCGGCATTATTATATATAAAACTACTTAATCCCTTATATTGCCGGTTTCTGAGGACGAAGTGCCGTGCGATGAGGATGGGCAAGAGCACGGACACCAGGTTTCTTTGACGGCAAGAGCAGCTAGAATCCGGTGTGCGTCACATCTCGCAGCTTCAGCGTGTAATACGTACAGAGTACATTAATAATGAGTTAACTAACACTTGAGACCAGGAAGCAAAACCAGGTAAGTATAGGGTCCATGTGCGTGTCCAAACTCAGATTTGCCGCGCCATCAGTCAGTGCCAGTTAATAAATATATTAATAATGAATCGCACCGTGTCTAAACCGAGGACGAAACCCCGCACGATGTGTGCCACGGGCACCAGGACTCTTTGACGGCAAGGGCAGGTCAGAACACCACATGTCAGACGTCCAAGATGAGCTTGATTTTGTTGTTAATTATATTTTTCCGAGGATGCAACCACCGGCGACGGGCGTCAGAAGCCGCACGAAGACGATTCTTGTCGGCAAGAGCAAGTGAGAATGGGTTCGAAAGGTGCCGGCCAGATGTCGCAGGTTTGTTCTCGTAGATTAGATTGGATGTGATGTAAATTTAAAATGTGGTTGATTCCTTGCATGGGGTGCCGCGAGAGGAAGACTTCATTTCGACGATGTAGCACAATATAATTAATGTAGCAGTCATCATATCATATACTTGCCAAGTATTGGCGAGGCTGGATCTCAGAGCTACTACCCTCCCTCACAGGCAAGGCAGGACCCGGATTCTTGGTCCTGAATATGACTCGGACATCTACAATCGCTAACATTGACACTTAGTATGTATATTCTAATTTAATTAGTTAGTTACCAGGCTACCATGAATCTTGGGAAGCGGATTCTTGGTTCAAACTTGCAGGATTGACAATTGAGAGTCAACGGGAGTAAGCTTGCCACATATCCCTGTTGCCGGTGCAAGCAATAAACTTGGGTCAGGATACTGCTTCTGGAGCAGATTGATTTAGCACGACGAATGACGTTGTCTGACTTCTACCACACACACACAAGATGAGCAATCAACTAGTGCTGAGTGTGTCTTGATTCAAGATGATTTCATTCTCAGGCCGACAGCGGTTGGTGCAACTCCCGGCAGCATCAAAACTGGAGCCAGCAAGACTGGAGCCAGCAAGACTGGAGCCAGCGAGACTGGAGCCAGCAAGACTGGAGCCAGCAAGGCTGGAGCCAGCAAGGCTGGAGCCAGCAAGACTGGAGCCAGAGCTCGTGGGGACAAGGGCCAGGCTATGATGATTCTTGGTTGGTACACAGGGGCAAGGTTTCATGAATATTCGGAAAGCAACTACTTAACAATATTTAATACCAACACAATCAATCATTGTTAATTATTAATGTTCCGAGGAAAGCAAGTGGCACGACTTTGAGCAGGAGCAGCCCCAAAATGATGATTCTTGGCTCGCAAGAGCAGGTATTAGGTTCAGTCCTGGAACTAAATTTCAAAACTGCAGAAATCATACTTATTACTATTTATTACTTACTGATTCTCAGATTCTTCCTTCGTCCGCACGGGCTCAGTCACGATGATAGTTTCTGGTTAGGAAGGTCGTTATTGGTAAGTTGCCAGCCCGGAAATCGTCAGCACGGCTCGTCACGAGTCGGCAAAGGAGGCCAACGTGAATCGTTTCCAAGAGCAGGCAGGAGTGTTCCGCTACAGAGCCAGACAGTTAATCCGAAAGAACTGCGCCAGCTAGAGCTCCATCTTCTTCGGTAGCCTGAAGATGCATGAGGATATTCTATACAATACTGCTTACGTTTGTTTCAAGAGCTCAGTAGAACATGCTCCGAATAGCAGTTGTTGGCCAAAATACAAGTCAGCCTTTCAACTTCGGCATCCCTTGTACCTTGGACAGAAACCTGGTCTGGTCAGGGCTCACATGACTGAGTCTGCGGTAGGACGCCAGGAAGCTACAAGAACAGCATCAGAACACGTTTAATTGCAATTCGGCATGTCACTCCGAGGATGAAAGCTAGGATCGTCAGGGCTCAGCCGAATCTTCGAAAGGATTCCAGAGCTCTCCAAAACGGTGTGGCACGTAAAACGTAAACCTAAGAAGCAACAGCCCATCTCCGAGGACGGGAATTCAGGCCAACAGAGTGGCCTGCATGCTGACGCTGGGTACGCAAGATGATGATATCCAGAGCCAGGGTTTAAGTGTTAGCCGTGTAACGCCAAGGAGAGAGCCTCAGGGGGCGAAGCAGGAAAGCATGACGCTCCGTCTCATGCTATATCCTCAAGCATTGTCTGCTGTAAGTTGCATATTTCATTGGCTAGGCCTGCAACTTTTTCACTCCGAGGAGGCGGAAACCAGCACTGGCAAGAGTCAGCAAGGTGGCTCCTCCGGGGGAGATGGAGAAGTCCAGCATGATTCTTTGCTTACAGTTGCAGTTTCTCAGATGTAATACATAATATTTAATAATACATACATACGTACTTACATATATATATATATATATACATATTATAATATATATATATATATATATATATATATATATATTATGTATATATAATCTATCTATATATATATATATATGTGTATATACATAATATAATATAATTATATAACATAATATAAACATATATAAATAATAGTTCATAACTTTAACTGTTTTTGTCAGTCCGAGGACACGACGTCCGGCACTGGCAAGGCTCACGGAGGTGGCACTTCCGAGAAGAAGGAAGACGAAGCCCAGCATGAGTCTTGGTCCAAAAGAAGCAGTGGTCGTTTGACTCACTTACTTGGATAGAGAGCAGCGTGCACCTCTTTATGGCTAGCCATTGCTTGAGGAGCCTCGAGGCGACGGAGGGTCACCAGAATCCCGGCAGCAACCAATAAGAAGTTTCAAGCAGCAGTGCATGCAGGTAGAAACGAAGCAGAATGCGATGAGTCCAACACAGAGTCGCCGATGTCCAGCAAGACACCGACCGAACCTGCAATTGAAATCAAAGAAGCCTGGCAATTGTGGGTAATGGAACCTGGTCGCAGGGCGTATGAGAGACCCAACTCAGAGGCACCCGGCAGCAAACAAATTCATGTCAGACATGACATGGCAAGACAATTTTGTTTTAAGTGGTACATGTTTTCCTTATTTCCGTGAGATAAGGACATCATGCAGATTCGGGCGCAAGAGCTGCATGACATGGCAGCCGCTGCCAAGGCGAGACGCAGCCAGAAGACGCAACCGCCAGAGCCACATGAGGGAGGAGACGGGCACCCGACAGAAGATCAGCGGAAGAAGCTGTTAGAGGCAGCCTCCTACGGTGTTGATGAGCGAGAGACTGCCATGGCGGAGAAGGGCAAGATTCGCTTGGCCGCCGACGAGGTGCCGGACCCCTGTAGCCTGTAGCCTAAGTAAGTAAGTTGCTTAGACAGCTGACAACGAGGTCGAGCCAGACGGTCCCGACGACGTCTTCGATTATGACAGGGACCTGGAGCCACAGCAGGACGGGCCGCCAGAAGCCCGAGTGGGTATTGCATCATACGTTCTCATGAAGCAAGTGCACCATTAGTAATAAGGCGATGGCAGTGACTCCAGCTGAACCGCCAGAACATGAGGACGCTTTTGAAACGCTCGGTTACAATATGATGAGCTGTGTCCGGCGTCCCGGCTGGTACTAGCTGCTGTCAGACTTGCAAGATCTTTTAGCCCGTGCGACGGGCCTCGCGGCAAGATCTTTTCTGCACGGAGTGCGGCGGAAGTTTTTATCGAGCTGATTTGTAGTTCTGTATGACATGATGTAATGGAGAATGTTAGTTAAGTTGACTGAAGGAAGAACTCTTAAGTGAATTGCTCCGTGCAGCGCTTGCCCCCGCGAGAGACCTGAGTGTCTTCCAAGAACGTCGACAGAGTCTCTTCCCGGCTTCCCGTCATAGATAGATTTCAATGAAGCAGTCTTGCCGCGTGCCGGGCAAGATCTGGCTGTGAGTCTCAGGCAAGATGATGCCATAGGCAGGCCGGACAAGAAAATAAAATACCGCATCAATGAAGTCATGGGTTCCCCAATCTGTAATTTTATTCCAGTTCCAGCTCTGCCATGCGGCCTCCAAGCAAGAGTCACGAGTCTGACAGGAAGTCCAGCGCCCGCAACTTGCGCAGCGAGCTGATAAATAAAGCAAGCTCTGACCTTCCGTGCACATGCACCGTTTGCGTTCGAAGTTTGGATTCATTCACGCTGGATTCTCTTTGCCGTGCAGGTTTGGAGCCAGAGCGGTCTGCGAGCTTTTACCGGCTTGGCCCTTAGATATTCCACGTAAGCGAGCACCACTTCGGTCTGCGGAGAGCAATTCTTGGCCAAGAGTGTCGGCAGCATGTCTCGGAAGGGTGGGCTTGTTTGGTGGCCGCTTGCAAGCGGCTTGGTTAGGAGACAGCATGGGAAGCAGCGATATTGTTACGCGGCATCCGTCCGCGCTACAGCTTGACCCTCAGCGGTACAAAACACGTCTGTTTCGCTCAGTTCCTGGCATGTTGTGTGCAGTTGCGAAGTCTTCAGTGGTTGAGCGTGCAGGAGCCTCGTTTTCAAACCATAGCATGATGTATTTTTTATAGGAGTAAATGGGCCGACTGTGAGGTCGTGCCCGGGGAGTAAGATTTGAGCGAGCCGGGTCGACGACCGGGAGGTCGCGCCGTGCTTGCAAGACGTCCATCGGACGCCGGCCGTGAGGTCGTAAGAACACCGGCTGGGAAGCTGAGTCGTACTACGGCAAGAATTAGCAACTGCGGTTGCTAGCATTGATATCTTGGTGCGTGCCAGGCTTCGGAACCTGGCTACATGGGCCAGAGCCGGTCGGCGGAACCTGGCCAGATTCGTCAGAGCAGGCAGGTCGGCGGGGCGAACTCTGTGTGTCACCTGATCCGAAGTTCACAGTCAGTTGATGCGAGGTGTAGAATTTTGGGCCAGCGTCAGTGAGTGAGAGTCAGACATCTGAGAGGCTTGCAGCCTTTGCTATGCTGTTGGTTTGCATGGCAGGCAGGGACTACCAAGTGCCAACTGTTCGGTTCACGTACATTGTCAAATTCAGATGCTAGACTTCAAGACCTGAAGGTTTCTGGGTCTGTCCCTGGTGATGTGAGTGGAGTGCAAAGTCAGATTAGCAATGCAGCAAAGAAAGCCTAAACTGATGCGGCGTCTGGCTGAAGTTATCGCAAGCAAGATTACGTCGAAAATCCAGCGTGGGGTAGCCAGCAGCAGTTGGTAGCTTCAGTGTCCCACGGCAGGAAGCTCACCTAGCTTGCTGTCTTCTGCCTGTGGGAGACTCAGAGTTGACTCAAATGGACTCCAACTTCACGAGCTTGCTTGAACGGTTAACGTCAAGAGTTAGTGAGGGGGTCAAAGTTGTGTTATGGGCACAAAGTCGGTGCAGAAACAGTGCTTCATGTCATGCTCATGCTGAGGCTTGCACGAAGACAGCGTGTGGATGCAGGACTTCCCAGGCCCGAGTGTCGAGTCGGGGAAAGGAACTTAGCGGAAAACGTGTTCGGTAAAACTATATGATATAATAATAAAATATATATATATATATATATATATACATAACAGACAGCGGTGCTATTAATCCCGGCCAGAGCGCTGCATGGATACTGTGCGTGGCGTGCGTTGGGCGGCCCGTTTCGGGAGTGTTACGCACTGGGAAGTTAAGCGCACGCATGCCGGGCACGTGCGGCGCGTGGTATGGGCGTGGACTTGAGGACCGGGCCGCGCATGGAACGTGGGCAGTGCGCAGGGGTGCCACATATTAAACAGATCGTTTGCCATGTGCCGGGCAAATAAATAAAATACCGCGCAAGCGGCACGCCGCGGCAGTCGCACTGCGGAAGTGCTTTGCCGCACGAGTCGAAAGTAAGTGCCACGCGGCGAGTGCTGGGAAGGCCCCGCAGCGCGCGACGCGAGTGGCACACAGCATGCGATAGGGAGTGCCAGCGTGAGGGTCTCGCGCGCAACAGCGGTGCCGCGTGGCGTGCGGTGGAACTGCCGCGCGGCGCGCGCTGGCAGTGCCGCGCGGCGCGTGCTCGGAGTGCCGCGCGGCGCGTTGTTCGTGTGCCGCGCGGCGCGTTGTTCGGGTGCCGCGCGGCGCGCGCTGGGAGTGCCGCGCGGCGCGCGCTGGGGGTGCCGCGCGGCGCGCGCTGGGGGTGCCGCGCGGCGCGCGCTGGGGGTGCCGCGCGGCGCGCGCTGGGGGTGCCGCGCGCGGCGCGCTGGGGGTGCCGCGCGGCGCGCGCTGGGGGTGCCGCGCGGCGCGCGATGGGGATGCCGCGCGGCGCGTGTCAATAACAGAAAGTAACACGTAACGCGTGGTATGGAAAGTGCTGCTGCTATTGAGAAAGCTTGTATTGTGTATTGCAAGCTTACTCTTGTTGTCGTGTTGTTTCAGCTGTTTTTGCCAACTGGCGTACGCGCCGCGTGGCGCGTGCGCGCGCCGCGCGGCGGCATCCCCGTCGCCTGCCTTCTGTTTGTTGTTTTTGTGAGTTCAACTTACTTCTTCCTTGATTATTAATCCAGCTATGTGCCTTTCCTTTCTTCTACGCTGCATTGCTACGCGCCGTGCGGCGCGCGCGCCGCGTGACGCGCGCCGCTTGGCGCTATCTGCCTGCCAAAAGCTTCATTTGACTTCTATTCGTTGTGCTAGTCTACTTATTTCTTATGTCTTCGGCAGTGTGCCTTGTGTCCTTCCTCTTCGCGCCGCGTGGCGCGCGCGCCGCGTGGCGCGCGCGCCGCGTGGCGCTGTCTGCCGGCCAAAAGCTCCCTTATGATTTGACTTCTATTCGTTGTGCTAGTCTAGTTGTTTCTTATTGTGGCACTGCGCCTTCTCCTTTCTCTGCGCGCCGCGTGGCGCGCGCGCCGCGTGGCGCTGTCTGCCGGCCAAAAGCTCCCTTATGATTTGACTTCTATTCGTTGTGCTAGTCTAGTTGTTTCTTATTGTGGCACTGCGCCTTCTCCTTTCTCTGCGCGCCGCGTGGCGCGCGCGCCGCGTGGCGCTGTCTGCCGGCCAAAAGCTCCCTTATGATTTGACTTCTATTCGTTGTGCTAGTCTAGTTGTTTCTTATTGTGGCACTGTGCCTTGTCCTTTCTCTGCGCGCCGCGTGGCGCGCGCGCCGCGTGGCGCGGCTCATCGGTGCAGTGCAGTGTGCTTTGTTTGCTGAATCTCGAAACTGAATGACATGACACTATTTAAATTAAATATAGTATATTTTACTTATTTGTTATAATCTTACAAAACTCATGCTGCATTTGAATTTGTTCTGCATTCTTACAATGTCTTCTGCCAGTGGCACCCGTTTGAATCCTTTCTCTTGTTTTTGCTTTTCCATTAATTAATACTTAATTAATCAAGTTCTCTTACTCATGAAGCTATGCCTGTCTATTTACCATGCTGTATCGCTGCGCGATTAACTTCAAACGAAACAAACTTTCAACCGTACTGTTAGTAATTCCTCTTTGTTCTTAATTTTAAAAGTAGTTTTAGTACGGCAGTACCTCAAGAGCAAGTTGCAAAGTACGGCAGTACGTCAAGAGCAAGAGCAAGTTGCAAGTATTAGTCGCTCTTCTTTACTTCCTGTCAGGTCCTCGGCAGTCGACCGAAAGGACAGACAGAGCATGGTCGCGCCCTCGGTCAGGTTTCAAGCAGTTGATCCGTTCAGAGTCGCTGACATGTGTTGTGTGTCAAAGAAGCAATTAATTCATCTGAAAAAACACCTTGCCGCTTGGACCACGCAGCCAGACTCAGCTTCAGAATCTGCCCCCCATCTCGCTCGACTCCCATTGCAAGACTTGCCTTCTTGCAAAACAGCCTTGCAAGACTTGCCTTCTTGCAAGAGCATACCAAGACTTGCATTCTTGCAAGAGCGAGCAGTGCAAGATCATGGCCAACGTCGATGCCAACGACCTCATTCCTGGCCAGCTGGCACACCGCTTGCGAGCTTTGACGCAAGATCCGAGACCGGCTCAGGAAAAGGAGCAAGAGCTCATGATCAAGAGATGGTGGAACAACGGCAAGAAGTTAGAGTTTATCCGGGCGTGCGAGCAAGAGGCCCTCTGCGGCCAGTATACCTGCACGTGTGAGCTGGGGTACATTAACGACCTCCATGGCGGTATGCTAGAGTTCCTGATTAGGCAAGATCTTGAGGAAATTTTCGGGATGGCTGTGCAAGATTGCCGGATTATTCGCAAGAACTACTACCTGGTGCTCCGCATCGCTGTCCAGTGGCACACTCCGCCAGGATCAGAGCTCATGTGAGCCAGACTCCAAGCACCGCAAGAATGGCGTTTTTTTGGCAAGACATCTTTGCAGGGGGGTTTGCAAGATCCTTCCAACGACGGCCAGCTTCAGTGGTGCAGAGGTGCAAGACACTTCAGGAGTCCAATACTTACCTTGAGCGCACATTAAAGCCTGGTACAGCAAGAAGCCCGCTCCACCGGACCGGTTAATGTGTCTCTGTCGCGTGCGTCGCAAGACAGCCAGATTTCGCAATGTCGCAGACAGCCAGAGACGACATGGCACAAGCGAGAAAAAGGATGATGCATGCTCTGACTGCCTCGCTGCAAGAATCTGTCCTTTCCTGGAGAGAAATGCTGCAACAGCAACAAACAGCCATTCTTGATCTTTTGCAGGGATGTCCCCGGTCTGATTTCAGTCATCTGTCTTGCGCTTGTCCTTACCCAGGCCGGGACATTGCCTGGGCCACATACCAGGCCGAGATGCCGGCCACTCAGTCCGACATTCTGAATTCTGCTCGATTGACCAGTCCCCAGCCACTCCTGCCTTTGCATTCCGTCGGCTCTAGCAAGAAGCTCGTTCGTGTTTCCGCAAAAACACAGTGCCAGTGCTTTTGTCCAGACGGGCAACATGTCGGCTGCGACGATCGTCTTGGACAAGCTTGCTGCTGATGCAACATGGGCCAAGAGTGTCCTCCGTCCGCTTTGAGATGCTGTCGTTTTAGGATTTCCTACTAGCGTTGTTTCCAGCTCTGTGTCTGGCCATTCATGACTGCTCTTTCACAGAATGTTTTTCATAGGTACAGAACAACGGCCCCAACCTGCAGAGACACCGAAAGGCCGGGGTTTGCGAGACTAAGCCGTGTTCGGAACTGTCCGAACCTTACCCATAAGGCATCTAAGTCACACGCTCGTGCGAGCTCAGAAGCTTCCCAGCACCTTGCAGGAGCAAGACGACGACCGTTCGGAGGATCAGATTTCGGAGGAGGAGCTTCTTTGTGAGTAAGTGTCTGTCCTAACCTTATTCCTGACACAGCCGCGCGAGCTCAGAAGCTTCCCGGCACCTTGCAGGAGCAAGACGACGACCGTTCGGAGGCGTCCTCCACTCTGGAGAGGCTTCTTGCAAAGTCGTACGAGGCTGTTGCTTCTTTCCAATTGAAACATTCTAAATTACAAGCTCGACTTGAGTTCACCTTCATGTGCACAGCTGCCAGGGCCTGGAAAGCCCAGAAGCACTGCACACTCCAGAGCCGACCGCAAGAGCCCTAGTTCCAGAGCCCACTGGACACTCCCCGCAGAAGCCAACCACGACCACGAGACACTCCCCGCAGAAGCCGACCACGACCACGAGACACTCCCCGCAGAAGCCGACCACGACCACGAGAGCCCCGGTTCCAGAGCCAACAGCAGCAAGAACCGCCCTAGTTCCAGAGCCCGCTGGACACTCCCCGCAGAAGCCAACCACGACCACAGTTCCACACTCGCAGAAGCCAAGAGCCCCGGTTCCAGAGAGTTGCTTTCTACCTGCTCCACTGTCATTGTCAAGACGAAAGCGCCGCAGATTAATCAGGCCGGAAATTGTCCAGAGAGAAGCAAGAAAAGCAGCTTTGCTCATCCAGGCCCTTCCCCAGGATCTATCCCACTCTCACCGTGAACAGTGCCAGTGAGTCGTCCGAGTCCTGAGATCAAGAGTCATCAGCAACAGCAGGTGCAAGAAATATTTCAGTTAAGCAAGATCGCAGCTGCTGTGCTCACGATGATGCTGGTCTGACACTGCTTGCATACAAGCAGGTATATAAAGTTTTAGTTTACAGATGTTTGCAAAGTGTGTCTGCAAGATGCCTCTCTGCAAGGGCCATGTCTACACTGCCCTTGGAGTCAATTTTGTTGTCAAGTCGTCTCACAATGCATGTGCCGCAAGATACGCAAGAAATCTATAGTCTATGGAGCCTTGATGTTGGTGCCCGAAATGGTGAACGCTGCGCTTCCTGCAAGAGACAGGCAAGATTTTTTCAGCAGGCGACAGATAGATGCAACTTGACTGGGCGTTGTGCATGACACCAAAAGTGCCTGCCGTCATTCAAAGCCTTAGGGGGACATGCTTCCGGACAAGTCCTGCACTTTCGGTTTGTCCTCCTCAACCTCCCCAGGTCAACCATTTCCTCTTCGGTGTCATCCGCAGCGGACTCAGCAGGATCGATCGACTTCGCACATTAATTAGTCGTTCATTGATTGATGATACAGTGAGTCTTTTGCTTTAACACTTACTTTACTTAATAATACTACAACTGTGCCCACGCTCAAGACTGCCGGTGCTTACTCCGTATCATTTGTTGGAGACACGTCGTCCATCCATTCTGCGGGTCTTTCACCATGATATGTATGAATTGGACAATTGGACAGGCCGTCTCCTCGCCTCTGCGTGGGAAGAGCGACAGGCCTTGGAAATTTTCAAGGGACTGGTTTGGCCAATGCGGTCTTTCATTGCCTGCATGAATGAAGCTTTCAACTGGGACAGCCAGAGGCTCCATCCAGGCTAAGAAAGGTCCGAGCCATGGTTGCCCCTTGTGTCTACCCAGAGCTCCAGGGCAAGAGCAAAGAAGAAATTATGGCCATTGTTAAGGGTGCCGTGGACGTTGCTCGCTCCAAACGTCCGCAAGAGCTCATGCAAGATGCGAGCGGCAGTCGGAAGAAGAGCAAGGCGCAAGAGCTCATGCAAGATGCGAGCGGCAGTCGGAAGAAGAGCAAGGTGCAGCAAATCAAGGAAGAGCCGAAGGAGACGTGTTCCATCAAGCAAGAACAGCCAGCGGCTGCGTGCAGCGCCATTGTCCTGCCAGACGCGCAGAACGGAGTCATCACCGTGCAAGATGACCATGAGGACAAGCCGCGCTCTTCAAGAAGTGGAAGACACAAGAGGGGGACCAGACCGCTAGAGTACAAGAAGAGGACCTGCTGGTTCCAGGCATTTAATTTAAAGTATTCAGAACATTAGCTATGCATGGTGAAGAGATGAACATACGTAATTACAGACTTCTTGGGTTTGTCACCATCCTGCAGGAAGGAGTACAAGGCCGTGCAGAAGAGCAAGAACATGCTGGAGTTCGTGGACGCCACTCGGCTTCTTTTGCTCGTCGATATAGGTCCTTCGGCCCGTATAGCCCCTGCCTGCTGTTGCATGCAGGTCTGCTATACGAAGAACCCAACCAAGGAACTGTTGCGGAACATACTCCTGACCAAGACAACTACAACGCGGCCGGATGATGCTCGGAGTCTGGGAGCCAGATCTGCACCATTTTGAATCCCACCCTGCGTGGATCAGAGCTTGCTCCAGTCTAGGGGAGATCGATTGGAGCATGGCGCAAGAACTGCGATAGAAAAAAAAGTACCGGACCGGTCCTTCATTGCCTGCATCGTGTCGTAACTACCTTCGTTTGAGATGTTTCGCCTTTGGTCAGGTGAACTGGTGGTGCCTGGAGACGCTGCCAGACGGGCCGGTGCCTCATCTTGCCCTGTGGATTCCAGCCGGTGCCTCATCTTGCCCTGTGGATTCCAGCAACTCTTTCTAGAAGGTGTCCAGCCAGCCTGCCTGCCTCTCGATGTTCCGGTCCCAGAAGCAGGTGTCTCTTTGCTGCCCGGTGCATCCCCAGGCCTTGCGGCTGCGGCCTTCCGAAGCCGCTGCGTTTCAGGCTGGCCTCGGCAGCAACAGGGGTAAGATGGTGGTATAAGTATAACTGACTAATGCTGCTTCATGCGTATAGTTGCGAGGCGCTCACTTCCGCACACACACACATGGCCAAACTTACGGTTCCAACTCACAAATTGGTGGCTGGCTCAAGGCAAGAAGCTGAGCAGATGTCGTGGAATTTAAGAGGACAGTGCTCATAGGGAGAGACGTGTCATGATTCCGGCCTGGTTCCTTCGCGAAGCGCCCGACTCTGGGGTCGGGATTCGCTACAGTGTGGTCCTTGGGTCAATGTCCGGCAATGAATGGATGGCAGGCTTGCGCAAGCGTGTCAGCAGAGAAAAAAACCATCAGCCCAATCAAACATCTCATCTCTTGCCCAGATTCCAGAAAAGGCGCTAGCCAGTACTGCAACGGAGGAAACAGCTCTCAGACTGGCAGGCAGCAGAATCTTGTGGCGGTAACTTCGGAGTGACACGTGTATATGGCCATGAAAATGCCAAAGCCACTCTTGCAATGGAGTCGATCTAATACAGGAATGCAGTTGGATTCTTGTAAGATGCCCGAGGACACGATCACTGCGAGCCAGCCGTCAGCCCTGCCAGAATCTGGCAGACCTGACCGCTGGCTCGCTACGTTTGTGGTGCTGGCCGTGGCAGCCATGGTGTTTGGCCGCCAGGTCGGCTGCTGGAGGGCTCTGATGCGAAACACACGCAACTGGCACAAGCGGGCAGTCGGCTGGAGGTTTTCAGTTGCAGGTCGACCAGGCACCTGGCACGTCTGAGCAAGAGACAGAGACCCACCGAGCATGTGTCAACCTGATCACTGGCGTGATCAGGTTGACACATGCTCGGTGGCCTATAGAGCCTTCTCGTTGAGCTGCTTGGGAACCGTGGGCCATGCTGGCGTGCTGGCCTGTGATTAGCCATGACATGACAGTATCCAACTGCTGGTGTTGGTGAGAGCAGATCCAGCAATTACCAGTTTCTCATTGCTGGACCTGGCGTTGGTTTTCGGCGTTGGTTTTCTCTTGCAGGTCCAGCCGACGTACCTGATGCAAGACACACAACTGGCACAAGCGGGCAGCTCGAGCAGGCTCTCCTGTCAGGGCAGCCTGCTCGAGCTGCGTGCGCCAGACCTGCTCCGACGGCTCTGATGCAAGACACGCAACTGGCACAAGCGGGCGGCTGGCTGACGGTTTTCTGCTGCGAAGGATGCACGAGGCAGAGCACCTGGACGGCGCAATGTGCATCCCGACGGCAAGAGCTAGTATGCGTCGGCGCCCGACGTCGATGCTGCTTGGATGGGCATGAGCTTCAGTCAGTCTTCTGCCAGATAACAGCGTCGTCCGGCAAAAGCCCAGGACCTGCGACAGCACTTCCATTCTCGGACCGCTGCCGTCTTCCCAGTGCTGCTGGGCCGGCACAGATTTGGAGGAGTCCGCCGTCCGCCCTGCCGCCGCTGCGTCGACATTATTAGGGCGACCCTGCGTGGTGCATATCATGCAACGGCGGTCTCGGCAGTGTCTGCAAGAGTTAGTCAGAACATAGATTTCAGCAGCGCATAGAAAAGTGCACATCATTCAATCAGCTGCCTCTTCTTCGAGGTCAGGTTGACATGCGGTCAGATGCTGATGCGATACATGAAATTACTTAATTTGGCCTTGCACTTCCCCGAGATGTGCTCCCTTGGACAGGCGGGCAGCCAGACGTGGTCTACGGGTCCGATCCTTGGCCGTGTTTCTGTCAGACAGCCCAGACTTGGAAATGAGTTCTAGAGGTTGCTGAAATCGGGTTCCTGCTTGCAGCTGCTGTTTCCCAAGCTCAGCCAGCACTCTGCCTGCCGGACCCCTTCCTTGGTGCCATCCATGACCTGCCAAGTGCGGGTTGCGATGTACAGCTGGGAGCACTGCAAGAGAAACGAGGTCCTTTACTTGTTCAGCAACTATGAGGTGGGGTTTCGCCGCAAGACCCGCAGCTTGCATGCCCTATCGTGGCGTCTTAGTCGAGTCTCAGAGCGTGGTCCAGTCGTTGGTTGCTAGCTTTAGTAGTTAATGATCATCGGTACCATGGTCTCAGTCTCCACCTTAGCTGAAGCGCAATGCTAACTAAGTAACACCATGCACATTAAGGCAATGGGAACACGGCGTATGGTCGACAAGGCACTTGGTCCACGACTAGGACTGGCAGCGTCATCTACTTGCAAGACTTTGCTTGCTGCTCCTCTGTGCAAAAGCGACACAGTGTAGCCTTGGTGCAAGATGACACTGGATGCCACTCATGATCAGTCATGCAATTGTTCATTAATTTTTCCTGTGCCACCCAAATAATTAATGCAACATATCTACCATTTCTGCAGTCACGACTCGTTTGCGAAATCAAGGCTTCAGGGACCACCACGGCCGCGTCGTAAGATACCTGGGCGTCATGGAGCTTTGGTCGGATTCCAACGGCTGGGTGTTGCAAGACGTGCAAGACGCCGACGCGGAGGACACAGCAGTTTCGGAGCAACAGGTGCAAGACAATGACAGCGTGAGACAAAGCCCATATGGTTTGCATACTGAGACTGGGATCGGCTTCGTCGCTTCACTCGAGCAAGAGGTGCAAGATGAGGAAGTCCTACATCAGACCCCAGATTGCTCGCAGGCTGAGATGGCCTTCAAGGCGTCGCAAGACCAGACGCAGTCTGGCCCTTTCAAACACTCAGAGACGCGGCCAGCCAATAAAGTTCAAAACGCTCCTACACCGGAGCAAGAGGACCCAGAGGATCTAGAGGATCTAGAATGGACCCTCTTGAGTCTAGACTGATCTTCCGACCTGAGGAGCCAGAATTGAGCCACGGCAATCGAACGCCATGGCTTCGGAGTAAGTAGGAAACAGTAGCAGTTTCACCTTTTTACGCCTGGTCGGCCAGAAGATGTGGTGTTGAAGAAGCCCGGGCCGGTCGTAATTTCAGAAGTAGAATTTCGAGTCAAAGGCATTCTTGCAATTCATTCAAGGTACCAAAGCGCCAGCAAGTATGACATCCTCAGAATTAAGTAAGAACAACCAGCAAAAACAACGCGGACATAGTCTAGCTTACGAGAGGAGAGAGAGGGCGAGAGATGCAATTCTTCGTGTGTCCAGCAATTCGCCCCAAGTGTGAAACGAGCATCGATTGTACATAAGATAGTACAGATACATCACAGCAACATCAACCGTGGTTTCTATGAATGTTCGTTGAAGACGTGCAACTTGGACAGAATAATAATAATTGCATTTCTGTGTAAACAACAACAAGCAACAGAGTGCATCCATCGACCGACCTGGCTTTCGAATTGTGCCGTTTGTCCGACAAGCTTAGCAGTCACGAGATAGAGACAAAAGGCTTGCTCGTGAATGACCATAAATCCTGAAGCTTCAGTATATATTGACTGAGCTCTTCGCACTCACACCCGAGCCCCGGCGGACGTTCGCGGACGTTCGCGGACGTTCGCGGAACTTCGCCACGAACCCTGCCAGACGTTCGCGGACCTTCGCCACGAACCCTCCAGACGTTCGCGGAACTTCGCCACGAACCCGCCAGACGTTCGCCACGAACCCCGCCAGACGTTCGCAAGACGTTCGCCACGAACCTGGCTCCGGACATTCAGGAACCTTGGCCGAAACCTCCGGTAGAGGGCGCCAGCTCTTCCAGGCCCTTCGCCAACCGCTGGCCCACGAACCCCGCCAACGTTCGCAAAGCGTTCGCTGTTCTGGTTTTGCGCCCGTCCCGTTCGGCACAGTGCCCACCCTTCGCGGCCGTTCGCGGGGCTCCTTCGCGGTTCGCGGGGCTCCTTCGCGGCCGTTCGCGGGGCTCCTTCGCGGCCGTTCGCGGGGCTCCTTCGCGGCCGTTCGCGGGGCTCCTTCGGCCCACCCCTTCGCAGCAACCCTTCCTCTAAGCCTTCCGGGCGGTCCTCCCAGAAAGAAAGCCCACATACTTAATCAAAGGTCAAAGGCTTGCCGATTCGGTTTGGTTTTCCTCAGCAAAAGCTTCATCCGGGAAGCCAGTCAATAGATTCGCAAACAGTCGGTCAGAGCTTTCATGTTTCGCCATGAGGGTGTTAGTCCTGTCCACATCCTGCACCGGGCCAAGGCCAGAGGCTGCAAAAGCATGGCGCTCAGCAGCAAGACAGTCAGTGTTCCGAATTTCTGTCGTATTCAACTATCAGTGCTGAATTGCAGGACAATGACAGTTAACAGTTGCCTGGCTGCCAAGATCGCATTCTCTGCCCGTAACTTCACGCAGTCTACGAGAGATAGCATATGAATGTCAGACTTGGATGCGTTCGTCACCGGAGGCAAGGACCTACCTTCACTTCCCGGCTTGGTGCAGGCACCGCGTCTGTCGATGAGGGTAAAGACTGCACGACCGTGCTGTGGCCCGAAGGTTCCTAGTCGCAGTGCTGCTAGTCCTGCAAGAACTAACCAACAGAATGGACACGACTGCCGGACTATGCTTTGCGGTATTAAATTAAAACAGATTGTTTATTGTTTTCAGGGACCAAGATTGCGCCTCACTCCCCGTCCGTTTGTCTCCCTCTCTCTCTCTCTCTCTCTCTCTCTCTCGCTCTCGCTCTCGCTCTCGCTCTCGCTCTCGCTCTCGCTCTCTCTCTCTCTCTCTTTTTTTTTTTCTCTCTCTCTCTCTCTCTCTCTCTCTCTCTCTCTCTCTCTCTCTCTCTCTCTCTCTCTCTCTCTCTCTCTCTCTCTCTCTCTCTCTCTCTCGCTCTCTCTCGCTCTCTCTCGTCGCTCTCTCTCTCGCTCTCTCTGGCTCCTCTCGCTCTCTCTCGCTCTCTCTCTCGAGCTCTCTCACTCTATGTCTTTATCTTTCTGTTGTTCTCTGTAGCACAAACCCTGGTACAGCAATACGTCGCCAGGCAAATGCCGAGAATACGGCCAGACCTTCGGAGCCTTCCCAGGTGCCTCGCTGCAAGTGTTCAATGCTTTTGCCTGGAGCGCTTGCCCTTCTCGCAGCAACGAACAATACACACTTGCATTTGCAGACGCAGCCTTTGCAAAGGTCAGGTAGGGCAAGAGTCCAGCTGTAGATCGAGCAAAATGCAGAGCCCTTTCGACCTCAGCATCTTCATGAGTTCGGCTATGACCAACGGCTTCCTTGAGGTCATGGGCGTGGTAAGATGCAACCGGCATTACATAGCGGCAAGATCTGAGTTGTTGGAGCAAAGCAAGAACTCAAACAAAGGCCTTGCCAGATCCATTCGCATCTGGGCCGAGCTCGAGCAGATGACGAAAGACATCGACAGTCTGGGCAAGATAGTCGGCTTCGTCGACCGAGGCAAGATCAACCGCGCGTTCAAGGATACCAAAGTGCTGGCAAGAGACGCAGTGGTTTGGCACCTCGTCGGTTGCTTCAGGACGTGGCGGGATAACAGGTTGATTCTGGAGCGGTCGTTTCTGGAGATCGGCAAGAATAACAACCTTCAGTCGCAGATGATTCAATCCTTGTACAAAGTCCAGTCAGAGATACTTCTCAGCATGATGTCGAGCTACTGGGTGTGGGAAGTGTTCGCAAGAAATGTTTGCGGAAACTGCGAAGATAGCAAGAACTTTGCCATACTCCAACGCCTGACGACAGACTTCCTCCTATATGTCCCGCCAGATGCTCCGCAAGACGCCTGTTATGGAGCCTTGATGCTGGTGCCCGACATGGTTGAAGCTGCGCTTCGCGCAAGAGCCAGCAAGACACTTTCGAGAAGTATGCAAGACCTGCGCCAGAGAGTCAGCTCGGACTGGGACTTCGTCGGCAACCTGCACGTCGAGTTGCGGCAGTGCCAGCAAGACGCAAGAGGAGCACTTCGCCATTCGCTTTGTGCCTGGGCTCGGGTTCGGCAAGATGGTATGTACAGCGGCATCCTAATGTCGGACGACGGCCAGAGGAAATTTGCCGATTTGGAGGACATCATCTTGCAAGAGATCGCCATTCTAGGCTGCTCGATCGGAGGCAAGACCTTGGCCGCGAACTTTAGTGAGCTAGAGCAGATCATTCGTGAAGAAGCAAGAAGCAACGTGCTTACACTGAACATGGAAGATCTGCT
Organism: Symbiodinium sp. CCMP2592; assembly: GCA_905221615.1. Classification (NCBI taxonomy): domain Eukaryota; class Dinophyceae; order Suessiales; family Symbiodiniaceae; genus Symbiodinium; species Symbiodinium sp. CCMP2592. The sequence goes on from CAJNDT010003713.1 coordinate 685,956, forward strand.
CATCACGTTGCTGGCGTCTGCTCATCGACGCTGCCAGATGAAGACCTTGCAAGACTTCATCCTGTCGGATAATGTCTGGAAGCGCACATACACATGGGTGCAGAAAAGACTCCGGCAAGAAGTCGGTTTCACCGACACGGACTAGCCGCAAGAGGGAACGGTTCGTGATGCAAAGGCTGCGCCGCCGTCGTCAGTTTTGCTTATGGCAATGCAGAAGGAATTGCAGGGCTGGGCGCCGCTGCGAGGCCGTGAGCCGCAAGAACTTCGGCAGCAACAAAAACAGACGCTGCTGTCCGCCTGCCCTGCAGCCGCACTGCTCGCCTCCCTACACCTACCTACCTGCTTCGTTCACTGCCTGACCAGGTGCTGGTCGCAGGCGGAATTCGACCACCACTCGACTGCAGTGCAAGAAGGCACACCGCCTTCAGTCAGTAAGTCACACATGCGCAGTTCCTAGCCTAGTCCATTGGTTCACTAATCTTTGCCTCCGTGCACCTTTGCATAATTAGCTGCCTAGCTGCAGTCAGTGGTTGATGAGAAAATACTAATATTTCAATTTCTTCTCATCTGTTTAACAGAAGTTGCTCGCTTCTATCTTAGTCAGTTAGTTAGTTACGTAGTTTTAGTGGGTTAAACACCGAGGAGTAGTAGTTCATAGTGACTTACTTCAGCTGCCAGACCTGTAGGTGGGTGGTGGAGTGTGCACTTGTTCTTTACTATTATTATTATTGCTGCCGTCCATGTATTGTTCCTACAATTACATTCTCCAACTAATGGAAAACAATAGATAGATAGGTATGCAACTCGTGGAGTGCAGCCATTCACTGCTGCTAAAAACATACTGATACTGCTACTACATACAATAAGCGCAACAATTTACTCAAGTATGCAGCGATGTCCCTAAACCTTAAACCCTGGAAAACAACATAAGCCCTAAACCCTACAGTAGATGCTGGTAGAACAATCAATGAGAGAGGGTCTAGGGTTTAGGGGTTTAAGCTGGACATGCTACATTCCGTTATGACAGTACATTAATGTGTATCATTATTAGTGCTGCTAGGCAGCAGCAGCAGCAGCAGCAGCAGCTGGCAGCATCGGCAGCAGCAGTACTAGTAGTAATGGTAGTAGTAGTAGTAGTAGTAGTAGTAGTAGTACTACTAGTAGTACTAGTAGTAGTAGTAGCAGTAGTAGTAGTAGTAGTAGTTAGTAGTAGCCCTCCTTCTAGTAGCAGCAGTGCTAGAAGGAAGTAAGTCGGAGTAGCAGCATAGTAGTTCTAGTACTTGTAGTTGTACTCGTCGTCGTCGTCGTCGTAGCAGCACAAGTACAGTTAGGACTCGTGGCAAGAGTAAGTAGAAGTGGCACTGTCACTAAGTACCAGTAGGAGTAGCAGTAGTAGTAGTAGTAGTAGTAGTAGTAGTAGTAGTATACCGCTAGAAATAGTGGGACTACAGGAGCAGTACTATTATTCATTCATCATCGCCTAGTGGCAAAGTACCACTCTTCGCAATAGGAGCAAGTGGTAGTAACTGCGGTGAGGTCAGTCAGTTCTAAATGGAGGAGGAGAAGTGCCAGCAATAGTAGTAGTATTACTAGTACTACAGCATTACAAGTCCTAGTAGTAGCAGCGGCACTATCACTAACTAGCAGTAGCCGTAGCACTAGAAAGTAGTCGTAGTACTAGTAGTAGAAGAAGTAGTAGTAGTCCTCGTCGTAGGACTAGTGGTAGTAGTACTAGGACTAGTAGTAGTAGTAGTAGTAGTAGTAGTAGTAGTAGTAGTAGTAGTAGTAGTAGTAGTAGTAGTAGTATCAGTACTACTACTACTACTACTACTACTACTACTACTACTACTACTACTACTACTACTATTCCTACTACTTCTATTACGACTACTACTACTGCTAGTACTGCTACTGCTACTACTGCTACTACTACTACTACTAGTGCTGCTACTACTACTGCTACTACTACTACTAGTACTAGTACTACTACTACTACTACTACTACTACTACTACTACTACTACTACTACTACTACCACGACTAAACTACTATTGCTTCTTGCACAACTACTTTTGGTATTATTCGCTACTACTGCTGCTACTACAAATACTACTAGTAGTAGTACTAGTCCTGTTACTACCACTACTACTACCACCACTACTACTACTACTGCTTCTACGACAACGACTACTACTCCTACAGCCAGTAGCCACAAGCTGGAATGCTAGCACGTACTACTAGTAAAACAACGAAGAATAGGAGTACTGTCAGTACTAGTGCTACTACTACTACTACTACTACTACTACTACTACTACTACTACTACTGCTACCACGACCACTACAACCACTATACTACTGCCGCGGCTGCTTGCTGCTTGTACTACTACGACTACGACTACTACTACTACTAGTACTACTACTACAACTACAACTACAACTCCTACTACTACTGCTACCAGTACGACCATTGTTTCTTCTACTGCTGCAGGACTGTTCTGAGGAGAGCTGCTAGCAGTACAGTTCCCAATAGGACGACTGACTGCTACTGTAATATTATCATTATTACTCAATTACTCCTCCATGCAGCTGCTGCTTGCTGATGCTGCTGCCATTACTACTACTACTACTACTACTACTTTTTAAATTCTTTTTACTACTACTACTACTACTACTACTACTACTACTACTACTACTACTACTACTACTACTACTACTACTACTACTACTACAACTCCTGCTACTGCTACTGGTACTACTACTACTACTACTACTACTACTACTACTACTACTACTACTACTACTACTACTACTACTACTACTACTACTACTACTACTACTACGACTAATAGCACAACAACTACTATTGCATGCAGTGCCGATCTTCAACAATGCAGCTGCTGCCTGCGCTTTAGCCATCACCAAGACAGCAGCACCAACCACATGACATGGAAAACCACGATCTGAGACGAGACACCGACGATTTGAAGACGCAAGACCAAGCGTTATTAGTCTGTTACTGATGCAGAGAGACGAAAACTTGACAAACAACTGCCAACATGACGCGTCGCCTCAATCAGCAAGAGATAAAATCAACGCATGCAGCGGTAATGAAAACTTGCCATGCATGAGTATCTTCCACCGGGCGCAAGAAGCTCCATTAACTTCTACTACTGGGTATTTAGCGTTTGGCATCTCGGATGGCGCATGCAATGCTTGCTTCGTAACTTGATGCTGCAAGAGGCTTCGACTCACACCGAAGTAAGAGGGCATGCACCCCGCCTAGTACATGCTGCTAGATTGTGAGTGACTGAATCGGCAACAATGCTCGCTCGGGATGGACTTGAAAGGCTTGCCGTTTCGGTTTGGGGTTGCCCTGAGCAAGATACCGTTTGACGGGCAGCTAGAAGACCCAAGCAAAGAACAGCCGCAGTTGGCCAGAGAATTCCCAGTGTGTGGCAACGCATCCTATCGCAGGCCAAGGCCAGAGGCGGCAAAAGCATGGCGCTCAGAAGCAATAAGACAATCTGTCGAATTTCAGTGGTGTTCCACGGTCAGTGACTACAATTATCAATCACCAGTTTGCCTTGCTTACGCGGTCGCATTCTGTGCTCGTAAATTTTGTGGTGTAACATATCTTGACTTCTGATGTCAGACTTGCATGCCTGACTCGAGGCCAAGACCTTCACTTTCCGCCTTGGCGCAAACCCGCTTGCCGCAGGCTCCGTGCCTGTCGATGATGTTAAGTTACGTGTCAGGGGACTGCACGACCACGATTTCCAAGCAAGACTTCGTTAAGTCCTACTCCCACTTCCGCTTCAATTCCTGCTCCCGATGCTTTTTCTCGCAACCGATTGCCATCACTGCTGCTAGTCCCGCAAGAACCAGCCTGAGCAGTCCGATTCCGTCTTTCCTGCTTTCATTGCTTAAATGATGTTAGTCATCGAATTCGTCTAGGACAGCAGCTCTCGTTTAAAGTCGTTGGACGAATTGAATCGGGCAGGTTGTGCTTCCAGCACGCGAAGGCGGCCGTGCTGGTGCATGATTTCTTCGGCTTTCGATGAAATAAAGTAAGTAAGTAACACGACAGAGTGACAACTTGAGTGAGGTTTGACTCTTGCCGCCGGTCATGCCCTCTACTCAAGCCGAGTCAGTCACGGAGTCAGACTCACGCAGCCCGAATGAGCTTGATCGTGTTCTTTTGTTCAGTCTAGCTAGTTTGGGGTCCGCGCACAGCCACGATCATTGATTCAGTATTGATGGATAAACCTTGTCAAAGTACTGAGGGAAACTAGCCCATGTGCTGTCCTCGCGCTCTTAAAGTTGCTGTCGCTCCTGCCTTGCTGCTCAGACTGCAATGGCGCATTCGTCCGTCGGTATGAAGCGGAAAGCGCACATTGACCCAGAGACTTGGCAAGAGATGCAAGAGCAAGACGTCGAAGATCAGGAGCAAGAGCTGCTAGAGTGGCGAGTCTTAGCAGCCGATTTGATGGCTGAGAAAAGGGAACTCCTGGACATGCTCGCCGAATCCCAAGCTGTGGTTCAGGACCTCTTGCGCAAGACTGCGGCTTATGCTGATCTCGTACACAACCTGAAGCAAGACTTGCAAGAGGTGCAAGATGTGCTTGCAGGGATGCCAGCTTTCCAGGACAAGCAAGATGCACAGGATCAGAGAGATCAGGGAGCAAGAGTCTCCAGCCTCAGTGCTCTTGTGCAGGACAAGCAAGAGGCAGAGGATCAGCAGGCAAAAGTCTCCGGGGTGAGTCCTGCTTTCCAGGAGAAGCAAGAGGCAGAGGATCAGCAAGCACGAGTCTCCCGCGTGAGTGCTGCCCTGCTAGCGAATCACACCCCTTCAATTTTGGATGACCAGCAAGATGCACAATGCCTCATCAGCTGGAGCCTAGGGTACGAAGGGTTCCCGGACACGGCAAGATCCTGAGCTAGCAGTTAACTTAAGATGGTTGGTTGAAAAGTAACATCATCCTTGCCGTGGAAAACCCACCCTGTAAGAGCGTTCGATGCCGGCAAGACAACAGCGAAGGTGTCAATTATCCTATGTCAATCCCCCAAGCCACCATGCCCCGAATGCCTGTGATGTGCACGAGGTAGCAGCATGATTCCAATTAGACATTAATGACAACTCTTCCCCTATCTTCGATTCATTCATCCCCACCCCTGCTTCTAGTCGCACACATGGTGTTGTTGTGCTGCGAGCAATTAAGATGGATGACTTAACTATTACTGCTGCTACTCCTGCCAGGACTACTACTACTCCTAGTACTCCTACTACTACTACTGCTACTACTACGACTACTACTACCACTACTACTACTTCTTCTACTACTACTACTACTACAACAACTACTACTACTACTACTACTACTACTACTACT